>MNCI01008621.1:0-48829 GCA_015680685.1 Gnetum montanum
ATCAGGGCTTTTCATTCGTTGGACTAGACCACAATAATAATCATTAGAATGTTACAATATCTCATTTTCCCTAATGCATGACATTCCTTTTTGAAGCTTTCATGAATTTCAATTTGATTTGTAGAAGAGAAACATTTCACAAAAACTACCATTTCAAAGGTTAAGACACCTTTGTAGACCTTTCTATGACTAGGAACACCTTACTCAATGTTATTATGTGAATGTGATTTATTGCTTTTAGAAGTAGAAGCCTTGTGCCAATTCATTACATAGACCGAAAACTTGCATATCTCAAGGTAAGACAAAATTTCTTTAAAAGTTCTTGGGATTTGCATAAGACAGTGGTTGGTATTTTCAGAGGATACAATGGTTGAAAATATGAAATATCTCTTAAGAGGACATGTAGCAAAATCCTAAACATATTCACAAATTAGTCAAGGAGACTAATGTGAAAGGCAATACACAATATTATTTACACCACATTACATATAATAAACTAGATGTAAAAGCTCACCATCTTTTAGGTACTATTCCCATCAAATATTGGAATGCTATTAGCAAGCTTTGCTTAAGTTCTCACTCTCTTAGAATTGAAAATAGAAGATGGATTCAATTACCTCAAAAAGAGCCCATTTGTAGGTTGTGCATATCAAGAACTCCATGAAGATGAGTTACATTTATTTCGTTCATGTGCTATGATTACTCATTTGATACAATGTTATAATGTTACAACAAAAAGCTTGTATAATTTGTTTTTGATGCTCTCATTGGTGTTTGGTCAAGGTCAATTTGTAGTGTCTTTATTTTTCATGAAAATGTAATATATGTCCATTATATCCTATGAATCTTCTGAACTAATGAAATTTCAATAGTAATATTTAACTTATTTGTTGGAGTTTGCCTTTTGGTTGTTTTGACTATTCAACCAATAAGATCCCCGCAACAATATGCAACAAAAGACAACCTAGAATGCCAAGCACAATTTTCAGAATATTGTTTTTGCTTTGAGGTTATTTGCGTAAATTTGAATTTCCAAGGAACGACCATGTCGTTAATCTTAACTTTTTGAAGTCGCTGTGCAGGCCCGGGACCTCTGCATCAAAGTAGCAGGAGAAGTTTAAAAAATGGAGAGCCAAGTGATTTAACAGAGACGCAGGCACAGATCCCGTAAAGCTATTACCAGACATATCTATGCTCTGTAGCTGGGTGAGCTTAATCTGGATTGATTTGAAAAGGTTGCTGCTGAAATTATTGAGAGAGAGATTGATTTGGCGGGCATCTAACCAGCTATCCATGTAAGAATTAAGATACACTGGTTCCAAAAAGTTGATTTCTTGAGAGATTTGTAAACTGTTCGATCTGCATTCCTGCTATTTGTGGTGGCACTTCTCCTGTTAAAGCATTTGCTGACAAATCAAAATTAAATACAATGCTTTTGATACCCGCAACTTCTGGTGGTATTGGGTTAGACAGATTGTTTCCCAGAACCACAGGGTCTTCAAGAACAGGGCAGTTTTCCATCCGTGAAGGAATTTTACCGGACAGATGGAACCCGATAACATATTTCAGACAAACATAGATAACCAAGTGACTTGTTTAAGAGTGGTACCTCAGTCGAAATGCTGCCTGTAATTTGTTTCCTGGGAGACTGATGCTTTGCAGTGACTTCGGATTTGCAATTCGAAGAGGAATGGTGCTGCTTAATACATTGTCACGAAGATTCAGAAGAACAACAGATGATAAATTTCCTAAGCAGGGAGGGATGTTGCCAGAGATAACGTTATTAGACACTAGACTGGTACAAATACCGAAGATTTGGCAAGGAGCTTCGAAAGGTGGGCCGCAGCGTTCCCGTTAAATGGTTATGACAGATACTCAAATGAGTTAGTGAGGAGCAATTGGATAGAGCAATGAGTTAGTTAAGCTGAACCACAAACTGAAAAAACACGTAACTGAAGACTTTAACAGAGCTCATAAGTTAGAAAGTGATTTCCAGTGGCTTGTAATAAAAACAAAGGCAAATGGCACCCTCAGGGACGACGATTGCTAATAAAATAAAATCAAACTTTTGACATTACACTCTTTTAAAAGAACTTAATATTGTTTTTCAAGTCTGCTACCTGACATTGAAGTTGAACTAGGACGAGAGTAGAGCACTTCATATTATTGTCAAACTCAGTATAGCATATGTTTTGATACCAGGCATTCAGTCTGCATTTCCAAATAAAGAAAATAATATGAAAAAGGAAGATCTTCCAAACTTTTAGAAGGTGCCACTTAACAAACAGAATCATCACTGAAGATACATATAGAAAAACCAAGAATAAAAATCTTGAGACACACCAGTTTCAAATTTGACTGACAATCTGTTATTACTAATAACTTATTAGACAAGTCAAGAAACTGGAGGTGCAAGAGATTCCCCCATGATGGTGCGATGTTCCCATGAATCCATTGATGAATAAACTCAACCCCTGCAAATTGTTAAAGCTGCTGCCAATGCAGGTAGGAAGATCACCTTGCAAATTGTTACCTCTTGAATTGAATTGTGTAAGAGCCGTGAGGTTCTCTAAACAGGGGGAATGGTTACAATTCAGTGACACGGTAGAGACTGGCAAGTGAGCATGGAATAAAACCCATGAAGTAACTTTTGGTCAAGGTCAAGAACGGTCAAGGATGAAGATAGATTGCCTAGGTCAGCAGGAACGACACCCTGAATGTAGGTAAAGCTCTTCATGCTTGTTCAGTGCTCCTAACCAAGAAGGAGCTTGTCCACCCAACTGATTTCGGTAAAAATTCAACTCTCGAAGCTTTTGGAGTATGGCAAGAGACTGAGGAATCTCACCAGTCAAGGAATTTGAACAAAGATAAAGAAATTGCAGTGAAGAAATGTTTCTAACTGATAGGGAATGCCACCTTCAATTGATACATCCAACTTTTTAGGCCTATGAAATGTGTCCAGAAGTGATGCGATTGCGCCGGACAAAGAGCTATTAAAAATATTAGAAGTACTTACAGGAATGATAAGTTACCAATGTTGGGAGACACTCATCCACACAATGTGACACTTTCAAGAGAGATTTTCACAACTTGGCCTAGATGTTTAGTGGAGTAACTGATTCCAGTCCAATCCAATTGCATCCACTGGGAGGAAGAGTGGTAGTGAAATCATCATCATCATTCCAATCCTAATCTTTGAGAATAGAGAGCACTGGATTCCCCATTCCTTTGCTTAATCGCTGTGGGGAGACTGAAAACTTCTCTGCAACTCTTGTCTACACTGTCCATCAGTTCATCATCGATGCCATGATTCACTGGTCTGAAGCAGCCCCATTCTGCACAGCAATCAGAAAACTCTTTTACCAGACTCTGCGTTCCTCCTTCATCTCCTTTTCCATCCAGACACATCTTCAGTCTGGAGAAATCAAAGATAGGCATATCATCACTAGGATGGCCCTGTTGCAGTGGCAGAAGCAGCAGCCATGGGGATTGTCATTGTGCTGACTGGCTTATTCCACAGCGTTTAAGTCCATGTCTGCATATATGTGTATATATATAATACCAGTGGCATTCAAATGGAAAGGTACCAATTGAAAGCATCAGAATCCTCCTGCCTAAGAAAAATCGAGTTGACAGTAACGGACGAATGAAAATATTGCAAAACGGCAAGCAAATAGCCACAACAAAGCCAACAGCCCCACATGGTGCAGCTTAAACAAGCATATAAACAACAAAATCTACCGAATAACCACCAACTCACATGATAAAATTCTGTCAAGAAGCAAGAAATATACCACCTATATTATGAAAAGCGTGTTCCTTTCCTTTAAAGTATTTAATTGGATAAGGGCATGAACAAGGCATGGAGTAGGGCAAACAACACATTACAAAAAATTTGAATGAACACGTACAAAAAAGACAGCATGGAAAACAACAAACCCGGTATGCACATTTTTAGGTCTGTTTCGCTTTCTTTGGGTTAAGCTAAATCAAAGTTATGGTAAACATCATGAACCAAACAAATCTTGGAAACACCAGGGTCAAAAAAACAAATCCACATAATCAAACTAACTCCAAATGGGAATGATGATCTCCTTTCCTTTCCACATCTTTTAACTTTGAAAGTCACACCTGTGATGTCCGAAAATGTCGATGGCTGGAACACCGAGAAGTTGGTGGGCGTACAACCTAACTTTGAATCCGTGCAAGGGTCGTGCTGGGAAATGGAAACGAGGTGCCTTGAACGGTGTTGTCGATCAGAGAGAAACTTACATGGTGTTAGAACGATTGTATGTGAGAAGGGTTTGTACTACATTACATGCAGACACTGGAACTGGCTAAGCCAGAGCATAGTAGGGTGTCCTGACCTAAAAATAGAGACATGAACGAGCAAATATGTATGGAATAGCAAAAAAATGTTAGAGTTATGCTTAAAATCGAAGAAAAATGCTTTAAAAAGAAATGGAACAGAGCTTGAGAACAAAGAAATGCACCGCTCTAAAAATGGGGAGCATAACTTTTACTAGACAAGAGGTGAGAATGGCATGCAGGGTTAGGCAGGCATAGTGGCAACATAGCAATGCAATCATAGTCTCTAAGATGCCCAAGACGCAAAGCTAATGGCTACAGTGGAGGCTGAACTTGCTAGGTTGGTTGTTGTTGTGTTCTGCAAGTGTAATGGTGGACTGCATTTTGAGAGGCGCTAACGTGCGAAACTCAAATGCTCAGGTGCGAGAGTCTCAGGGATGCTCAAACAGCTGAAATGCACAATGCTTTTTTGATTTGCCCACCCCTAGAGTGCTGAACGTTGGGGTATTTATAGGGCTAGGTTTAGCATGAAACGCATATCGAGCACCATGTGGCATGACCATACATGGGGTTATGCTGATATGTTACACTCTCATAAGAGTAGCAAAGTGTTATGCTCTGAAGGACAACAACAAGTTTCCAGAGATTGCTGAACTATAACTACACTTCCCGAACTACATGTGTTAGAGTTTGAGAGACCACAATGTACCTGCAAATAGTATAACTTGGAGGCTAAGCTCTCGAACTACGTCTTCCCCCCTCTTTTGAGTAGAGTCAAGCGTCGGGACAATTTTGGAGACCAATGGGGGTGCAAAAGAAATGCAAACTGCTGATCTTGATTATTAGAGGGACGTCAGAGCTGAGACAAAGGTTGATGCTAAGTTCTGGAGGCTTTTGGAGGCTATCGGAGGCTTTTTTCTTAGTGTCAAGCTAGCTACGCTTTATAGCATAACACAACACTTGGGGAAAATTTGCAAAATTTTCATTTTTCACACTGGTTACACTGGCTACATTGGGGAGCATAGTAGAGCGTAGCAGGGACACTTAGTCAAATTTTGATGAAATCTGTAGTTTTCTTTCATGGTATGCTAGCTACACTCTAGGGCATAGTAGGAGAGGCAACCTCGGAAATTAGAAAATGTACCAAATGTATCTTCCATGTCGAGCTAGCTCAATAGATCCTTGTCCAACACTTAGGAAAAACTGGGCACTAAAACTTGTGTCACATTTGCTATGCTATAAAGCATAACAGAGCATAGCAACCCAAGAGATAGAAAATTTGTCAAACTATTTTTTCCATCCCGAGAAATTTTGATAACCTCTTCCTTGGTACTTGGATGAACTGGCCACTAGGACATGTGCCACGTTGGCAATGCTGTGGAGCATAGCAAGCGTGACAACCCAGGAGATAGAAAATTTGCTGAATTGTTTCGTTCATCCCAAGTAACCCTTGACTACTTCTAGCTTGACACTTGGGCAAACTGGCCATGGAAGTGTGTGCTATGCTGGCTACACTAGGGAGCATAGTAAACAAATTGAGAGCATAGCAGGATACTTAGAGAAATTTTTATGGGACTCCTATTGATACTTGGAAAAATCTTGCAAAATAGGGCTCAATGTGTGCTACGCTAGAGAGCGTAACATCACACTTAGAAACAATTTGCCAAGTTTTGATACTTAGAAAAAATTTTCGTTAAAGACATAGAAGCTTGAAATTGGTGGTGTTTCATTGGCTCCTTTTTATTGATATCTGGAGAATTAGCCTGAGAGACATTGACAAAGAATACAAAACACCACAGCGAACACGACACCAACGCCACTCATTAGTGCCTAATTAGACAACACTTCACTATGCTTGAGAGTTCTAAGGGAATACAGTATGGTAGGAAATAGGTTAGGGAGATGGGTCAAGGGACAACAAATGGAAAGGATGTTCATTGTACATGTGGCTATAGGATGCAGCATTATGATGGCTTGTTGCTAAAGCATAATCCCTCATTGGAGTGCTTGTAAGGAATTCAGCACATAGAGATGGCCTGTCCCTAGGATTTTGACCTCTCATTGGATTACTTGTGAGATGGTCAATCCGAGGTTGGACTGGTTGCGAAATGGCAACTGTGCTATTTTACTTGGGCACTTGTTTCATCCCATCTTTCTTTTGCTGTTGGTTATATATATATATATCTTTCTTTTTTCTTTTTATTTTTGCTTTCTTGTTTCTTTTTTTTTTTGGTTTTTTAAAAATGTTTTGTTGCCAGGCGAACTACACATCACTCAACAAAATTTTCTTAGAGGCAACCGCATCACATCTATAGGATAAGTGTTTCCTCCCTAGGATGAGTTGTGTTACATCCGCTTGGGGCTTTAACTAGTCGACAAAGGCTTCCCATGGGATGAGTTGCATTACATCCATCATGGGTTTTGCGATTGACTATAGGAAAGGTACCATGTGCATCGGATAAGCTTGTAGAAAGTGTGGGAAGATGTAAGATCAAGAGGTAGAGGTGAAATGACTAGTGGGAAAATAGGGATATGCACTCTTAAGTATCTTGGTGAGTCAAAACGAACACATTGGAGCAGTGCAGTGACCTACCACCACGATGAAACGTACCCTTAAGCAACACCACCAAGGCTTCATCTTGCAAATGCAACACGGAGAAAACAAGAAAAATAACCACCACGTGAGATGAAGGTAAAGTCCTGTTTGCAAGGGCATTGCAAAGGTTGCAAGTGCTGTATCAGTTATAGGTGCATGCAATGTCCAAAGCAAGAAGGCTAGTGTGGGTGTGGTGGCAACAAGCTACAAAACCTCCAGTAGCCACACCAAAAGTGAGCACTCAAGTGGCTAAAGGAATTGGTGATGTAGGTGCTCGGGAGTCCTCACCAAAGATAGGAGCCAAGAAACCTAGCAGCATGACATAGAATCACACTACTAGATGTTCTTCTAAGCTCGAGCAATGGTGAGGGCCAGAGAATGGTAGTGCTATGGCTGGGCCATAGTACATTTGGTTCTTTGGCAAGTGATGCTGATGATGAGAGCTCCAACCAAGATGATTGATGATGGTAACGGTAGCTCTAAAAGGTTAGCAAGATGCCAAAAGGAATCTCTAGAAGATCAACAAGATGCCAAGGATGGTAACACTACAAATGTTCTAGAGTGTTTTTCCTTGATGACATGAACTTCATTTTAGAACTACAATGCCCCACCCCATCCTGCCCAAAAGGTGTGGGCAAGCGACGAAGGATTGGAAGTATTCATGCTTGCTTGCCTAGAGAACTATGTGTGTTGAACTATGAACCTAGTTTAAGGTTCGAGCAGACTATGATGTGCTAATTTAAGTTCCTGGCAAACTATCGTGCTAGTTTAACATCGTAGCGGATGGTGGATGGCTAGTTTAAGGTCATAGCAGACCATGTTATGGGTGCCAGTTTAACGTCATAGCCCAAGGACATTCTATGTCAGTTTAACATTGTAGCAAACATTCTATGCTAATTTAATATTATAGTAGATGCTCTATGCTAGTTTAACATTGTAGCGGATGTTTGCTTACCTTGCTTTGTCATTGGCATAGTACTACATACTAGGCGTAGTTCAAATTCAGGTATGAGTGGTTAATTGGATTGGCAAACTCATTGTTGTCTAGATCAACAAACTTGAATGCTCCATTGTCATAGGCCTTTATGACCAAGAAGGATCCTTCCCAGTTAGCTAAGAATTTATCCATGGGCTCGTGAATGACCTTGAGGCCCAGGTCCCCCTTCTTGATCAGACATTAATGTTGAATGTGGTGGTGTTTTTGCCATTACTTTTCTTGATACCACTTAATGTGATCAAGTGTTTGCATGTGCTCCTCCTCCATAGAGTTAAGGTCAATGGTTTTGAACTTGTTGTTCTAAACCTCATCAACGAAGCTTGAGAGTATCATATGGAGTGATGGGACCTGCAGTTCAAGAGGCAACATTGCTTTAGATCCATACACAAGACTATATGGCATCTTACTGATTATTGTTCTGCATATCGTACAATAGGCCCATAGTGCTTAGACTAGCTGTTCATGTCATTGTTTCTTGCTACTGCTAAGCATCCTCTTTAGAAGGTTGATGATGACTTTGTTCATAGCCTCCACTTGGCCATTTTCCTGTGGGTAGTATGGTGATGAAAAGAAATGTTTGATGCCAAGGTGTTCATAGAAAGCTTTAGTTTGTACACTACTAAATTATAGCCCATTTTCTATGACTATGCTCATGGGTAGACCAAATTGGATCACTATGTTGTCTAGAATGAATTTGTAGACTTGTTGCGATGTTGTCTTTTTCAGGAAAATGGCTTCAACCCACTTGGTAAAGTATTTAGTTGTAGTAATGATAAAGCTATGTCCTGCAAAAGACTTAGGTGTTATAGGTCCTATGATATCCAACCCCCAACATTGGAACAACCACATGATCTACGTAGTATGTAGTTTAGTGGGCAACAAGTGCATTAGGTTACCATGTCACTGACACACGTCACATGTTCTAACCTTGGAAATGCAATCGCACTCCATGTAAGGCCAATATTAGCCTAGACATTTGATTTTTACTACCATTGCCCTGGGGGCTATGTGGCCTTGGCATAGTCCCTCATGGACTTGATCAACAATCATTTATGATTCACTACCACTAACGCAAGTTAACAGTATTCCATCATAGGTTCTGCAACATAAAGTGCTATCACCTACAAGGACATACTACCATGATCGCTTTCATATTACGTCTTTTTGGGTAGGGGTTAGATTTTGTGGAGGCTCTCCCTATTGAAGGTATGTCTTAATATCGTCATACCACTATTGGGCATGAGCTGTGCTTGTCACATCTATGGATGCAATGCTTGTTGTTTGAGTTATAGGTTGGATGTAATCCACTATTGAAGTGGGCAATGTAGAAAACATGTTGGATGCTATGTTTAAGGGTAAAGTGGCTAATGCATCAGCAATGGCATTTTTGTTACGAGGAATGTGTTGGACATCTACAATTGCAAATTGTTTGAGCAAATGTTTTGCCAAATCGTAATAAGGTTGTAGATGTTGTACCTTGCAAGTGTAAACCTCTATTACTTGGTTGACAACAAGTTGTGAATTGCCTTGGATTGCTATTTTTGAATTCCTAAATCACAAGCTATTAAGACACCTCTAAGGAGACCTTCATCCTTTGCCACATTGTTTGTGCAAGGAAATAAAAAATGATATGCGAAGGATCAAATCTCCCTAGAGGAAAACATGATAATGATAGCGGCACTACCACCTTGTGTGGTTGAAGCACCATCAAAGTGTAAAACTGCTTCAAAGTTTGTAGGCATTGGACTTATGCTATTGACATGCTCATCCAGAAATTTTGGATCTATTGTTGCTTGATCGTCTATGGGTGAAGCCATAACTTGTGTGGCTATTTCTTAACCCTTTGTGAATGCTTGTGCTATGTAGTGTAGGTCAAACTCCGTGATTATTTCCTTCCACCATGCAATTCGACTACTTTCTTATATGTTTGTAGTAATTGCCCAAAGTACATTACTTTTGCAGATAATATTAACCTGACTATGAAAAAGATAATGCCTCCATTTTTTGAGTGCAAAGACTAACGCGAGACAATTCTTCTCTACATCATTGTATTTTTCCTCATGCACCACTAGTGCATGGCTTAAGTAATAAACAAGGACCTCTAAGCTATTGTCTTACTTTTGGCAAAGTAGAGAAGCAATGGACACGTCTGAGGTTGCAAGGTAAATGTAGAATGGCTTATCTCCCTAGGAAGGGTAGACCATTGGAAGTTGAGCCAACTCCTTTTTGAGGTTGTGAAATGCCTCTTAGCATTGAGTTGTCCACTCAAAGTGGACTTCCTTTTTGAGCAAATGTTGCATTAGCTACAACTTATCAGTCAACCTAGCGATAAACTTGTGTATGAATTGTAATCTGCCTTGTAACCTGCATAGCTCTTTAAGGTTTGCTAGTGTTGCTAATTTGGTGATAGCCTTAACCTTCTCGGGGTCTACACATATACCTACTTCTGAGACCACAAAGCCTAGCATGGGATCATTTTTTATGCCAAAGACACACTTCTTGGGGTTTAGCCTAAGGTCATGTCTAAGGCAACATTTGAGGATGTGCTCTAAGTCATATGCATGATCATGAGCTAACTTGGACTTAACTACTATATCGTCAATGTAGTCATTGAGTAAGTCTAGTAGATAATCACTAAAGATATATGTCATCACACATTGGTAAATTGCTCCTGTGTTCTTTAGTCCAAAGGGCATCATTGTATAGCAAAACATACCTCAAGGGGTCATGAAGGTGGTGTTGAGTTGATGCTATGGGTTGATACAAATTTGGTTGTACCCCGAGAACCTATCCATAAAGGAAAAAAAGGCATGACTAGCCATAGTATCAATGAGTTGCTCAATACTAGGCAATGGGAAATCATCTTTGATGGTCACCTTGGTTTTGTCCCAAAAGTCTATGCAAATGTGTATGTTCCCATTTTTCTTAGGGACAACTACGATGTTTGAAACCTAGTCAGCATAGTCAGCCACTCGAATGAAACTAGCTTTGTAAAGCTTAGTGATTTCATCGCAAAATGCCAATGCCACCTCAAGTTTGACTTTGCAAACCTTTTGTTTGACTAGTTTTATGCAAGGATTAAGGATAATGTTATGTTGTATTATACGAGGGTCCAAGCCTGGCATGTCCTCGTAGGACCATGCAAACACCTTAATGTTATCGTTGATGACTTTTGAGATGCTTTGTTTGATTTGAGGATCTAAGAAAGAACTAAGTTTCAATGTATTTTCCTCACCTTTACATGTTACTACAAAGATTTCAATGAGAGGATCCTCGATTATGTCACCTAATTCTAGGTCCAGAGCTCTAACTAGATGGTCTAGCTAGTCTAGAGATGTCTCTAGGGATGCTATGTTTGTGTCATGAGTCATAGGTTCAAAGTATAAGAGCTCAGTGTTTACGCATTTCATGGAATCATCATAAGGTTTAGTCAAGACTAAGGGTGAATGAAGATGCTCATATGCATTCATTCTGCAACCCTATCAAAAATCCTACAAAACAACCAGAAAAACATCAAGCGACACCTATCTTAATCAGGAAAAATGCATAAAATAAGAAAGACAATGTTATGAAAATTTTCCTAACTGTGTAGTTGTTAGATCGGATAAGAAAGTATGTAAAGTAATTTTGGGGCCTCAATTGGCCATAAAATTGCTAGTTTAAGGTCATAGTGGATCATGGTTTATGTGAGCAACATTAGTTTAAGCAAGGCTTTAAAGGTTTTAAATGTGGGGCTAAGTTGGGTGTTTATTGGGCAATAAAAAAATGTAAAAAAAAATTCTAAATATGGGGATGCTAGAAAAGTTGGAAAAAGTTTTCTAACTCTGGGTGCTACGCTCATCTCGCGTTATGCACGAGACATGGGACAAGCTTCGAGAGGGTGATGTGTCCTTCAACCCAGAAGGGCATAAATAGGAATTTTACCATAATAAACCTATCACTTTCAAAGTTGAAGTAAATAGTCACCAAGCATAGCATGGCTAAGGAAAAGGGAGAGAAAGCATAGCCATAATAGAGGGGAATCTAGAGGGTAACAAAGAGAAAGAAGAAAGCAAGAGTGTGATGATCAACCATGACGTGCCGTAGCAAACACCGGCACCCTGGCCTCACCAACGTGGATGAAGGAGAATGCACATTGAGGTGACTTCCTAGGGCATGTATAAAGGACCATAGAGAGACATCATTGGCCAAGTAAGATGCTATGCTCTCCCTTTGTGGTCTCTTTTTCTTGCTTCTTATTTCGCTCAAGGTTTTGGGGTTTTGAGAGGGGCTTGCCTTGGGTAGGGTCCACCACTATCACCACAGCTGCCTTAAGTCATGACTAGGGAAGGGAATGCATGTAGTGCATTTTTTTGATTGGGTTTTTGATTTTTTGTGTTGAGGGTTTGGCATCCTACACATGGCATGGGATAGGGGTTTTCTCAGCATCTCGCATGTGACATGAAATAAGCGTTTCTTGACATCCCGTAGACAACATGGGACAAGGGTTTTCTTGGCATCCTGCAAGTGATGTGGGACAAGCATTTTTTGGCATCTTGCACATGGCGCAAGATAGGGCACGGTCAAGGAAACTTGAAGGAAAAAATAAAATGTGACAGTTTAGGAAGGATGGCTGTGAGTGTCTCAGTTATCACGCCAAGATATGTTCCTGAGAGTGTAACAAAAAAGTTAGAAAAATTTTGATTTCTTGGTGTCAAGCTCTACAAGCAATGTAGTTGATAGGTTACGCTCTATAGTGAGTGTACCCTACAATTTGGAATTTTTGTTGGATAGTTAGAAATTTTTGTAGTTGTTATGCTCAACAAGGAGTGTAGCCAACACTTTGAAAAATTTTGCAGTTTTTATGCTTGGCAGGGAGCATAACCAACACTTAGTGAATTTCTTATTTTTCTTTATATTTTCAAAGTTATCATGTTTGTAAATATGCAATGTAGATGTTAATGTTGTGCCCCATTGGGGACTAAGCACATTAGATGAGTATACCGGCATCCCTTTCTCGTGGGGCTTGGTGAAAGTTAAGTACATTAAGTCTAATTTTTTATGCATTTTTTTGTATCCAGTGCTAACATTCTCTTCTTGTCATTGCCATGGTTGCAGAGTATTGTTAAAATCCATCCTTATCATAGCTAAGTTGGTGGGCATCTTGTGCTGCATGAGTGAGCCTGTACCGAACATGCCTGCACCAGACACACATGTGGGCCACTAGGCAATATGGTTTAGGTTAGGAGTGTAAGAATTCATGAAATTTTTAATTTGCCACTTTAGTATGATGATATGGTCATACTTGGCGGTCGAAGTAGTGGGTGTCATAATAGAAACACTATTGCCCAACGTGAACCAAGGCATTCTAAGGTTCATGTCCGATGAGCTTGTTGGCAACGAAGAAGCAGGGGGTTCAGGCCAGGGCCATAAGGACCTTAAGACTTTGTCCAAGGTTTGGGAGATGCCAGAATTTCAGTGTTACAACAAGAATAACACTTTATTCATTGCCCAATGAATACACACTCTTTTCTAGAACCCACCTGGGATGGTGTATTATGCTAGAGGATGAGTCCTCTTACGATTTCTTGTATTACCTATTAGATTATGAATTAAGATGCTAACTACTCGTGTTCATTGCCAAGTTTACCATTGACGCAAATGGCCTCCATGAATGAAGAAGGGACGTTAAACTTGAATCTCAGTATCCTACAAGAATTCTCATCTTTTGAGAATGTTCATGCAACCATTATTGGATAGATTTGGGCAAACCTAGCAGAACTCCCTCATCAATATTCAAAGTCTTATGAGAGGTATTGGGTCTTAGTTGGTTGGACACTAAATGGGCAATTGGCATACTAAGCATGGAGGAGGTTTTTGGCCTACTACCATCATCCCACACACCATTCATGCCACATGAGTTGTGTGTCACTCATTTTTATGCATTTTTTATTTTATTTTTCTCATGTTGCTAATTTTACTTTCACTTATTGCAGTTACAGTTAGGTTAAGAGAAGTCACGGTGGTTGCCACAGGTCACACTAAGGCCACTCTTATCTTTAAATATGGTGAGGTTAAGAGTTCACAATGTTGGTTGTGCTATGAGGCCCTAGTGGAAATAGCAAGGAATTTTCAACAGGCTAAGCTCATGGACCTTTTCTTGGCTATTAGCCTAGGTATCCTAGTGGCCGAGATGATTACTGTGATTGACTCCTTCACTAAGAGCATTGATCGCTTTAGCACATGAGCCCATGATGTGCTGTGACCTTTGAAATTATAGATGAATTCTTTGTGGACCTCTTCAGCATCCACTCTAAGGGCCTACCAGTTGTAGAAAAAAGTGACAAAGACTTAGACCACAAAGGGGATGTTGAGTAGTGGTTGGGCACATCCAAGTTCTACAAAGGAATACCAATTAAGGAGGTGAGGGTATCCATGGTCCACCACCTCTACCTAGTCTTTCAAGCTCATGCATTTCCAAAGTTGCTTTCCCAAGGAAACATTCTCAAGGTTGAGCAAGCTTGGGTGATGAGGGACGTAATAGAGAAGGAGGGATGATACAACTAGGCCTCTCACTTTTCTAGCAGCCTATGTGTTGAAATCATTAGGTTACACCACAACCTCTAAGCACAATCGCATGTGCACTTCGCATTCTTCGTAGTATGCCTACGAAGATTTATGGAATTTTTGGTGGTTCATGAGAATGGGTAGTGAGTGGTGCAAGACTGTAATCAAATCTCCAGGTTATGGATTCATTACCTATTTAACATCACATGGTAATAGGACCCTCTAGAGGTAATTGGCAAGTCATTTTCGGTAACGACCAAAGGCAATGTGGGACGATCCTACAGCACACGTGATAGTGTCGAGGAGGCCCCACCAACCAACATTGGAAATGCAACGAGTGGGGCATGACTCATTGCTAAGACAGTGAGATCATCCAAAATAAGGATCAAGAAACCACACACTATGGAGGAGCTTGTGTGTGAAGTAGAGGATGGTGGCAAAAGCTACAGTTTAAGCTTCACAATGTGCACTTAGAAATTATAAGTAAGTATGCATTGTTGGATAGTGTTGTAATGTGCCATGCTATATTATACTCATTATTGACAATTCTAAATCTAACTTATATCATGTTAGGCAATAGGACACCTACAACGGTAGTAGAGCCTATGGAGGATGATGTTTGATAAATCATGTTTTCATATACTCTGATATTGAAGTGGCTGTGATATTGAGTACACAATATTAGGTATGCGATATGATGGACCAAGATGTGATATCATACATTCAATCTCATAGGCTTACTCCTAGGTCTATAAATACAGTGCCTAGGTGCACGATTGAGAGTAATTTTTTGGCAATCAAGTAGAAAAACTCTTGCAGTTTCTTCATTTGAAAGTTAGAATATTTTTCAAGTGCCTGTAGTAGGAGGTCTAAGTGTGAACAGATCTTTATTCAAGCATTGATGTACCTAAAAACAATGTTGTGTTGGCAATAAAGACAAACTCTTTGATTCATTCTTTCAGCACTTGAGACTTTATTTCTTATGCATTTATATATTGTGGTTTCATGCAATTTTCATTAATGTTATTCGTGTAACAATTAAATTTAATTAATCAAGAAACTCATTAAAATACACAAGCATGACCCCTTTGAACATATGTGTGACACTTGGTAGCTTAGAAAAAGTTAGCATTTGACAATCTAGCAGTGTTAACATAAATTTCAGGATGTGTCCAAAAAATGGGAACAATTACTTGTGTTAGGCTAGATTAGACCATAGTTTACTTAGCATTTAATTACTCTTACTTTTATTCTTGTTCTAGGTGAGTAAATTGATAAAACACAAAATAATAAAAATCTTACACCTTAATCACACTTAACCATACAATTGCATTCCACAAGTGGGACTAGGAAGACAATGAACAAACAACATGCACACACTATTTAGCTCTAGTGTGCTTAGTAATTATATAGAAGTAAACCAGATCGCACATGAACACCTATGATTTGTATAGTTGGGCATAGGGGTACCTTTTCGTTCATCATTGGCACCATTGCCGGGGATTGTAGTTCTATGTGCACTATCTAAACCAAGTAAAACTTAGTAATCTCATTGTTCAAACCCTAAGAGTCAAATCTTACAAAAAAAAAGCTATTATAATTTAATTAAACCTTAACTGCACACTGCCTATAAGTTCATTAACATAAAATGTCTTCTTCTCATAGGAGCCCATCTTCACCCAAGGCAGTCCAGGTGCCTCAACAATACCATGTGGTATATGCTTATCCCGATGAGTATGTACTGAACCTCACCTTCATCTTACATCAAGATGAACTATTGTGGTGGCATGACATGGAAGGCAACATTGTGTTGCCACCTGATCAATCTATTTCAACAATACTCCAGCTAATGCTCACATGACATGGGCTTCAACATCTTCATAGAGAATACAAGATGCAAGATCCCGACTCAAGAGATTATCATCCCATTGAAGCATAAAGATTAAGGGATTGTCAGTTGGAACACCAACATGAGCTTGTGAAGGGAAAAGGGTCAAACACTTGTCCACCTTTGCTTGGCCCATTTGATGGAGGTGATCACTTCTTTAGTGATTCTCCTCTCTTTGACTTTGTTCATAGAGCCCTTAACCAAAATGTACAATCCACAATTCATAATCCAGGTTCTAGTCAAAATGGATCCAATGACAAAAAATGGAACTGGAGAGGCAAGTTAAGATAAGGGGGAAAAAAGAGATCACGATCACAATCATGGTCATCAGCAACGAAGGAAGGATGATAGGCATCAGTGCGGAGTAAGTTCTCCTTCTTCTTCCCCTTCATCGTCTTCTTCTTCTTCATCATTTAGCTTGGATTGTGACCACAAAAGGAATAACCATGATGGAGGTGACCGAAAGGACTAGAATAATAGAAGGAACCATCAGGATAGTTGTGATTAAAGATGTGGGCAATCTAGAGAGATCCATTATCAAGAAAAAATGGCTAGTAGAGAACATCGTAGGCATCATCACCATGGCCTTGATGAACCTCTACTTGTCACTCAGGGCATGTTGAACATTGCAGAGGCTATGAGAATTCCAACAAGGCACATGAAAGATAGTAGAATAAAGAGGCTGAACATGAACAACATCCCTCAGTTCGAGGGAGGCTATGATGTTGATCCATAAAATCATCTCCAATCCTTTCAAGATGCATGTGCCTTGTAGAATATTGAGAACAACTAGTAGAAGTTAAAATTATTTTCAAGGATGCTCATAAAGGAAGTAGAAAATTGGTATCAATCCTTAGAACTAGAATTAATCAAGTGATGGATTATGATGTTGGAATTGTTCAATGAAAAATATCAAATGTACTCCTGAGTATCTAATTTAAGGATGCAGATTGAAGGGTGGAAACAAGGAAATCATAAGCCCTTGGATGTAGCTATTGGCTGATACTACTCTTTGTTGCATAGGTGCCCTAGCCATGGATACTCTTAGCTTGATCAACTTCATCTTTTCATGGATGGGTTATGATCTAAAACAAGGAAAACCTTTGGAATCTATGCCCAATGGAGATTAACAAAGTTAAGCATCCATCAGATTCAAAAGTTAATTGAGTAGGTAGCCAAGGAGGAGGGAGAATTGAGAAAATGAGAAAGTGCAAAGGAATACAACATGGACCCTTCTATTCGTAGAAGGGGGATTCAATTTTATGAAAATGAGGATGAATTAATTAGAGATGAGGTGGTTAATCAAAAAACATTTTCACTTCAAAAATTGCAATCAGAAATCATGGCTAAGATTGATTAGTTATGGAACTTCATGGACAATAAGTTTTAAGTTGTCTTAAAAATTGTAGAAGAGTCCAAGCAGCAAAGTGGTGAGCATGAGCGTCGAAGACGTAAGGAAGTTAAACATGTCATATATAAGGGTAAGGGTAAAATGGTTGTGCTAGAGATAGCTATGGATAGTGATTTAGATGATGATGGTAGCTGTGACATCTATTAGTATGAACATCCTAAGGTATGTTGCCCAATTGTATCACACCTACAGGAATCTAGGGTGTATGCCCTACATCCAGAACTTGCACAAAGGAAAACACCTAAAATATTGCCTTATCCATAAGGCAATCCTCAATAGTTCCACCAACCACAATAGTACTATGGAAGTGGAACTCTACCGTAATACTACAAATTGTACCAGTAGTGGCAGAAACCACAATCATGGGTGTTGCCACATCCAGGATAGTAATACCCTTGCTAGCAACCAAATCCCTATGGTTACTATGTTTAGCAACCTTCATCTCCACGGGACTCCTCTGGTCATGTTGCCACTTACCAACCTCACCACTACCCTCATGAAGTATACCAATTACCCTATCCAAGGAGGGGATGCCACCTACTATCCTAATGCACCTCTTGTCCCTACACCTACTCTTCCATCTCCTACATAGCTACCACCTACTTCATCCATGCAAGGTGAATTACTTGCCCAACCATAGTAAAGGAATGCTATGAGGGTGGTTAATCTACAACTGGTTAATCCACCAAGCAGGTTAGAACAACGAACAAAGAAAAGATCCTTTTCTAACCTCATAGTCCACCAAAGCCCTCAGACACATCAGTGGTTGGTAACCTTGCTCCTCCACCTTCCTCTATCTCACATTTGTTCAAGTCCCCTTTAAACCAAAATCCCTATTGAATCCATACTATAATGCTGACCCATGTTGTATTTGATTGGATTCAAGCTAGTAACCTACCTGGAAAGTTAGCTGATCCCAGGAGTTCCCTAGTATTTTTGCAAATTCCTAGGAATGAGCCTTGTAAAGCCCTTCTTGACTCTAGTTCCTATGTTAATTTGAGCTCGCATGAAATGTACACAATGTGGAACCTTCCTCCCTTGAAGAAGAGCAACATCTGGTTGGAACTAATGAACCAGTCCATCACTATTCCATTGGGACTAGTAGAGGACATCATAACCACCATTTATGGTTGGTCATATCCCACCAATTTCCTAGTAATCAAAGTGGAGAACTACAAGGGGGACTTCTCAATTATTATGGGAAGGGCATCATTAAGTACCATTGATGCCAAAATGGACATTAGAGATATTTCCTTGAAGATATCAAAAGAAAATGAATTTGGAATGATTGAGAAGAAGAGGATTCCATGTATCATGTACGATGATTCAGGGTGCCATTGTGTGCAGAAGTTATTGCTAATAAAGCAAACATCTATCTCTGCATGCAAGTAGTGTGCACTAGAAGCTAAAATCCAAAGATGTCTATACATAACAACCATAAAAAAAGAAGGAAAGAAGTCACCCAGTGGCTGAAAGCTAATTCTAGCAACAGTACATTGTGCATGGAACCTACTGAGGGCCTGACATGCAAATATGTTGCAAGTATGGATGAACTCAAGAAAGTTCATCACCAGCTCTCCAAAGGAGTAAATGATGATTTCAATTAGAGAGAGCTGGAAATTCCTAACAATTTTAAATAAGAGCCCCTTGAATTGAAGACACTACTAGCTGGAATGGAGTATGTATTCTTGAAAAAAGCAAGGTTAATCATTATTCATGCCAAGCTTATTGTAGAACAAAAGAAATTGTTGATGAAGGTTGTGGAAAAATGGTCAACAACCTTTGCTTGGTCATATTCTAAGCTCACTGGGATAGATCCAAGAATATGCTAGCACTAGATATACACTGACCCTACCATTAAACCAAAACGATAGTTGTAGTGATGTTTAAATCCTAAATTAAAGAAAATTTTCAAAGATGAAATTGAACCACTCCTCAAGGTAGGATTCATCTACCCTGTCATAAATAGTGGGTTAGTCCACTCGTGATTGTACCCAAGAAATGAGGTAAATGGCGAGTGTGCATCGACTTCCGGTAGCTCAACATGGCAACTTTCAAAGATCATTTTCCATTGCCTTTTGTCAACCAAGTGCTGGACACCATTTCTACAAGCAGATATTATAGCTTTCTAGACAGTTATAGTGGATATATCCAAATTTGGATTGCACCAAAGAACTAGGAAAAGATGACTTCACAAGTCCTTGGGGGACTTTCGCTTACCGTCAGATGTTATTCAATCTATGTAATGCCCCAGCCACATTTCAATGATTAGTTCTTAGCAGGGTAGAAGTATTCATGGATGACATTTCTACCTACTGAGCTATGTTGGAGCAAGCCCTAGACCATCTTGAGCAAGTGTTGAAACAATGTGTCAAAATAAACCTCCAGCTCAATTAGTAGAAGAGCCATCTTATGGTCTACAAAGGCATAGTCTTGGAGCACTGTATTTTAAAAGTAGGAATTAAGGTGGACCCTCAAAAAATAAGGGTCATCCAAGGAATAACCTGTCAACCTAAAACAATTTAAGAAGTACATTCATTCCTTGGTCATGCTGGCTACTACTGATGCTTCATCGAGAATTTTTTCAAAATTGCCAAGTTATTGATGGAATTGACAAAAAAAGATGCATCATTCATATAGACCCTTGCATGTGAAACAACATTTTAGCAATTGAAGTAGAAGCTTGTTGAAACCCCAATTCTATAAGCACTCGATTGGTCTAGACCATTTCATGTGATGAACGATACATCAAATTATACTTTGGGGGTATTGCTTATGTAGATGGATGATGAAAAATGTCCAAATTACATTCACTACGCAAGCTAAAGTATTACAGGTACATAGCTAAACTACACCATCACAAAAAAGGAATTGATGGTAGTGGTATTTGCATGAGAGGAGTTCAGGCACTATGTGCTTGGCTATAAATTGTTTGTGCACACAGATCATAGTGCCATTCAATTTCTAATGAATAAACCAAAGGTGTGCCCCTGTGTCATATGGTGGCTTGTGATTTTGCAAGAATTTGATCTCATGATGGTAGATCAAAAGGATGTATAGAATGTGGTCCTAGATCACTTATTGTAACTAAGATGGGATGACAAGGAGAAAGAGAACCCCTTATCTGATCAATTCCCTGACGAATCTCTCCTTGTAGGGGCTATTAATGCACAAATGCCCAATGAACCAAAATGGTATGACACCATCCTCACTTATCTGCTCAAGCAAGAACTGTTGCAAGGGTTGGACACTAAAAAGAAACAACAGTTTCTTCATCGAGTTAAGCATTTCATGGAAATTAATGGAAACCTTTACAAAGTCTGTCTCAATGGTCTGGTACATTGGTGTGTCCCTAATACAAATCAACTGTGCATTCTTTAGGATGCTCATGAACACCCTTGTGGGGGCCATTATGCTAGGAGACGCATAGCCATAAAATTCTTCATGGCAAGATTTTATTGGCTAATAATCTTCAGGGATGCACATCAATTTATCCACACTTGTAATCATTCCTAGAGGGATAGTGGAATGACAGCTCAAATGGATGGGCCATAGCAATGGATTCAACCTCTTAAGCTATTCGATATTTGGGGCATTAACTTTATGGGTTGCATTGCACATTTGTCAAATGGAAAGGCATATATCATAGTCACAGTTGACTATTGCACTAAGTGGGTAAAACCAGCAACCGTCACCAACTATACATCCACCATTGCTACTTAGTTTGTACAACAAAATATCATAAACAATTTTTTGTGCCTCATGTGTTAATTTTTGATAATGGAACTCATTTTAAAGGTCCTACTTTCTGAAAACTTATGCAGCGCTTGGAGGTTAAGCATAAACTCACAACACCATATCACCCCCAAGCCAATGGTCAAGCTAAGATCACTAATCGAGAGATTATGAAAATTCTAATGTGCACCATTAGCAAATACTGAATGGATTGGAGCACCAAATTAAATGATGCCCTTTGGGCCTATCACTCCACATGGAAGCTCCCCATAGGTTATTCTCCCTATGAGCTTGTGTACAGAAAACTACCAATAGTGCCCATCTATTCCAACTCTGTAGACTCTCTACAACCTATAACCTTGATCTAAATCTAAGTCTAGCACAGAAATAATAATTAATAAATCTCAACTTGCTAAACAAAAATTGGTTAATGATCCTGTCATCCAATGAAATGCATAAGGCATTCAACAAGAAACACCATGACCTCAAAATAAGAAAAATCAAGTTCCAAACAGGAGACAAGGTTCTCTGTTGGAATCTTGCACATGTACCCCAATGAACCAAATTTCAAACATTGTGGAAAGGACCTTACATTATTGATGAGAATTTTTCATCTAGGGCCATGATTATCTACAAACCTGACAACCTAAACAATAAATAATTAGTCAACATCCAACAAGTAAAACCTTTCCATGAGCCCAAGCTAAACAATTCAATAGAAACCTCAACAGATGGACAACCACATTCAATCTTTCGGATCTCCTCCTTCCAACTCAATCATGGGGGAGATGGCCACCCATACTAACACTTTTTGCAGCCCCTCAGTCTTTTGAATTTTTTATTTTACACATTTTTGGTTTTACAAATTTTTGATTTCATAGTCTTTATTTTACATATTTGTTTTACATCTTTTTATTTTTTAGGTTATTTAGCTTTTCTAAGTTTTTGTTTTACATCATCATTAATATATTTGATATTTATTGCATAATCTTTTACTTTCTTTTATATCTTCTTGTGTTTGATGTGTTTCTCTACTCTTTTTGCTAATAAGGTGTTAGGTATAATGGTAATGTGCAACTCAATGATGGTATGTTTCATTTGTAATTTGATTGTTGATGTCTGGTTTTTGACTTTGAATGTTGTTACTAATGACTAGGACATGATTTCTTTTCATGTGATAGGCAGTGAGTCCACATCATCCACCCATCCACATACTCTATGGTTTTCCTTGTTTTGGAAATATGCAATCCATTCTTCATTAATGCAACTTTAATAAATTGGTGACTTTTGTAGTTTCCAAAATTGGGAAGGAACCAAAGGTTTGGATAGGATGTGGCTTCAAAGGGATGCAGTATTCTTTGTGCTTTTATGTTTTCCTATGTCTGAGAATGTTCTCATGAGCTTCTCACCATTCTACATCATTCCACAATAGGAAGTCAAATAAGTCCTTGCATTGTGTGGTTCTCATTCGAAAAAAAAAGGAAGAGATGAGGATTCAAAGCACATCCCTTGGACAAAATAAATGCAAAAAATGCATGGGTCTTTGCATAGTATGGTTCCCATTCAAAAAAAAAACATGAGAATTCAAAGCACACCCCTTAGACCAAATAAAAAGGGCTACAAGCACTGGTTATGGAACTTGTCTTGTCTCCTCTAACTAAGGCCCTTTCTCACTTTCTACTTTCTCTCCAATTTGGTAGTTGTTTTATGAAAGCATTCTTATGTCTCAGGGAATGGACTAGTCTTAGAATGTTGATGCAAAGTCACTGAAAGTGGTTGGTTTTGGTCTAGATTGAGGATGGATCCTACTAAGTCATTTAATCACAAACTCCATAAGGGACTTCATGTGACCATAATTAGGAACTCCATTCTATTATCTCTCATCCATATATGTTTTTCATGCCTCACCTCACTACCAGTTTCATGTTTTGATTTAATGTTTTGGTTTGATGTGTTGGGTTTCTCAGTCAATTACTTTTGGATTTTTGTACTTAACTTTCTATAATCATTAATCATCCATGGAGCCCATAGACTTCTTGATTTGAATTTATGCAAGGGCATAAAAAGCCTATGCCTACTTTGGGGAGGACCCACTTGCATTTCATTTGGTTTGGTTAAGTTAAGTTCTTTATCCTTGGACATTGTTATAATCAAATTCTTTTTATTTACCCCATCCATGTGATCCAAATTGTATGCATCTTCATAACCATTTTTAGTAAAATTATTCTTTTTATTATTGTGAATTTTTATACCTTCTTTCCAGTATTCCTTGTGTTAAGTTTTTTCTGAATTTTATGGACTGCTTCTCTTACTTAACCCATTCGTCAATCTTCCCACTAACACTATCAAGCAACCAATCTATCACAATCATAACTCAACTAAATAAAATCATCGATAAGACAAGGTATTCAACCATTATCTATTACACTTTATATACTAATCCTTGATTTTTTTGTGACTACAATGGGGAGCATGGACTAGAAGTAAGACTATCTTCACTAAGGAGGATGCAACAATATTACTCGTGGAAGATTATTCATGACTGCTAGATATTTTCTACGCTCCCTCATTCTTCTATTGTCAAGAGGAGTTGGATGTCCATTGGATCTGAGGGTGTTGTTTCCTATTGTCATAAACACCCAATTTTGTACATAATTGTAATGTTGTATGCTCAGGCACTTTTGTATTTGTTTGTTTTCTCTATGTCACTCTACATGTCAGTCAAATAGTCCACACCTCCTAATATATTTTGTAAAGGACTTGTTCCTCTTCTTCTGTACTCAAGTACGAGTTTTAATTCAATAATGGGGGTATGATAAATAATGTTTTTAAACATTCTGATATCGAAGTGGCCATGATATTGGGTACACAATATCATGTACACGATATCATGGCCCAAGATACGATATCGTACATTCAATATCATAGGATTACTCCTGAGTCTATAAATACAATGCCTAGGTGCACTATTGAGAGTAGTTTTTTCAAGTAGCAAAACTCTTGCATTTTGTTCATTTGAGAGTTAGAATATTTTCCAAGTGCCCACAATAGGAGGTCTAAGTGTGAACGGATATTTATTCAAGCACTAATGTACCTAAACACACCATTGTGTTGGCATTAAAGATGAACTCTTTGATTCATTCCTTGCAACACTTGAGACTTTATTTCTTATGCATTTATATATTGTGGTTTCATGAAATTTTCATTAATGTTATTCATGCAACAATTAATTTTAATTAATCAAGAAACTCATTAAAATACACAAGCACAACCCCTTTGAACATATGTGTAACACTTGGTAGCTTAGAAACGGTTAGCATTTGACAACCTAGTAGTGTTTACACAATGTTCAAGATGTGTTCGAAAATTAGAAATGGTTACTTGTGTTAGGCTAGATTAGACCATAGTTTACTTAGCATTTAATTACTCTTACTTTTACTCTTGTTTTAGACAAGTAAATTGATAAAACACAAAATAATAAAAATCTTACGCCTCAGTCACACTTAACCATATAATTGGATTCCATAAGTGGAATTGGGAAAATAACGAATGGACAACACGCATGCACTATTTAGCTCTAGTGCACTTCGTATTTATAGTTTTTGGAATTCAATTGGATCGCACGTGAATGCCTATGATTCATATGGTTGGACATAGGGGTACCTCACCACTCATCAATGTCCCTCAACCTAAGGGACAAATGGTAGATGAAGATAAATGTGAAGTTGCTGAAGTGTTAAGGAAACTCAAGGAAGAAGGATTACAATTCAAAGGGGGTGAGTTTGAAAATTTCTTTGTTATGTTGCAACCACTGGTGTTTCTATTGAACATCTAGCATCCACACCCATCTTTTGTATGCAACCATGGATAGAGGCTCTAGATAAGTTTGCCTTCATGTAAGGCATGGTGGATGACATGATAGATCTTATACGACAAACAGACCTTGAGATTGGTATGTACATTTTTATTATTTATTATTTTTACTAATTTTCTTTCTTGGTTCATGGTGAATGTCATATTGCCTATTATATAATGATAGGTTCATAGCTTAAGTGGGACCCAAACAGAGTGGTCCAGGTTGATGTCATGCCTAAGTTCCCCCCTGAAGTGGAGCAAGTGCCTTGCCACATGTATGAAAAGGCAAGAAAATGTGCATTGTACTCTGTAAGAGCATTGTGGGAGTGCAGGTGTGTTAATGAACACTTGTGGAAATGGGTGCAGGAGCTTCAGGAGAAGGGGGCAAGCTAGGACACAAAATTGGAGGACTTGCAGTCTTGCTATGACTTCATGATGACACATGAAAAAATAGATAGTATTTGGTGTATAGATGAAATTAATTATGCTAGGTATTGATCAATTTTTTGAGGAAAAAATGAAGCTACGTATGAGGTGATTGAGCAGTGACTATAGATGGACCTACTAGTGAGAAAGAATCAAGACTGGAAGGATTACAGTGCAAAAGTGTATAAATGAGGCCAAACTCAAAAGAATCACAAGCACCACTACAAGCAAGAACATGAAGTGTACCATAAAAAGTACAGAGATGAGTTTGTGGAGCATCGTTGTCAAGAGATATTTCTTAACGTAATTGGCACAACACAAGCTTACAAACTATTCACAAGAAACGTAGTGGTGAGTGGGACCTTGGAGAAACAAATCACTACACCTTTCAAAGAGGTCACTTCTGCAAGGTTTTCGCCAGGGCCACCCTCATGGATAGCTATAGAGAAAGGAAAAACCCTCATGGGTATTGACCTTGGCGAGGAGGACTGGACACGATTATCAAAGGACAAAACCCTCTGACGCTTAGAGGCAGGCCTCAGTAGGATGCCCCCAAACATGGATGCAAGTCCTTCTCAAGTTGGTTAATAGGCATTATTTTTATTTACTTTGTTATAATGTTGCATGTCACCTTATTTTTTGGCTAATTTATTATTTTATTTTTATTTAATGCAGGTTCTAGGTGATGNCTAATGGGCCGCATCCTAGTTTAAGGTTGTGGCAAAAGGGCCATCGCTAGTTTAAGGTTGTTTTGAGCCATCATGTAAAAGGGAGTTGGTTGAGTTTTAGGCCTTGGCAAGCCATGCAATAGTTTAAGGCCATTTTAAGCTACTTTTTTTATTTCTATTTTTCCTATTTTTTTGAAAAGGCTAAATAAAACTACATGAACTAAAGAAATAAAATAGCTAATGCTAGATGTAAATAACAATGCAATCGTAACTGTACAAGCAAAGAACAAAGGATAAGTGAAACATGGAAGAAAACTAAGGACATGCCTTAGTCATGTAAGTGTTTCAATGTAGCTTAGGAAGAGCATAGGGCCTAGGAGGCATAAGATGGTATTTAGCTAGGCCTTCGTATGTTGCAAAAAATGGAAATTATGCCTAAAGAGCTTTCTCAGGGAGGTCACTCACTTTGCTTCATTATTTAGAATCATCCAAACAACATTGACTTTCACCCTGAATGGGCGGTGTGCCTTCAGTGAACTCTACCTCCAACCCTTATTCTGTATCTATGTTGTTGATGGTCGGGGAGCTTACATTGTCACCATAGATCACCACCTCTCCACCCCCATAAGACAAGTGGATCTGTTGGTGAATAGGTGAAGAAATGGCTTGTAGCTAGGCTAGCCAAGACCTCCCTAAGATCAGGTTGAATCCAGGCATTTCTTCAACCAAAATAAATGCAACATTAGTGGGGAATTGCTTCCCTATTATGAAAGCTATCATGACTATTCCTTTTACAACAACATGCATCCCATTGAAGGATTTCAAGCACGTGTCGGCCTGATCTGGTCAACTAGGCCAAGCTTGTCAACAACAGGGAATGAGATGATATTGGTTGTCAGCCCATCATTGATGTGCACCCTGTGAATTTTATATTGGCCTACACAAATTGTTATAAACATGGGTGCATTGGTTACCTAACCCTTTTTAGGGTCAACCTTGATTACCTCATCATGAAATGTCAAGGGTGTTGACCTTGACTCTTTGGTTGTGGGTGGAAACATTATAGCATGAATGGTCTTTTCGTCTACTGGAACATCTTCCTTAAGAAGAATAGATGTTAGCATGCGAACCAATGTCTCAGCAAACATTGTTATAATTAAGTCATACAGGCTCAAAGTTGTGTTTTTTTATCTGTAAGCCTATTTAACTTGTGCCAGCATGTTCAAGAAATATTTTCCACCATCTATTTTTTTGGTGGATTTTACCTCCCTATGTTCTAAGATACAAATCTCCCAAAGAGGAGATTTAATCTTTGGATGTGAAGTGGGCTTTTAAGCCTTAGCACTTGTTTGCTGGAAATTTTCGTTTATGTTCATGATCTAAGATGATGAGGCCATGGAGACAACTGACAAGGGGGTGGGCTTAGGAGGACCTAGCTCCATGCATTCCCTAATCATTTTTTCATCAAGATGTTCATCATGTCTCTTAGGGTATGACTTTGGACTGGTAGGATATGATGTAATTCACACCACTGAACCTTGGGCAGATGGGGGCTCCACATGTCTTGGCACCCTAATGACAAAAGGTATCTAGGTCATTATTACCATGACATGCTATGGAGCCCTAACCACAAAGGGTATTATGGGTGCCCAAGGTGGTACTTTCATGATTGGTAAAGCTCTTGATAGAAATCCATCATATGGATCATTTCTAGATTGGCCACTTTAAGTCACTTAACCTCCTCCATGAGAGTTTGAATGAGTTGGAATGCTTGGTTCAAACTCAAGGATGATGTAGTGGGTTGCACTGGCTATGCTACTTGTGGTGTTGTCTGAGTGTCCCATAGCCCTATTATGGATTGTGCTACCACATGGGACACTTGTTGAGTTTGATGTTGTGTGTATTTTGGATGTGTGATGGCTATGCCATAGGCACAGAGATCACGGCCCAGCATGTGGTTGCGACTTGGGCTATTGTTGGGGGTGCTACTGAGATGGCTAGGATGAAAGACACCTAACTTGTTTATGGATGAGATATGGGCTCATGTGCACATATGGTAGTGTCAGTATCATGGATGCTAGCAAGGAAGGTTGCATAGACTGGGAAGAGATGATAAAGGGGAAAGTGGTAGAGGATGTTGCACTTTGTTGTGTGTGCAGTACTTGGTAACTAGCTACCACAAGCATGGACTTGGATGGCCAAAGTGACGTTATTGCCTCAAAGAAGGCAGATGACTGTGATTGGTGTGGCACAAAAGTGGAGGTAGGCTATTGGACAGACGCATAAAATGGGACACTGCTATATAAATGGGACTCAAAATCCTCTTGCCCATCCTGCAAAGGCTCATCATAATTTAATACCGCATCCTACTCTTTTGACCCACTTACCCTAATGAATTGGTCTAACAGCCACCTAAAGGTGTCAGTGAGAGTGATGAACATGTTAGGGGTAGGAAGGAATTCCTTCCTATTTCAGTGAATGATTTTGAAGTTTCACTTCACTTCTATTTCTTAGTAGTCTAGGAACATACCCACTTGAAGTTCTGCACAAAGAAAGTTGTACCTTTCATTGTCCAACGCCCTATATTCAGGCGATTGGTTATGCAGTCTAAGTGAATGCCATTGTTGTCATATAGGATTGAGCAGTTGCTCAATGTCTACCACCTATTGAACAAGATGAACTACCTCCATGCTCAGGGTAGAGGTTGAGGTGTTTGTGGGATTCATGTTGCTATGTAGAAAAATGTAAGAAAAGAAGGTGCTGGCAAAAAATGTTCAAGTGCAAAAAATGTGGGAAAAAATGGCTAAGTATGCATTCTGTGAAAGTAGGCCAAAAAATGACCAACTCAGGATATGCTGTGAAAAAGTGACTAGCTTTGTCATTATTCTTTGAGGGGTTGTTACCCTCTCTAGAGCACTCAGAGCTTAACATGATGAACACAATTAGGCTTTTCATCCTATGGGATTCTAGGGGAACCAACAACTTGGACTAATCTACACCAATCGAAACGTAGATAACTCCTATGCTAGCCTATGATCTAGCTGCTACCATGGCAATTCCACAAGGGTGTTATGTCTACACTAGCTTACCACTAGTAACAGAGGTGTAAATAGGACGTGGGACTATCCTTGAACACAGAAGGAATGGGAGGCTCTCCTTCTAGCACCAAAAACTAGGACATCTAAAAACATCGGTGGCTAGAACATTGAGAGGTCGATGAGCATATAGCCTAACCCCAAATTCGTGTGAGGGTTGTACTAGGAAAAAATGAGGTACCATGAATAGTCTGGTTGATTAGACAGTGATTTACATGGTGTTAAAATAATTGTATGTGAAAAGGGTTTGTACTGTCATATGCACGGACATCGGAATTGGCTAAGCTAGAGTGTAGCAAGGTGTCCCAGCCTAAAAATAGAGACGTGAATGTGCAAATATGTATCAAACAATAGAAAAATGCCAAATTTATGCTTAATATTGAAGAAAAATGCTTAGAAAAGAAATGGAACAGAGCTTAAGAACAAAGAAATGCATCACCCTGAAAATGGGGAGCGTAACTTTTACTCGACAATACGTGAGAATGGTATGCAAAGTTAGGCAAGCGCAGTGGTAGCGTAGCACTATATTCATAGTCTCTAAGATGCCTAGGACATGGAGCTAATGGCTGTAGTGGAGGATGAACCTATTGCGGTGGTTGTTGCTATGTTTTGTAGGTGCAATGATGGACTATGTTTTCGGAGGTGTTAAGGTGCAAAGCTCAGATGGTTAAGTGCAGAAGTGTTAGGGATGCTCAGACATCTAAAATTCCCAATGCTCTTTTAATTTGCCCACCCTTAGAGTGCTGAACATTAGGGTGTTTTTAGGGCTAGGTTTAGTGTGAAATGTAGATTGAGCACCACATGGCATGGGTGCCATGTGGCATGAGCATAGATGACATGATGCTTACATGTTACGCTCTCATGAGAGTAGCAAAGTGTTACACTCTGAAGAACAACAACAAGTTTCCAGAGACTACTGAACTATGACTACACTACCTAGACTACATGTGTCAGAGTTTTAGAGATTGTAATGTACCTGAAAATAGTGCAACTTGGAGGCTACACTCCAGGACTACATCTTCCCCCCTCTTTTGAGTAGGTTCAAGCAAAGGGAAAATTTTGGGGACCAATGGGGTTGTAAGAAAAAAATGCAAACTGCTGATCTTGGTTACTAGAGGGATGTTGAAGCTAAGATGAAAGCCGATGTTGAGCTCTGGAGGCTTTTGGCAGCTTTTGGAGGCTTTTTTCTTAGTGTCAATTTGGCTATGCTTTAGAGCATAACACAACACTTAGTGAAAATTTGCAAAATTTTGATTTTTCACACTGGTTACACTAACTATGTTGGGGAAGTGTAGCAAGGATACTTAGACAAATTTTTGATGAAATTTGCAATCTTCTTTCATGGTATGGTGGCTATGCTCTAAGACATAGCAAGAGAGGCAACCTCGAAAGTTAGAAAATGTACCAAATATGTCTTCCATGTTGAGCTAGCTTGACAGATCCTTGTCTAACACTTTGGCAAAATTGGGCACTGGATCCCATGTCATGTTTTCTACACTGCGGAGTGTAACAAAGTGTAGCAACCTAAGAGATAAAAAAATTGCCAAAATTTTTTTGCCATCCCAAGCAATTTTGACAACCTCTAGCTTGGTACTTGGATGCCCTAGCCACCAGGACATGTGCCACGTTGGTTACATTGTGGAGATAGAAAATTTTCTAAACTATTTTATTCATCCCAAGTAACCCTTGACCACTTTAGGCTTAACACTTGAGCAAACTAGCCATGGAAGTGTATGCTACACTAACTACGCTAGGGAGCATAGCAAGTAGACTAAGAGCATAGTAGGACACTTAGAAATATTTTCATGGGATTGCTGCTGACACTTAGAAAAATCTTGCAAAACAAGGCTCAATGTGTGCTACGCTAGCTATGCTAAAGAGTGTAACACCACACTTAGAAAAAATTTACCAAATTTTGACACTTAGATAAATTTGCCATTGAAGATGCAGAAACTTGAAATTGGTGATGTTTCAACACCAAATGCACCATGCCAAATCATCCATGTTACAATCTCCTTCAAAATTATACCAATTTGCATAGTAATATATAATAAAACATAGCCCAAGCTAAAGTTAATCCTCTTCTTTTGAATTTTTCCTTTCTTTGCAACAGTAGAAAGACCTGCTGGGCCAAGTCACCGACACCAGTACACTTTAAATTTCATGAAATATAGAAAATGTTACCAATGCTTTAAAATTTTGTGGAATAGATAAAATAGTACAGATTACAAAGTCCCCAAAAATTCAAAAATTTACTCCTAGAACAGAACCCACACAAAGAAATAATGAACAACAGCAATTGAAGCCATAAATACATGGAAAAGGAAAAGAAAAAGGAATCGAAGTTAAAATAAAAATAAATTACTATAGAAAAAATAATGAGCAATAGGACTGTGCTAAACAAAATGTCATCCACCATAGAAAATAAAAGGAATGAGGACCTACTGAAACACCATAAAATTTCAAGACTCTCATGTTTCAGCAGAGTCTTGAAACTTAGGCAAAGATTTCCACAAGTGTAGTGACATGATTGTTCATACTAAGGGTACACTATCTAGTTCAGCAAGTTTTCCACCTCCAAGGTTGACAGGCTTGCCAGATTCTCCAGCCTACCCAACTAGACAATCGACCCAACTGACAATGTATGCAGAAACCAGGCTAGGAGTTATCAAAAGTGTTTAGGATGAGCAAAATAGTTTGGAAAGTTTTCTAGTGAAGAAGTCTGATATGCTACGCAACATAGTAAGCCTTGAAAAAATAGCTGCTCAAGTATTCAAGTGCAAAGTAACAAAGTAATTGTGAATACAAAGCAAGATTCAATCAACACAAGGTGCTACACTATGCTACGCTATGTAGTGTAACACAGCGTAGCAAAAGCAAAGCAGAAAGGTCCATCTTGTCAAGTGATTCCAATAAGAAAATGGTACCTTGACAAGACTTCGTCCTTCAAAACCTCTTGCCCCACTTGATCCACAAGTCTGGAGCAAAGTTTCTTGCTAGAAATTGACGAATTAAATGAGGAAGTAGGATACACTAGCCACTATGCTATGCTATGCTAGATAGCGTAGCATAGCTTAGCAAGGATGCAAAAGTAGAAAATGATTCAATCATGAGTTCCATAATTTCAAAAGCTCTCCCACATAAAGGATGAAATTTGCAAAAAAATGCTCTACATCTCCAACGCAAATTTTAGGTAATACTAGTGGCTACACTATGCTACGCTACATAGCGTAGCAAGTAGCCACTTACGCTATGCCAATGTGTTCAACATCATGAGTGGTGCAACACTAGTACACAATAAGCGAGACATCTTTAGGTAGCTCTAGAGCTTGGTGACAATAATATTCCTCACTCTAACATCTCCCTGGTGGAATCAGCAGTTCCACTTTGTTTTGAATGCCCCCCCGGTGAGCTCCCAAACATTGTTCCTATGCTTACCCTACTTGTGAAGGCAGGGAAGACATAGTCCCAGAGCATAACCTTCATTTTACTTGTGCTATTAGCACACTAGACCTTGACACATGCAGTTCCAATGGTATAGTCACAGCATAGCAAAGTTCATGTCCAGTATCGCACACCCACATGGTATGGACATGTTAGCATGTTGTGGGGTCCAAGACATGTGGCATCCAAACCATATTTTTCTCCTACTCCTAGCCCTATAAATATCTTGGTAGAAAATGCTCAAAGGGTTGGCATTTGTGTTGGCTTCTTTAACATTGACAAGGGAATTTAGCCTGTTAACTTTTTACATTTGCTGGTTAGCTTTAGAATTAGCTTTTAGAAGGCATTGTTGGCATTTTTCTTGAACATTCTAGTTATCTTTGAGCTCTCTGGTTGGCTCCAAACATCCTTTTGTGAGTAAAGCATTTTGACATCCTAGCAAATCAATCGACAAGAAAAAAAGACTATGACTATATTGCCCAGTGTAAGCAATGTCTTTCTGGCGTCGCATAACCTATTGTACACCCTTTTGAATAAGGTAAAGAATCAAATCCACAACTTTGGTGTGATGCATCTTCTCACCCGAGTTCATTTTGTTATCTTCTTATTAAAATCGTTGTCTTGCATTATCTTCATTGTTTTGGTTTTCTTGATCATCAACTTATCTCGCACATTTCGCTTCTGCAATGAACATTTATGTAAGGTTAAGATACACCGACTAAGTTCCTATCTGATCGACTAGACTATTTAGGGCACCTCGCTTCCGTTTATCTTCAACACGGACCTTACATGGATCCAGGGTTAAACTGTTTACTTGGTAACCTCTCAATGTTCCAGCCATTGATGTTTTCGGTTGCTACAGTTTTTGGCACTAGAAGGAGGGCCTTTGGTGCCTTTTTTGTGTCCTATGGGTAGTCCTGCAAGCGCTCTATACCCCATCACGCACTAGCGTAAACGTGACACCCTTTTGTGGTTGTTTATGCATCATGTGGTGCAGATTGGTTGCAACAACGGTTCCTTTGAAACATGGTAGGATGAAAAGCCTTCCATTTCCCATCAATTTCCATGGTTCTAGCTTGTGATCTCCTTTTTTTTATCACACAACAACCACCACTATTTCTACCTCGAGCCTTTAGGCTCCTCTCTTGGCGCAAAGCACCATGGGTGCTGAGCGTCCACCTAGCCTGGAACTAGCTCCATGCTAGTCTCTTAGGATTCGACATTTGTCACCTGAGTCCTTAGCACAAGATGTAGAGCACTATGACTTTATCTGCCACTAGATCACCAAGAATTCGAGCAAAAATGTAGTTTCGAGTTCCTTTATCAGAATGGGAGGGAGTTTATCCCTAACCATGACATTTCCATCCCCTTGACATAGATGTATCAATGGATCTTTGATCAGCTGCTACGAGTCACTAAGCCTAAGGAGTAGGACACGACCTCTCATTATGATGAAGCATTTCAAAATGGATAGGAATATTTGGACTCCCAATTTGAGGGTGGTGGTTAGAATTACCCTGCAACCATCCCTTCCACCATGACCTTCAAGTCAAACCTGCTCTTTGCAATAGTTCCCTTTGTGATCACCACAAATCCACCTCAATCCACATTTTCATCAGCCATGGGTAGCCATCCTACATCCCCAGCATATCAGTATGCACCTCCCTTAGTTTTGTACCCAAGCACTCTCCCTCCTCATTCTATCCCATCCTCATATCAAACACCGGTCACATCTACGCTAGCCTACGTACATACTACATTTGCTTCACAACTACCTAGAGCCTTGGCTCCTATTTCATCATTTGCATCTATTCCATCATCAGCGATGGGTCCAGTCCCAACCATGTGGTGGACCCTGGCCTCTTTACTCCCTACTTTGTAGCCCCACTAGATGTCGCAATACCCTTACCACCAAACGTACCAAGTCCCATAAGTTTCACAACCAAGTGTGGGACTATGGCCCATTCCATTAGTCATACAAATGGCTAACCACGTAGCACCACTAGTGGTTTCCGCTTCAGCAGCACCACCCATAGGGTGGTGGACCTCACAGATGATCCCTTTCACAAGGGTAGACCTAACAGCATCCCCAAGGAGCTAGGCCGCTGCCCCTGCTATGCTACCAATGATGGTTGTCCCTGCAACCCCACAATCATCTGCATCGTCTTCGAGTCTGGATCAAGTGTTTCAACTTATCTAGACCCTTACTAAAGAGGTTAAATGTCTCAAAGCCATTGGTTCTGAGAAAGTATAGGTCATGGATTTCTACCATGACAACCCCATCAGCCCAGCGGGTCCTATGCTTACATTACCCCATGGGATGCCACTCCCCCACTTCACAAAATACAATGGGGAGGATGACCCTAACGCACATTTAGTTACATTTAGGTCTAATTCTTTCTTGCTGAAACAATGGCTACACACCATCATCAGCATCTTTGCTATGTCTCTGACAAGAAAAGCCTTAGACTGGTGCTGCGTGCTCCCGTGCTCCTCCATCTCGACACTGGAGGAGCTCCTGACCTAGTTTGTGACCCGCTTCAAGTATAACTTGAAGCCTGAAGTCATGTTGGATCAGTTGATGGGTGTTAAGCAAGACCCACTAGAATTAGTGCAATGGTTCATACAATAATGGAGCACTACCTTGAATGAGATTCGTGAGCCTATTGTAGAGGCCCATTTACTAGCCATCTTCAAGAGCGCGGTGAATGATTTCATCAAATCCAAGCTATATTACCTAGCCCCACACTCCCTCAGTCAAGCTTTTTCCCAGAAAAAAAGCATCCAAGATGCAGCTTAGGCCAGTAGAGACCTGGCCTATGTCGCATATAAAAATGTGCATACTAAAAAGAACAAAGAGAAGGGCAAAGCCACAATGGCCATAGTGGCCGCCGTGGTAAATGAGGCCAAGCCCAACAGCAACAATAACAAGAAAATAGCAAAAACATCAACTAACCCCACACCTAACCGAAGTAATGCTACCCAACCCTCCACATCGGCACCAGAGGCATCAACCCCAGCTAAACCAAACTTTGAGTGTAAAGATCATCCTAAATACATGTCTCTACCTACTAGGCCTTTAGAACTTCTGAAGCAATTGTTGGGGGTTGGGCACATCCAACATAAGTAGATCTTAGAGGAGGCAACCAAATGGCATCAATGGTACTGTGAGATCTTTAGGAACCCCTCTCTGGCTATGCCCAATGAGCTGCCAATTCCTAAGAACTTTAGGCTGGAATGGTTTTGTGACTACCACCAACTTTGTGTTCATGAAAAAGATTACTTTCTAGCATTAAAATATGACATTCAGTGAATGATTGATCAAGGGAATTTGGTGCTAGAAAAAAGTAACTTTGTCTTCCTCAAGAATTAATCCATGCATGTTTACAAGGACCCCCTCAACACTAATGACGCGGGGTATATTATCAACAAAATTGGTATAGATGGTAATCTAGAACTACCACAGCAGCCATTTGTGATCCATGTACCCCAGTGTAGCGTAGCCACATGAAAAATGGCAAGGAAGGTGATGCAATAATCATTTTTCCTTAAGGTTCCTCCTTGGACATCCACCCCTGCACCCTTAGCATTCAAAACTACACCACCATCCGCATTAACATCACAAATGTTGTTCATCATTAAGAGGACAAAACACTCAACTGCCCCCACCCCCACAAAGCTAATACAAGATGGCATCACACCCTTCCCATTCTAGGAAATGGGAAGAGCATCCCACGGACGAAATGACCAAGGAGTATACTACCCCAGGTCCTTTCAAGCCTACCCCTTCGTCCTCTACATCTACACCCACCTCATCACCAACGTTAATGCCACTATGCATGTGCAATCATCGCTACCCCACCCAAAAACGTCTAGCCCCAAACCTGAAACTGCCCCTCCTCAAGAAATTCATCTTCTAGGACAAATGGAAGAAGATAAGAGTAGTAAATAACAGGAAGGTGGGAAAGACCTCCTAAATGCTCTTACTTAGGTCAAAAAGGCTCTAAAATAAAAAAAACAAAACCTTGATCCTGTATGATTTGGTAATGACTTCAACCATACACCGTGAGGCTTTGGTTCACATGTTAACATCCATATCAGTTGACGAAAACATGCCGGTAGAGGAGAAGGCAATCCACATGGTTATGCTCCCTACTACCCCCAAAGAACCATCACCATCCTAGTTGACATTCCATGATGAGTCCATTAAGGATGATCCTGAAAAGGGTTAGGCAACGAAAGCACCCCTATTCATCACAATTCAGGTTGGTCAACACAAGACTCGAAGAGTACACATTGATGATGGGGTTGCTACAAACGTCATCCCATTCCCTATAGTGGACAAATTGGGTTTGGTAGAACAAATCAAACCCACAAAAATGTCATGCCTGAAGTTATTCAATGGAGCGCAGGTAGTGGTGAAAGGCACTGTTCACATTGATTTCATGGTTGGGGACCAGTTCCCCATGAGTGAAATGTTCATCATGATATAAGAGATGCTTGGATTTAACCTGATCTTGGGGAGGTCATGGTTAGCTCAACTCAGGGCTATCTCTTCACCCATACATCAAGAAATCCACCTACCTTATGTGGGCAAGGAGGTGGTGATCCATGATGACAAAGTGGCAACTTGGGTGATAAACAACATCGATGTGGAGTAAGGTTTAGAGGTCATAACCACCAAGAACAAAGTACTTGTCTCCATCGAAATGAATTGTTTGGCAAAAGAGCCAGCACAAGATGTCAGCCAAGAAAACAAAACTGTATGGGCCAAGTTGCCTTTTCAAGCAGTAGATGACGACGTAGAAGAATACCATAATAAAGCTCCTTGGCCTTACACATCACCAAGCCCATGATGGGTGAAAAGGTAGTTGCGAATGATTGTTACTTGTGTTAGAAACTCCACTGCTCCTTACCTAATTAACATTCATCATACATTTATTCCTTGTTCACCTCATATTCATTTGTCTAAGCCAAGCATCTAATCCATCTTTAAAATCGTTCGCATCGTATCCACTATTTACATTACATTATGGCTTGCTAAGGCCTAAAACTGGAAAAATTTTATCTTACCATCATCCAATAGGCTGAAACGACTTAAAACTACCAATGGCCTGAAATGGCCTAATACTAAAAATGGCTCGAAATGGCCTAAAACTAGCAACGGTCCAAAATGGCCTTAAATTATCATTACGGCCCGTAATGGCCTAAAACTAAAATAAGATGCTCTTAACAAATTTAATTTGTAAATAAAAATAAAATGAAATAAAATAAAAATAGATGTAACACATATCATATAAGCAAGATTAATCTCTTTGTATTTCATTTTTTCTTTCATGAATGAATAACGTTTGTAACATTCTTTAAATTAGAATAAAATGGCCAGCTACTACACTATGACCCCTCATCCCTTCCATCGTTCCCTACTTCATAAGGCCCCGTGTCTTCACCTGGATCCTGCATCATAAAAAATAAAAATAAAATAATTAGTTAAAGTTATAATGAAGGATTAAATAAAATAAATTATTACAACACTAAAAACTGACTCACTCGAGATGGCCCTGCATCTGTCTTAGGGGGTATTCGATCCAAGACTGCCGCAAGGCATTGTAAGACCTCCTCTTTTGTGATGTCAGCCTAACTCTTGTTGCCTAAATCAGTGCTTGCGGTAACTTTCTTCTTCTCTAAAGGCGGTAGTGGTTGTCTCACCTACAAGAAAGGTCACTTCCCTCTCAGGGGATTCACTCACTGTCACCTATTGCATGAATTTGTTGTAAGCCCCAAAAGTGCCAATGACATCAACAAATACTTTGTATGTATGCAATTTGACTGACGTAACCCTATATAGGTTATGGTAGGTGGCACATTCTAGGTTGTACATATGCTTGTGGTTTTTCTATGCCTGCCCCACTCGTAAACCTTAGCACTATAATCTTTCTAGTCTTGGTTCTTTTGGGCTAACAGGTCCATTTGCATGTGCTACTCTATTATGTCACGAGTGGCCTCATTGTTGCATCGCACAGCCATCCAATACCTTGCGTAGTCAATGATGGTCGTGTGATAACTACCATCATTGGTGTCTCGGGCCAACAGGAATTCGTTCTTGGAGCAGAGATTTCCTACCTCGGAGATCAGGTTGGCCTTCTCCTTCTCAAGTCTTTGTACCCATTTCTAGAGATCTTCATTCATGCACCTGCATTCCCACAAGGAGTGTGTTGAGTACAAGTCACATTGGCTTGCCTCATTGTATATGCAACGAGGTACTTCAGTCAGCTTCGATGGAAATTCAGGCATGGCATCGGCCTCAACTACTTGTTTGGGATCCCACTTGAGACGAGAGGCTACCAATCACACACAAAAAAAATGCATTAGTCACATTAGCATGGTGAATGAAATGACAATAAAGATTCTAGCATAGCATTTTAACTTACCCACTTCTAGGTTGACCCACTTCCAACAGTCGATCATGTCATCGACCACCCCTTCCATGAAAGTAAATTTATTAGGGGTCTCGGTCCATGGTCATAGGCAGATCAAGGAAAGGCCAAAGGTATCAACAGTGGTGTTAGCTGCATTGTAAAACATGTTAGCTAAAGTCGAGAGAGCCATCATAGGGCTGATGAATAGCGTAAATGACAGTGTAAAGCTCATACCCAGCAAATCCTTAGGGGTGATCCATTGGCACACTGTCAAATATGTGGTCAAATTGACTAGTGTCCAAATGAAGCCCCTCTCCTTCAAACTAACCTAGTAGCATAGCAGCATCCTCAATGCTCATGTGTCCCTTCGGTACAGAACTACTCTCTGCAAAAGGGTCATTGGCAAGGGCCTCTTCTAGATCACCAAGGATCTCTTCCTCATTGGTTGGCCCACTTTCTTCATCAGTAGGGACCCCTTCTTCATCGATCGGGGCCCCCTCCTCTGTAGCCAAAGCATCCTTCTTATTTATGCTAGTCATCCCTGTCGTAGGGGCCGTTACCTATTCTCCTCCTTCTTCCTCTTCTTCCTCAGCTAATGGAACATAATAGCAGTAAGTAGATAGCATCAACTTAAAGTAGCTGCTATGCTGTGCTAAGCCACCTAGTGTAACACAACATAGCAAACATTAGCAAATGAACAAAACAAAAACATTTACCGATTAAAGGTTGATCTCTATGAATTTTGAGTCGCAGATTCTTCTCTCTTCCTTTATTTATGTGGGGAGGTTCCTCAACTAGAAGGGACCTCTTAAATTGCAATTTTTTCATCACCATTTCTCCAATGAGGCATTCCCCCTTTGTCACACTACTGGTGGTAGTTGGGGGTGCCTCTCCCAAGCTGTCCTAGGCACAAAAGTTACATGCCACTCGATCCCTGGTTGTCATTGAAAATGACTCCCCAATAGCTTCTGGGGGTCCTAAGATCGGGTGGTATGGAACACTTGGTAGATCCATAGTTTGGAAATCCAGTTACGATCTTGCAGTACCCAGACCCCATTCTTGTAGACTACCAAGAATTATGCAAAGCGCTGCAGACAAGCTATAAAGAAGATGTGATTTGCATGTTGAAATGGGACTCAAGGTTCCTGCAAAGCTTGATCATTTCAACTTGCATGCCTTTGCAAAGGTGTTTCACCTAATTGTAATAGGTCCCCTCTTCCATGAAGTCCCTCATTATCCAAGCTTTCTCAATTCCAATGAGTTTTCCTTAGGAGAGTATCTTGGGGAAGGCATGGGTATGAAAGACAAGGTAAACTGTTTTGGCCACCATTAGCTTGACCTTCTCCATGTAGATTCCCTTTCTATCCTTTGCTACCCCTAGCTACTCCTTAATGTCCCTCTGATGGCTCACATCTCTTTTAGATTTTTCTCTCACGGGGAGACCATTAGAAGGGACGTTGAAAAAATCTATGAACAATTGGTCATTGACGTCAAACACCACCTGCACACCGTGAACATGTGTGCAGAAGTGGTCCACTTTTTTGGAGAAGGATTTGGCTAAGGAAAGCATTTTGGTAGATGGGACATTCAAGTTAATGGCCAAAAATAAATCCAAAATCCTAGCCTCCTAAAGGTTATGGAAAAGCATGGTTGGGGCCCCATTGTAGAGCCAACACTGAGTCTCCTCCACCTCCCCATACTTAAAAAAGAGGTTGGTGTCGTTGCGCCCGGAGGACATTACAGTCACCTCTTGGGATTTCTTCACCACTAAAATAGTTCGCAAAAAAGAAAATAGAGGGTTAGCAAAAGTTGAACATCACTCAAGCATATAACAATGAATTTACACTTTAGCGTACCAAGATTAAACGACATGGGAAATGGTGGTAGATCCACCAACACGTCTTCAATGGTGAGCGGCCAGAGGGAAGCCCATTCCCTATACAACCAACTAGCTTCCTTGCACTTCCCATAAAATTGGGAATACTGGGCTGGATAGGTTTTGAACTCACCCCCAAACTAGCCTATTATGCCAACATGCACATTCCCAATGGAGGAAAACTTCCACAGGGCCATCTGTGCCAAAGCCAAAGCATCTGTGTCACTATGGGGACCACTCTTACTGATAAAAAACCTACTAAATATAAGCATATTTATGCTGTTAACAGTTGTGTCTAGCATAGAATTAATTACAAAACCCAACAAAATACCTTTGTAGAACTTACCCGTCGGCATAGTAAATGGTTCCAGGTGGGTTCTGAAAATAGGTGCCCATGTGATGAGCAACAAACAACATGTTGTATAAGTGGTAGCACTTATACTTAGGCATTTCCCAAATCCATCTTAAGTATCTCAGGTTTTTTGGACACTGGTTAGAACCTTCTGCCTGTTCACCCCCGATTGACCCATTAGTCAAAAATTTCAGAATGCCCCAATTTGCCCCAAGCAACAGGGTTTTTGTCATTGCTGTTGCTGTCTCTGCTGACAAGTGTGATCAAACAATCACACTAAAATGCTAGAGGAGGAATTGTAGGAAGTCCCATGCACCCTCTCAAAACCAGACCACCTACCACTCCACACATGTGTGGGTAGGAGGGACATTGGCCACTAGTTCGCTAAGGTAGCATAAGACTCCTACAATCTCCAGGACAATCAAAATGGGTTTCAACATGACCTTGCATAATGAAGAACCAAACATTAGCACAATGAACAGGAAAATTTTACACATAACATAGCATGACCCTTTGATTATGTGTAGCATAGCATTACATTTTCATTGCATATAGCATAGTGTGATTACATCAATCGCAAAGAAAAAAACAAACAAACATAGTGTAAATAAATAACAACAAGGAAAGCCTCATAGCGTAGCATGGTCATCAAACTTCATATAGTGCAACAACACTTAGATGACACATACAGGAACAAGCAAACATGTAGCCATACAACGATGTAATTAACGCATTATTATGACAAGTGTAGCAATATGGAAAACTCAAAAAAAAAATAAACAAATTAAGAAACGTAGTGATATTGCAGATTCAACAACGTAGCAAGGCGAGGAACCTAAGGACCTCATGACATACAAGCATACTGCAATAAAAACACTAAGCACATGCAAGTAAGAGTTTATTGTGCTACAGCTGTCCCAACCATAATTTAGCTGTACAAAATAATTCATGCGGTACTACCATAAACACACATCTTAGTTTTCAAATCACGTAGGTGGCCAAACCCTCCTAAGGATGGCGCAATATGCTAGCCATGCGCTAAGCTTTCAAGACTTGCCCAAACCCCTGTGACAAGGTAGTCACAACAATAGCAGTCAAGGAAATACCACATGCAACTACAGCGTAACAAATGTACAGCCATTGTGGCCAACTAGCAACAATGGCAGTGTAGCAGCCAAAACGGCAACCAAAGTGATGGCAAAAGATGTAGATTTCAAACAATAACAATTGTAGGAATCTTTAAAAATGAAGGTATCATAACAACTTAGCAAGAAAACGAAGCCTCCTCTAGCACTCCAACGCATGCCTGGGTCAGGCGTCCCAAAGTGTCCTTGACTTCATCCACCTTAGCAAGTCCTCAATGTTTATGTTTGTCTTTAGGTGCCATTTCTTCACTTGTTGATGCTGTTAGCTGCTACACTACACTTTTTTCTTTCTCTCAACACAATCATGCTACGCTCTAAATGTGGGCTCTGCGCTTTGACAACGAAAATGACAAGTTTACCAAGGGTAAACCCCTATTTATAGCCGACGTGGTGAAAAGAAATTTCCATTTTCACACCCCGAGTAATGTGGGATGCTCGTATAGCATAACACCTTCATGTTGCAATTTCTCTCTAGCGTAGCACCATTGTTTACAGGTGGGGCCCAACCAAAAATTTTGTCCCATCTTAAAATAGCAACTTTCCTTTACAAAGCCTGCGCTACTTGTTAATGGTCCACAATGATCTTAAACTAGTAACACTTTACTAAGTCCACATATAGCGGTCCGCAAAGATCTAAAACTACTGATATTTCATAAAATCTACTCATCAGTGGTCCGCAAAGACCTTAAACTAGTAACTTTTTACGAAGCCCATCTGTTAATGGTCCGCAAAGACCTTAAACTAGTAATTGTACCTTTACAACTTGTTAGCGGTCTGCAAAGACCTTAAACTACCAGTCTTAGTTTCCAAACTCCACCTGTTAACCATCTACCAAGACCTTAAATTGGTAATGTGCAAACTTAGCCAGATATTTGATGATCATTGCATGTTTCATTATTGCTTTGCAAATATTCATTATTATGCACTATGACTACAAACAGGTATCACTTGACCAGGCTTCTCTTATTGTGGCAGGTTGAATAAGATGGCCATGTAGCATGATCTACACTCACTTCTAACATTGACAGGTCCTCATGGCAAGCTTGCGAGATACCCGAACTTAGAGTCGATAGACTGGGATTCATCTTCCAATAACACTGTAGTGTCCTTAGAGGTCAGGGATGTGACTTAGACTTCCAATAACACTGGCAAGCCTAAACATTTGCTCTAAGCCTTAGACTTAGAGGTCAGGGATATGACTAAGGATCCTCTCATCGAGGCACTGATAATGACATCCAGAGGAAAAATAAAAACACTAAAACTAATTTTCCTCCTAGATGAACAAGTGCAAAAGGATATATCCAGAGTCCTTCAAGACAACATCAAAGTATTCGCATGGTCTTACAATGACATGCCGGGCTTAGACCCATAGTTAATACAACATAATATTGTATTGGAACCATGTGTTAAACTGATTAAACAAAAAGCTTGGAAAATTAAACCAGAAATTGCACTAGATGTACATGATGAGCTTACTAAGCTATACCAAGCAGGTTTCATTCGCACAATCGATTACTTGGAATGGGTATCAAACATGATTGTAGTCTCTAAGAAAATAGGAGGTATACGAATCTGTATAGACTTCAAAGATCTAAACAAAATAATGATTAAATATGATTTCCCAATGCCAAGTATTGACCAACTTATAGACACCACAGCTGGTCATGCATTATTATCCTTTATGGATGGGTTCTCCGGTTACAATCAAATTCACATTAACTCAGAGAATTAGTTGACAACTACGTTCATGACCCCTTGGAGAATTTTTTGTTACAATATGATGCCCTTTGGTGTAAAGAATGTTGGAGCAATCTATCGATGAGCCATGACCTACATCTTTAGCAACTACCTCCTAGAGAGACTCAACGATTATGTGGATGACATAGCGATCAAGTCTAAAATTGCTATCAATCATCCCATGAATCTAGAGGTAGTCCTAAAACATTTTCACAAGCATGATTTACGTCTAAACCCAAAGGAAGGTTTGTAGTGTCAGAGGTTGGAATACGAGTGGACCTTGACAAAGTTAAGGCCATCATTAACCTAGCACCTTCTACTAACCTTAAAATAATTACGCGGGTTGCAAGGTAGAATATAGTTCATCAAAAGGTTTATAGCAAGGTTGACTGACAAGTTACACCCCATGCAACACTTACTAAATAAGGGGGTTAACTTCGAATGGACAACATAGTGCCAACAAGCCTTTGATGACTTAAAGAAAGAGCTTTTACATCTCCTGAAAGTTTATTCACCACAGAGGGATAAGCCTTTCTATATCTACCTTGCCACCTCAGACACATCTATTGTAGCACTATTATGCCAAAAAAGAGAAGATAGCTCTGAAATCCCAATCTACTACTTAAGCCACACATTAATAGCATATGAAGCTAAATACAATGAAGTGGAAAGGAATTGTCTCTCCCTAGTATTTTCACTAAAGAAGTGGAGACACTACTTGTTCCATAGCCAAGTAAACATCATATGAAAAGTAACATACTTTGGGCTATCACAAAAAACCTATATGAAAGTAGTAGGATAGCCTGATGGAAGGAAATAATAGTGGAATTCGATTTACACTATGTAGCCCAATCATCAATGAAAGGACAAGCGATAGCTACGCAGCTTGCAACCTCACCCGTTGACGATCAAGAAATCATAGAACAAGAATTCCCTAACGAACATGTTAGCAGTGTCAATTTTGTACCATGGCATTTCGAGGCCACTTTGCAGTTCGACGATGCCTCAACCATGCGAGGTGGTAGTGCTTCCGTCGTCATTACGTTCCCCTCGGGGGACATGCAACCTTTTGCATACTTCTTTGCATTCCTTTGTACGAACAATGTGGCTAAGTATAAAGGACTCCTTAGGGGCCTCTTAGCTACCTAGCAATTAAAGATTTGACATATGGCAGTCCGAGGAGACTCTCAACTTGTTTTCAATCAAATCACTGAGGTCTATGCCTATAAAGCCTCACATTTACAGCCTTACTATGATTTGGCCAAAAACTTGTTAAAATAGTTCACTACAATAGATATCCAGCATGTGCCATGTGGTGAAAACACCATAGTTGATGCCTTAGCTATGCTAGCTTTAAACTTTCCACCACACCTGTTCGCTACCTTACATGCTTCGATAATAGAGTGCACAGACCCTATCATCCAAGCAATACACGTGGCCTCTGTAAGTGCTACCAATGCCCAAGAGAGGTATGCTAATGTGAAAGCCTACCTGCAGCATGGTGAACCCCCACATAGCTTGACATCCACCCAAAGGGATGTAATCTAAAAGAGAGCATGGTAGTATGTCCTTGTAGGAGATAATACCTTATGTAAGCACTCCTTTGATGGAATACTTCTATCTTACATTGGTGGGAAGGAAGCATAAAAAACTGTTAGTGAAGTCCATGAAGGACTATGTGGAGGACACATAGCTCCCAAGGCTATGGCAACTAAGATTAGATGCCTAGGGTATTACTGGCCTTGCATGGAATGAGATTTTTTTGCTAAATTCAAGATGTCTAACACATGCCAACGCCACATAAATCTTATACATGTATCACCTACTAAGTTGCACCCCACGCAGATCACGTGGCCATTCCAACAATGCAGACTAGACATCATAGGACCCATAACACCTAAGTCTTCCATAGGGCATAGCTTCATCATTACAGCCACTGAGTACTTTACGAAGTGGGTAGAGGCTATCCCCCTTAGGAAAACTACATCTTAATAGGTTTGCCACTTCATATTGGATAACATTGTAACAAGGTTTGGTCTTCCCATGACTATCGTGATGGACAATGGACCAAAGTTTAGTAGTGCGGAAACCATAACCTTTTGTAGCAACCTTGGCATTAAGCAATCTTTTTCTTTGTCATATTACCCACAGGCTAACGATTAAGCAGAAGCAATGAACAAGGTCATCATCAACTTGCTTAAGAAAATGCTTAGTGATAGCAAGAAATAGTGGCACGAGAAAATCCTCTATGTGTTGTGGGCCTACCGTACGATGTGTAGGATAGCTACAGGTAAGACCCCCTATAGCCTAGTTTATGGATTTGAAGTAGTCTTACCTCTTGAATTGCAGATACCATCACTGTGGATGATCCTTTCCAATATCATGAATGAAGCCCAGAACAACGACTCAAGGATCATCAATCTCGACTCCCTAGAGGAAGAGCGTGCACAAACACTGAGCCTTATTGAATGGTATCAGGACAAACAACGGCAAAAGCATCATATAGACCTACATCAACAGTTGATTAAAAATGGGGACCTAGTCCTCAAAGCTGTGCATGAACATGTAGACAATTTTTCAGCCAACTAGGAAGGTTCATTCATAGTCAAAAAAGCCTACGAGAATGGAGCCTTCAAGCTAGCAGACATGGATGGAAAGGAGTTTGCAAATCTTATGAACCACTTATACATTTAACATAGAAGCAAGGTAAGCAACTAGTCCACTACGACTATAAACTAGCACCCATAGTTCGCTATGACTATAAACTGGCATCCATGGTCAACCATGATTGTAAACTAGCACAAATAGTCCACCATGATTGTAAACTATCATAGAACATATGCTATGACGTTAAACTAGCATAGAAGGTCCACCATGACCTTAAACTAGCACATCCATCATCTGCTATGATGATAAACTAGCACAGCGGTCTATTCGGATCTTAAACTAGCACAATGGTCTGCTGGGACCTTAAACTAGCACAACAGTTTGCTAGGACCTTAAACTAGCACAACAGTCTACTAGGACCTTAAACCAGTACATCAAACGATCTACCAGAACCTTAAACTGGGTTTGTGGCACAACATTCCAAACTCGCATCCACCATCATTCAAACAAGTGAGCGTGCACAGTGCTGATGTGGGGTGGGGCATGGCAGTTTTAGAACATAGTTCACGATGACAAGGAAACACCCTCTAGAACATATGCTACGCCACCACCCTTGACATCTTGCTAATCCTCTAGAGATATCATTGTACATCTTGCTAACCTTTCAAAGCTATTGCTACTGCAACTCATCGCCCGAGTAGTAGCTTCTGTTGTCAGCACTTGCTGTTGAAGTCCCAACACTATTGTGGTCTAACCACAAAGTTGCTACCCTCCAGCCCCTACCATGGTCCGAGCTCAACAAACATTCAGCTATTAAGCCTCTCTACTTATAGTTGAACTACACGATGTTTTCCTTGGGCGAGGACTCCTAAGAAGTCGCATCGCCACAACTCCTAGCCCCCTCGGCACTAGCCTTTTCAGTATGCCACTATCAGGACTGCTACTAGCCTTTCTACTTTGGACATCACATGTCTTAGCAACAATGCCTACCACTTTGGCAACATCTAAAGTAAGTAAGACCTTTGCCTAACTTTTCTTCATGGTTACATTTCGCTGGTCTGCTTTCTATTGCGCCTACAAGGTGCAAGCTGAGATGGCGTCGGTCGAAGATGCGTTTCATTGGGAGGACAGGACACTTCAACATTCTGAGGTAACTGCTCTGACTAGATGAGCTACTTGGAAGTGCACATCCTACGCTTCCTCATTACCCTTCATCATCTTGCTTCTTACACCTTCAGTTCCCCTTTTACACCTCCTTTACAAGCTTTCCCGATCCATGTAAAGCCCTCCCATGTGCTCAATAGCAAAGTCCATGATGCAGGTAATGCAACTCACCACATGGGAAGCATCTCTAGGCAAGTCAAAGCCCCACATGGATGTAACACAATTCATCCTGGGGAGGAAACACTTGTCCTACAACAAAAATGTTGTTTGCAAACAAATATAGCTAAGCAGCAAAAGAAAAGTACACAAGCATAACAGTGTTGGCACATTTTGGCCATTTAATGGAACAGGTTGGCATGATAAAACTGGTTAAAAGTTTTTGCAATTTGATAGTTGAAAAAGTTAATGGCAATTCCCAAAGGTGCCTATTTCCAGCTTGTCAGTCTTCAGGAGATGCACGAAACAAAAGAATATATAAAGTAAGATCCTGATGACACGGAAATTTCCATCGGTGACTCCTCTCGCATAGTTTCAGGACCAATTTCATCTTTCAGGGAATC
>MNCI01008621.1:50328-82592 GCA_015680685.1 Gnetum montanum
AAATACTTGAGGTCTACACAAATCAGCTTTCTTTTCTTTTCTGCTTATTTCCATTGAATCTTGCTCTATTTCTAGTTTTCTTGTGGAATTATCTCTTTCTTTGGGGAAAATTAGGAGTAGATTGCGGAGTTGTGCTCAAATGTTTTTGCAAAATTTTATTTGTTACAAGTAGGTATTATAAGGACCACATAGACTAGGCAGTTGAACAAAATAGAAAATTTTCAACAACTCACAGTACTTGGCAAAGTTGGCTGAATCTCTAAAAAGTAAGTCATTTGTAGTTTACACGCAACGCAATCATTACATTTTTCACAACCACACGCCGCAACAGCACACACACATACTCACATTAACTACTGAGTTTATTTGGAGGTATCTGGGCCTTGGTGTTGCCAGAGACCAGCAGGCACCTAAATCCTATTCGAGGACACTCGTTGGCGGTCGCGTCCCAAACAGTCGCCAACAAACAGAGCTCGAGAAAAAAAATAAAATAAGAGAGAGCTCAAAAAAAAGGAAGAAAAAGAAAAATTGTATGTCCAAAACAAGTGGCATGCCATTTGTCTCACAATGACCATCTCTAAGCATCACAACGAGAGGTTGGAAGCCAGTAGAAGAAAGATACCCATGCGTGCTAATTCCGTCATAAGCATTCTGGTAAGGGATCATGTAACAATTCAACTTTCCTTCTCCTAAACCTGTCCCCTCAAATCCATCCTTTTCCTCCTTTTCTCCTACATAGCTATCTTGGTACTCCCAAGCATAGCAAAGTGACATATGAGAAACCACAAAAGAGTAATGTCGATGTCTCATCCTTCATGGTGTTTTGTATTCTTTGTCGACGTCTATCGGTGAATCCTCTAGACATTGACAAAGAGGGACCAATGAAACACCTTAAAATTTCAGGACTCTCATGTTTCAGTAGAGTCTTGAAACTTAGGCAAATATTTTCACAAGTGTAGCATCATGATCATTCATACTGAGGGTACACTATCCAGTCTAACAATTTTTCTACCACCAAGGTTCATAAGCTCATCGAACTATCTAGCCTGCCCAACTAGACAATCGACCCGGCTGACAATGTATGCAAAAACTAGGCTAGGAGTTATCAAAAGTGTTTAGGATGAGAAAAATGGTTTGGAAATTTTTCTAGTGAAGAAGTCTGCTACACTATGTAGCATAGCAAGCCTTGAAAAAATAACTACTCAAGTATCCAAGTGCGAAGTAACAAAGTAATTGTGAAGACAAGGCGGGATTCAGTCAACGCAACACTATGCTACGCTATGTAGTGTAGCAAAACCAAAGCAGAAAGGTCGATCTTGTTAAGTGATTCCAATAAGAAAATGATACCTTGACAAGACTTCGGGCTCCAAAACTTCTCACCCCACTTGATCCACAAGTCTTAAGAAAAGTTTCTTGCTAGAAATTGGCGAATTAAATGAGGAAGCAGGATATGCTAGCCGCTACACTGTGCTACGCTACATAGCATAGCACAGCGTAGCAAGGATGCAAAAGTAACAAATGATTCAGTCATGAGTTCCACAATTTCAAAAGCTCTCCCACATAAAGGATAAAAGTTGCAAACAAATGTTCTACAGCTCTAACACAAATTTTAGGCAATACTAGTGGCTACACTATGCTGTGCTACATAGCGTAGCATAGCATAGCAAGAAACCACTTATGCTACACTAATGTGTTCAACAACGTGAGTGGTGCAACACTAGTACATAAGTAGCGAGACATCTTTAGGCAGCTCTAGAACTTGGTGACAACAATCTTCCTCACTCTGGCATCTCCCTGGTGAAATCAGCAGTTCCACTTTGTTTCACATGCCCCCCCCCCCCCTCCCCGGTCAACTCCCAAAACATTGTTCCTACGCTTGACCTTGCTCTTGAAGGTAGGGAAGATGTAGTCCTAGAGCATAACCTTCATTTTACTTACACTATTAGCACACTGGACCTTGATGCATGAAATTTTGACGGTATAGTCACAGCGTAGCAAATTTCATGTCCATTATCGCACACCCACATAGTATGGACATGTTAGCATCTTGTGGGGTCCAAGACACGTGGCATTCAAACCATATTTTTCTCCTACTCCTGGACCTATAAATACCCCAGTAGACAATGCTCAAAGGGTTGGAATTTGCATTGGCTTCTTTGACATTGACAAGGGCAGTTGGCTTGTTAACTTTTTGCATTGGTTGGTTAGCTTTTGAGTTAGCTTTCAGAAGGCATTGTTGGCATTTTTCTTGAACATTCTAGTTATCTTTGAGCTCTCTAGTTAGCTCCAAAAATCCTTTTGTGAGTCAAGCATTTTGACATCCTAGCAAATCGATTGGCAAGTAGAAAAGACTATGACTATACTTCCTAGTATAAGCAGTGTCTTTCGGCGTCGCATAACCTATTGTACACCCTTTCAAACAAGGCAAAGAATCAAATCTGTGACTTTGGGCTAGTGCATTTTCTCACCCAAGTTCATTTTGTTATCTTCTTATTAAAATTTTTGTCTTGCATTATCTTCATCATTTTGCATATATTCATCATCAACCTATCTCGCACATTTCACTTCTGCAACGGACATTTACGTAAGGTTAAGATACACCAACTAAGTCCCTATTTGATCGACCAAACCATCAAAGCGAACCACTTCCGTTTGTCTCCAGCATGGCCCTCGCACAAATTTGGGGTTAAATTGTTTGCCCAACAACCTCTTGGTATTCCAGCCATCGACGTTTTTGGTTGCTACACCCACTAATGTGCATTAATAAAAAGGATAATAGCCATTAGAATAAATGACTGACATGCAACAAACAATAATTAAATGTCATTCAATGCTGCAAAATCTAGAAAAAAGGATAACAATAGGGAAGCTGACAAAACAAGTTGTAGCAAAGCATGATTAAGCTAGAGGTGTTAAAAATCTTGCCACATGTAACAAAACCCACAACCCATAAGGGAAAATCAGGGGGGACAACAACACAAAAAAACACTTAAAAATCTATTTTCTTTCTTACTAATTGGATTGAATTCCTTGAAGAGTTATGAGGAAAATAGCTCACTAGGCATGCTTGTAAGCCTAAAGTTCACATGTAGGATGTAGGCCATATGCAAACATAGTGGGGCCATGAAGGGACTATGTAGGTCATCCATGGTGAAGAACACAGGAATCATGCAACCATGATTAAAGAGCTTGGCAATTGCAATGGCCAAAAATCGATGTAACAACTTAAAAATTCATTACATTATATGAATTGACCATTTTTATTTTTCTTTTTCTTTTTCAACTTTTGTGGATATTTTGCTACTTATTGCTAGTTGCTTCTCCTTCTTCTTCTTCTTCCCCAGCCCCTTAAATGTTGGCCTCTTCCTATCCCAATTCTACTCTCATCATGTGTGTAGACTTCTACAACAAACTTTTCAAATTCACTTTTTTCACTACAATGATGATGTGGATTTGGTGCTTTATTAATTCTTTTTAGTGACCTGGGCTACCATACCAATACCATCCCCCCCTTTTTGTGCTCCATGAAATGCTCCTCCCAATTTGAGCAACTTGGTGAAAAAATATGAAATCTAGAAAGCCATGGCTATCATGCCTGCTAATCTAATGATGATTCTTTTCTTTCTCTCTATGTTTTATCCATTTCAGATTTCCAATCACACACAAATAATGCACCATGCATCCCAGGGCCACATTGGTTCTAATGCATAACTACCCATAGGATTCATCCATGGCCTTATTTTTATTTTGGAAAACCTGAATTTTTCAAATAGGGGATGCCTGTCAGAAGTCAAAGTTTGCAGAAATAGTGTGTGATGAAGAAAATTGTGAGTTAACAGCTTTTGGATCTATTTTTCTAGGAGACATTAGATATCTGCAATTCTGCATAGCATTGGGATATTGGCATTGGCAACAGTCCTTGCTTAGCAAGCTAACAAACAACTAAACAAATGAAAGATCGATAAAATAACTAAATTTCATGGAGTTCATGCTTGTGCATTGGACTATGGAATCAAGCATGGAATTTGACAACTATGTTGGCCTAAATTGAAGCATCATCATGCACTTCTCTCATGGAGGTTGGCAAGGACTAGGCTACCCATGATGTTGTTTAGCTTGATTCAAAATCTTATCTTGGGATTCAATTAAAAAATAAAGAATATACACAAGTCCATTTGGAATGCTTCTCTTTCCAATTAGGAAACTTGTTTAAAATTTTTCCTTCCTTAGAAGTTGGGTGATGGTGAGTTGTTTAATACTGAAGTGCAATTTGAAGTTTCCCCGTGGAATTTGTAAAGACCTACTCTAGCTAGCCAACATGTTGACGTAACTTCATCATTTAAAAATTAACCATTTTATTCCTAAATGATTCTTTGTAAAATTAGTGTGTGAATCCATAAAAAGATAGTGGGGGTTGTTTGGTTGAGTTCATGAACAACTCAAGTTATATAAGTATGGAAACATTTATAATGAATTATTAGGTTAGTAAGGGACCATTACTTGAAGTGATAGTAAGGTGTTTATTTTTCAAGTGTGAAGGTAAAGTGCTTGTTTCTCAAGTTAAAAGACTTTTTTTTTAAGTCTAAGCAAAGTTGATTAGCAGTGAGGTACCCCTATGCTCAACCATATGAATACAAGCATTTCACACATGATCCAATAAAATTCCAAGGACTAAGTGCCTATGCACCTTTGTGGAACAAGCATGGGTTGGTTGATTATTATCTTCCCAAGCTTACTTGTATGTCACGATTGTATGGTTAAGTAAGCTTGAGGCATATGATTTTTATAGCTTTTATGTTTTTATGTCCTACACTAGTATGGAAGGAGAGAGGTAACTAAGTGACTAATTTAACTTAACTACTCATTAACTAAGTTTTAACTAATCCTAACACCAACATTTGTTCCCACTTTTCATACACATCTTGAACCAGTGCAACACTGCTGGGATTAACAAATGCTAATCATTATTAGGTTACCAAGCATTACACGCATGCTCGAAGTGGTCGTGCTTGTGTAATTTAATGATTTGCTTAATTGATCAAAATGAATTGTTGTGCTAATAACAAAAATGTAAAGTGCATAAAAAATTAATGCATAAGAAAATAAAATAAAATAAATGCTTAAGAAAACAAATCTCAAGTGCTACAAGGATGAATCGAAGAGCTTGTCTTTATTTCCATACACAAGGTATGCTCAGGTACATAATGCTCAAATAAAGATCCATCCACACTTAAATGTCCTACTACAGGCACTTGGAAAATACTCTAACTTTCAAACAGACTACAAGAGTTTTAGTACTTTACTGCTAAAAGACTTCTTCCTAATTGTGTGCCTAGGCATTGTATTTATAGGCTTGGGAGCAACTACTCTAATAATTAGAGTAACTGCTCTAATAATTAGAATAACTACTAAAGAAACTACTAGAGTAACCACTCTAATAATTAGAATAACTACTAGAGTAACCACTAGAGTAACCACTCGAATAATTAGAGTAACTGCTAGAGTAACCACTAGAGTAACCGCTAGAGTAACCACTCTAATAATTAGAGTAACTACTCTCATCATACCCCCATGATTGAATGAACACTTATCCTCAAGTATAGAAGAAAATAAACAAGTTCTTTACAAAATATTGGAAAGGTATGGGATTATTGACTAACTGACAACTGACGGTGGAATTGGATGATAGACTCAACGTGTCGAGTGAACGAATCAGTAAGCATATTACAACATTAGTGTTCATGACCATTATGGTGAACACTCATATATAAATGACATCCAAGCCTTTATTTGGCAGCTTGTAGAGAAAGAAAGAGAAAGAATATGAAGCATGTTGTCGCCAATGCTAAGATTACACCTTCCGTTATTTATCCATAGCCATGACACCAGACTTACTCCTTTCGTAAATGCTCTAGTTCTAGTCCATCCTGAGTGCTTCCTCCAAGCCCATTCCATTGTTTGTATGATCGTCATTTGCACACACAACATAGTCACAAATGAGCAAGGATAGATAAACCACAATGCAATTGATACCTTGCCTCGATATGATGCACATTGGCTGAGTTGTGGTTATGGCAGAAACTAGTTTGGAGATTTATCATAGGTGACTACCCAAGGTGTAGGGGTTAGGTGAATAGTAAAATGGAGAAAATTTAAAAAGTTTTGCTAGGGCCCCCATCACTAAGAGTGAACCTCTGGTAGCTATAAGATGGAAAAATATGAGGAACAAGAAAGATGGGAAAAACTAACAATGGCAATGCTAATAAAATGAATTTCATGGATGGGGATGAAATCAAAGATGATTGATTGCAAGAAATTTTTAAGGAAAAGAACTTAAAAATTTCACCAAAAAAAGAATGCCAATGGATCCTCCCCAAAGCAAGCTCATGCCTTTTATGCCCTGACAAACCCACAAACCAAAGAGTCCATAGGCTCTAGGAATGTCATTTGGAATCAAGAGTTAAAAACTTACCCATAATAATTCACCAAAGAAAAATAATGCATCAACCTAGAACGAACTAATGATAAAATTGGCAATGAGGTGGAAAATGGGAAGAAAGATGGAGAGGAGAGAATAGAATGGAATCCCAAGAACAAGGTTGTGTAAAGCCCCTTGTGTATTTCATGGTTAAGATGACTGAGTAGAACTTCATCCCAAATCTAGACTCAAACCAACCACATTCAGTGACCTCACATTAATACACCTGGCCAATCCATCCTCTTGAAGCAATAAGAATGCCTTAACAAAGAGTGACCATCATCCTGAGGAGAGCAAGATGGAGAAGCAAGAAGTGAGAAAGGGCCTAGTTAGAGGGAACCTTCAGGCATGGGTAACATCTCTTTTCAATTTCATAACCAATGCTTGTAGCCCATATTGCTTTATTATGTCTAAGGGGTGTGCTTTCAATTCTCACTTTTCTTCTTCTTCTTTTTCTTTTTTCTTTTTTTTTTTTTGCATGAGAACCACACCATGCAAAGACTTATTTTTATTCACTTGGCTTCCTAACTTTTGAACAATGTCAAAATGGCAAAAAACCAAAGAAACAAGCATTCTAGCACCCAAGAGAATGGCCAGCACAAATGCATCAAATCCCCTTGAAGTCACATCCTTTGATTCTTTCCTTGGTTTGAAAAGTACCCAGCCACCAATTCATTAATAAATTTACTTAGAAAAATGGACTGTACAGTTCCAAGCCAAAGGAGACCATAGAGTTGTATGGATGGACTCATTGCCTATTTTACCAAAAGAACCATACCTTAATATCAACATCATAATTCAAAGGTAAAAACCAAACATTAGCAATTAATATGATATAATGCAATCCACCATCATGAGCACTTATTAGATGACAAATAAAAGTAAATCAAGAAAACAAAGAAATAGTAAAAACATGAACGATGGTGTAAAACAAAAATAAGAAAAGTTGGAAAATGTGTAAAACAAAAATTCAAAAAGAACTGAGGGCCTAAAATGGTTAGCATAGGTGACCATCTCCTCCACGACTGAGTTGGAAGGAGGAGATTTGAAATAGTGAGCAAGGTTATCCATCAATAGAGGTACCATGTGTATTGGTTGTCCTAAGCTCATGGAAAGGTTTGGTTTATTGTACATTGACCAATAGTTTGTTGTTTGGGCTCTTAGGTTTCTATATTGTCATGGCCCCTAAAGGAAAAGTTGCGTAAACAATATAAGGTCCTTCCCACAATGTTTAAAATTTAGTATGTTGTGGCACATGTGTGGGATTCCAGTAAAGAACCTTATCTCTCAGTTGATATTTAACTTTTCTAATCCTTAGGTTATGACATTGTTTATTGAATGCCTTGTGTAACTCGTTAGATGACAGGGTAGCTAGTTGGTTTTCATCTAGCAAGTTAAGGATTACTAATCATTGTTTCTATGCTAGATCAAGGTCAAGTTTGAGGTCACATGCCATGGATAGTGTACAAAGCTTAGTTTGAATGGGAAGCGTTGGTAATTTACTGTACACTAACTCATAGGAAGAGAAGCCTATAGGGAGTTTTCATGTAGAGTGGTATGCCCAAAGAGCATCTTTTAATTTAGTGCTCCAGTCTCACCTAAACTTGCTAATAGTTATCAATATCTTCATAATCTCCCTATTGGTGACTTCGACTTAATCATTTGCTTGGGGGTGGTATGGTGTTGTCAATTTATGCTCAACCCCTAAGCATTACATCAATTTCTAAAAGGTTGCACCTATGAAGTATGTACCATTGTCTAAAATAAGTGCACGTAACACACCAAACCTATTTATGATTTTTTGTTGAACAAATTGTGCAGTTATAGATGATGTACAAAAAACTTTTGCAGCTATAGATGATGTACAATCTTTAACAGCAGCTATTTTGGCCCATTTTGTTAGGTAATCAATGACAACAATAATATAAGTTTTTCCATTGGACATTGGTGTAATCAGCCCAATAAAATTAATTCCCTAAATGTCAAAGGGTTCTAATGGTTAAATCCATTATTGTAGATCCTCCATTCTAGTAGTCATTTCCCCATCACATTGACAACACTCACAAGAGTGGACGAAACTATGGGTGTCCCAAAATAATGTAGGCCAATAATATCCTGCAAGCAGGATCTTGATGGCCATTCATCTCCTATCATAATGACCCCCACAAGGACCCTCATGAGTGTCTTGGAGAACTCGCAATTGATTTATATCGGGAACACACCATCGAAAAAATCCATCAGGACACACTTTGTAAAGTTGCCCATTGATCATGATAAAGTACTTGGCTTGATGAAGAAATTGTTGTTTCTTCTGAAGGTTTAACTCTTGTGGTGTTTGTTGGGTGAGGAGATAGGTAAGAATGCTACTGTACCAGTTTGTCTCTGTGGGTGATTGATTATTCACTACACTAGAAAAGAGGAATTCATCAGGGAAATGATCATAAATTGAATACTCATCCTTTTTGTTGTCTCATCACAACTGAGATAAATGATTAGTAACTACATTCTCAGTGTCCTTGTTATTGATCATCATTAAATCGAACTCTTGTAAGATTATAGGCCATCGTATGATACGAGGGATTACCATTGGATTATTCATGAGGAATTGGATTGCACTATGATTTGTATGTATATATACTTTATATCCTAATACATAGTGTCTAAACTTTTCTAGTGCAAACACTATAGCCATTAATCCTTTCTTTGTGGTAGTGTAGTTAAGTTATGCACCAGCGATACTTCTACTTGCACAATGGATGTAATAAGGATGCTTCTAGTCATCTAACTATGTAAGTACAGCTCTTAAAGCATAGTTGGACACATTAGTCATGATATGGAATGGTTTGGACCAGTCAGGAGCTTGTAGAATGGGTGTTTCTACTAGCTTCTGTTTCAAATTTTGAAAATCTAATCCACATTCCCTGGTCCACTTGAAAGGTATGTCCTTTTTCATTAATTCCACTAATGGTTTGGAAACCTTTGAAAAGTTCTCAATAAATCTCCTATAGTAGCTAGTATGTCCAAGGAATGACCAAATATCTTTGACAATTTTCTGTTGATGGGTAATTCCTTAGATAACTTTGATTTTCCTAAGGTCTACCTCTATCCCTGTGTGTGAGATTTTGTGCTCTAACACTACATCCTCTTAGACCATCAAATGGATTTTTTGACAATTGAGCCTCAAATTGGTTTCTACACATCTTTTTAACACTTTCTCTAACCAATCTAAGGCTTGATCAAAGTTTGCTCCATAGGTGGAGAAATCATCCATAAAGACTTCTACACCATTTTCTATCTGCTATTGGAAGATGCTTAGAACTAGTCATTGAAATGTTGCAGGGGCATTGCACAAGCCAAATAGCATCTTTTTGTATGAAAATGTTCCCCAAGGACTGGTGAATGTAGTCTTGGCTTGATCTTCTAGGACTATTTGTATTTTGTTATATCTGCTATATCCATCCAGAAAACTATAATAGCGATGCCCTGTGATAATGTCTAAGACTTGGTCGACAAATGGTAATGCAAAGTGATCTTTAAATGTTTCCATATTTAGTAGCCTAAAATCTATGCACACCCTCCATTTGCCTCCCTTTTTAGGCACAATAACTAAGGGGCCAACCCATTCACTATCAACAATGGGGTATATGAACCTAGCCCTGAGAAGCTGTTCGATTTCTTCCTTAACTACTTGCTTCAGCTTAGGGTTTAATCACCTCTATGATTGTCTTCGAGGCTTCATGGAGGGATCAATGTAAATTCTATGTTGGCATATCCTAGGATCTATTCTAGTTAATTTGGGATATGACCAAGCAAAGGCTTTCAACCATTTATTTATTACCTTTAGTAGTTCTTCTTTCTATTTAGAAGCAAGCTTAATGTTGATAATTACTAGTTTTCCATTTTTAAGGAACATGTATTCCATACCAGTGGGCAATGGTTTTAGCTCGAGGGGCTCCTACTTAAATTTCTCAAGGATTTCCAACTTCCCCCAGTTGACATTTTCAAGGTTAAGACTTGGAAGTTGGCAGTGGACTTACTTTAATGCATCTATGCTATCTATGTAAATGCAAGTCAAATCCTCAGTTGGTTCCATGCATATGAGCGAACTATTGTCTTGATGAGCTGTCTGAAACACCACAAAATTTCAGGTCTTAACATCACAACTACAAATTTGGCTAAGTGTCAGAACGATGACACTTTCTGCATAGATGTTATGCTATGTAGCGTAGTGTAGCATAGCACCTTGTTATACTTTGTAGCATAGCATAGCGTAGCACCCTATTACGTTGTGTAGCGTAGCACAGCATAGCATGCCTCTTACGCTGTGTAGCATAGTGCAGTGTAGCAACCATGTCTACTATAGCGTAGCACCTTGTCCAGCATTACAACTAGTGTCCCGTGTCCCACATGTAACATGGGACAAGCATGGTCCCACCCACTGCACCACCACGTAGCACTTGATCCACATTTTGGGCTAACCCTAGTCCTATAAATGCCCTAGGAAGCCAGCGGTTACATTCCTTGAGCATTTATGTTCCCCAAGGGTTGGCATTACTTAATTGTTGGCATCTCCTAGTGGGTACATTCCTTGACCGTTGGCATTCCCCAAGGGTTGGCATTCCTTAAATGTTGGCATCTCCCAGTGGTTATATTCTTGGACCATGGGCATTCCCCAAGGGTTGGCATTCCTTAATTGTTGGCATCTCCCAGTAGTTACATTCCTTGATCGTCGGCATTCCCAAAGGGTTGGCATTCCTTAAATGTTGGCAACTCCCAAAGGTTATATTCCTGGACCGTTGGCATTCCCCAAGGGTTGGCATTCCTTAATTGTTGGCATCTCCCAGTGGTTACATTCCTAAACTATTGGCATTCCCAAGTGGTTGGCATTCCTTGGATGTGAGCCTTTTTAAGCACTTGGCATTTGGCATTTTGGCATCTTGGTGCTGAACTTTGTAGGAAAATGAGATCTAGAGCACACCACATTGGCAGAGAGGTAGAGTTGCACATCATGGCCCACTGCAACCCCATTGCAGCCCTGCAAAACATTGCATGGTACATCGTGGTGGCCAACCTGGTAGGCACAGTTCATCACAATGAGTACCAAACTTCACAACCTAACACCACCAAGGCTATGACTGCGCTCCCACTATGCCTATGATACACTATGTACAGCTTTGTGAATTAACCATGCTCCCTCTTTTGGGGTGGTGCATTTCTGTTCTCAAATTCTATTATATTTCTCAAGCATTTCTCTCTAGCATTTAGTTTAATGCTTGTACTTTCTTACTATTTCATACATATTTGCACGTTCACGTCATTGTTCTCAAGCCAGGACATCCTGCTACACTCTAGCCGAGGTAGACCTGATGCCCACACATAAGGTAGTATAAAATCTTTTCACACATGATCATTTTAACATCACGTAAGTCCCTATTTGATCGACAAGAATTTTTAGGGCACCTCGTTTCTATTTTCTCTAGCATGGCCCTCACACAGATTCAGGGTTAGGCTATGCACCTGATAACCTCTCAGTGTTCCAGCCACCGATGTTTTCAAATGCTATAGTTCTTGGTGCTAGAAGAAGGGCCTGAACCATTTTTGTCTACATTTTTTATTAACACTTAGTCAAAAATCTGGATGTTCTAGAGAGCATAACAAGTTCTCAGAGCATAGCAAGCTCCAGCGTAGTGAGTATAGTGCCAAAGTTGGCCATTTTTAGCAATTTTCACACTCAGCATTTGTTTTTTTGCATTTTCATACTTAGCATTTTTTTTCTTTCATTTTTACACTTATCCATTTTCCTGCTACCTGTCGATTTATTCATTTCTTTTTTTTTTCATTCACAGAGTTAGCCATTTTTCTACAAATAGTAACTTTCACAACCTGGTTTGTGAATATGAATCCAAATCAACCTTCCACATCAATGTCTAACATGTTTGATATCATAATCCAGCCAAAGCATGCCACACTAAGCCTTGAACAATACAATTTTTTTTGTGCCAAAATCCAAATAGGACTACTAGTAGATTACCTTGACTTGGAGGCAAAACAGGACTACGAGAGAGTCCACCGGAATGGACAGGAGTACAACCCCTCCTTGTTTGAGATAATCCCACTCATGGAGTCCTACCACCAATTGTTGTCTCAACTTATCTATGAAAATAAGCATAATGCAAGGACAACCTATGAGAAAACCTCACAGAAGGAAGAAGATGAGTTTGAGGCCCACTCCGAGCATGAGAGTCCCCTCCACACTATCTTCCAACAACCACCCCCTAGTACAATTCCTCCTTGATTTGGTCCACCCATTCTCTCCAAGATGGTAACCATGCCAATTTAGCCTTCCTCGCAAGCAACTAATGCATTTTCCAAACACTATGCTCATCCAGGGGCCACCTCCCAACCCCAGAAAACTCAGGTATCCTACGTTCCACCTATGTCATTGGTGTCTGCAATGTCCATCCAACCCACTTGTGTGTGGTCTACTTCAATCACCACATCCATCGCTCAGCCAACACATCAACAACCATCCTCTATGACGTTAAACTGACAATGCCCGTCCACTACTATGTTAAAATGGCAACAATCATCTGCTATGACATTAAATTGGAAACAACTATCTACTACGACAACGAAAAATTTTTCCCTATGCTATGCAACCAACCCAAGCCCAACCAATGCAACCAACTGGCACATCCCCAAACTTGGATCAGGCATTCCAACTAATCCAAAGCTTGACGGAGGAGATCAACCAACTTAAGGATACCTCCTCTAACACCATCAAGGTGGTGGACTTCTACCAAGATGATCCCATAAGTCCTATGATACCACCTCTAACTCTCCCAACTAGGGCCTAGCTGCCATAATTCACCAAGTACAATGGTAAATGGGACCCTAATGCACACTTGGTCACATTTCGATCTAAGTGCCTACTCCTTCAAGCTTGGCCACATGCCATCATGCACGTGTTCCCCATGTCACTCACTGAAAAGGCCTTGGAATGGTATCACACACTTCCCAAGGCCTCAATCTCCTCTTTGGAGGATCTCATAAACCAGTTTGTAACATGCTTTAGGTACAACCTAAAGCCTGAAGCAACCCTTGACCAACTTATGCAAGTTAAATAGGGGCCTCTAGAGCCCATGCCAAAATTCCTCCAATGTTGGAATGCTACATTGAGTGAAATGCATGAACCCCTAGTAGATGCACATCTACTAGCCATCTTTAAAGGTGTAGTAAATGACTTTATTAAGTTCAAACTGTATTATCTAGCCCCAAAGTATTTTAGCCAAGCCTTTGCCCAAGAAAAAAGCATAGAGGAAGCAACACAAGCTAGCAATGACCCAGCTTATGTGGCCCACAGAAACCAACATGCTCGCAAGCAAAACACAATAGTAACGACTGTGGTTGCAAGAAAAAAAGCAACCAACTAGGGCCCAATAGCTAAGTAGCCCAAAGCCCAGCTAACAAAACTACCAACATTGGTGCCAACTCACCTACATTGGCAAGGGCCACCCCAAGGCCCAACTTTCAGTGTAAGGTTCACTTAAAGTCTACACCACTACCAATGCAACCCTCTGAACTACTGGAGCAACTCTTGAAAGTTGGGCAAATGCAACATAAACACGTATTGGTGATTACCCGCCAAAAACATGATAGGTACTATGAACTACTAAGAAACCCCACATTAGTAGTACCAAATGACCCCCAGTCCCACAACATTTTAAATTGGACCAATATTGTCATTACCACCAGTTGTCTAGTCATAGTACAGAAAACTATCATGCCTTGCAGGATGACCTATAGAGAATGATAGAACAAGGCCAACTGGTGATTGGCACAGCAAGTCAATCCAACATAGATGATGCCTCCTATGTCATAAACTCAATTAGCATAGGTGGCAAGCCAAAACCTGTGCAACAACATTTTGTGATCTATGTACCTCCTACCAAGGCAAAGGTCCCCGTAGCCTCCACAAGCAAGAGGCCTCACTTTGTTTTCAATGTGCCACCTCAGGCACCCACAACACCCTTTGTGGTCAAGGTTCCATAGCAATCGTCCGCTAAGACATTAAATTGGCATGACACAGCAACAACAACTGCTAGGCAACCTTTTACCATCAAGGTGCCACAACAAGTTAGTCACACAACAACCCCTAAGCCACCCTTTATCATAAGGATTCCATAATGTGATGGCCCCTTACCTACTCGAAGCCCAACAGTGGGCAACATCTTGATCCCTACTCCCTCGAGGGTTGACCCCACTAGCAACCCGATTAGGCCCACCAGATGGCAACACAAGAGGGAAAATGAGCACCTTGCAACCCCCAAGGCTGAAGCAAAGGCCACAACTAGCAAGCAACAACCAAGCACTAGGGCCCCTATCCCCAAGCAGGCCAAGCAAACCAAGCCCAAGTCCCCTTCGCAAGAGATTTGTCTCTCAAACCACATGGAGGGAATCAAGGCCAACACAACAACTAATGAAAAGGACTTCATAGCTGCATTAACCCAAGTAAAACAAGCACTTAAGCAAAAGAACACTACATTGAGGTTGTACAACCTAGTCATGGCTTCATCTACTCACTGCCAAGCATTGGCCAAGATCTTGACCTCCATTCTTGTTATGGAGGACATCCCTGCAAATGAGGCATCCATCCATGCAACAATGCTACCCCCTACACCACAAGAATTGGGTTCAAAAATCCTAACCTTTTGCGATGATGTAGTCAAAGTCAACCCCAAACAAGGGGAGGTCACTACAACTCCATTATTCATTAGCATTCGTGTTGGACAGTGTACCATCCGCGGAGTACATGTTGATGATGGTGCAACAACAAATGTAGTCTTGTACTTTGTCATTGACAAGCTAGGCTTGGCAGATGAAATCACGCCAACGAAAACCACATGTCTTAAATCCTTCAATGGATCACATGTCATAGTTAGGGGTACAATCAACTTAGCCTTTGTGGCAAGAGAGCAATTCCCCACTAGTGCAAATTTCACTATCATAGAGGAGATGCTAGGTTTCAACCTAATTCTAGGCAGGCCTTCGCTAGCCCAACTATGTGCCATCTCCTCTTCCATCCACCAAGAAATCCACCTTCCATACAAGGGTGTTCAAGTTATCATCCATGGTGATAATGCTTCCTCTTCAACTATTCATGACATAGACATGGCACAAGTTTTGAAAGAAGATTTTCTTAGTGCTACACCTATGACAACCAATGTAATGCCTAAGGCTAACACACTCAAAAAAGTGGTTGAATCCAATAGCCTCCTAGAGGATCCTAAACCTTGCATGCTCCCTAATCTACACCTAATTAGGAAACAACTACATGACCAAGACTTTCCCTTGGCCAAAAATGTAGGTGCCTACCTACCCTTTGCCTCCACTTGCCATGCATTTTTGACTTTTGTTTACATTGCACTAGCCTATGCATTTACATTTAGGCTGCTCACTTAGATCACACATTTTGTTTTGTTTACACATTCATCAACTTAGTTTACACATTGCATTTGAAAAACATCAAACATTAAAAAAACATAAAACTACAAAAACACATGGCCCGAAAAGACCTTAAACAAGCCTATGACTCAGAATGGCCTAAAACTATCACTTTTTACATTGCTTTTCTTTCATTCATACATTTTAACTTTATTCACGACAAGTGTTTCTTGATGTTTTCTTTCTAGTTGATTTTTACAAGATCTTGTAGGCACATCATGACCATGCATGCAACATCACACCTTACACAAGCAAGGTAAGCACTAGTCCGCTATGACTATAAACTAGCACAGATAGTCCACTATGACTATAAACTGGCATAGATAGTCTGCTATGACTATAAACTAGTACAAATAGTCTGCTATGACTATAAACTAGCACAGTTCATCCTTGGGTTATGACGTTAAACTGGCACAACAACTTGTCCTTGGGTCATGACATTAAACTGGCATAACAACTTGTCCTTGGTTCATGATGTTAAACTGGCACAACAACTTGTCCTTGGGTCATGATGTTAAACTGGCACAACATCCATTGTTCACTACAAAATTAAACTAGCACTCAACATTCTGCTAGGACTATAAACTAGCACATCATGGTTTGCCAAGACTTTAAGCTAGCATGTTGCTGATCTGATTTAAGCACTTGTCATTGGTGAAACCCTTGGGGCACTTGTAGCATTATCGCCTCTCATCATTCTATTAATTTTTTGGAGCACTGGCCATTAGTGTGATCTTCAGAGGACTCATAGCATCATTTCCTTGGCACCTTCACTAGCTTCCTAAGCACAACATTTGACACATTTACAACATCTTCGCATCTACCACCCACAACATCTTCACATCTGACATTTGCACTTGCATTTCACATTTTGTGATTTTCTTGTCTTTTCTGAGTTGTGTTTGCAGGACAAAGCCTCAGAGGTGGTCATGCAAAGATGCATCTCATCATAGCAGCAAGTTACCACATTACTCTGATGTGCATGATTGAACTAGTTGAGCCACTCAAGAGTGCACCTCCCCCCTCATCCTTATTACAACCTATGCACATTCACTTTGTTATCCTAATATCCTCTCATCTCCCACATAATCATGATTTCACATCCCTCTGGCATACGCATTATGACATACATGGCATTCTGTTCACATCAACCACTGAACTCATGATGGACGTAACGTAACTCATCCCATGGGGAGAATTTGTGTGTTGGTCAAAGAGGATGTAACATGAATCATCCCTAGGAGAAAACATCTATCCTATAGATGTAATGTGATGCATCAAAACAAATCCGATATTCTCGATGGTGAACTTGCAGCTAACATTTAGTAGTAAGCCGAACCCAAAAAAGGTTCGCCTCACAACACAGCAAAAAAAGAAAAAAGAAAAAAAATAAAAAGAATGGGCCAAAGCACATCCCCAGGAAAATTGACAATGCTACAACTTTACAACTGGCCAATCCTTAGATTGAATTTGATACTCTCATAAACACTCCAACAAGAGGTCAATGTTTCAAGGGCGAACCACATCATGCCATGGTCACTATCAACCATGTTGAATTTGCATCTTAAATCATGATCCACTATTTGCATTTCATTTCCATCATTTAAATTTCATCTCTCTAGCATTTCCTATACCCCTTGTCCCCTAGCATAACCTTATTCCCATAACACTCTTGAGCATGGTAAAACGACATCTAATCTTATGCTAATGAGTGATGTTGGTGACATGTCTACTGTGGTGTTTTGTATTTTTTTGTCAACGTCTTTTGGGCCATTCTTCCAGATGTCAACAAAGAGGGGTCATTGAAACACCACAAAATTTTGGGTCTTGACATCACAACTGAAAATTTGGCTAAGTGTCAAAACGATGGCATTTTTTTCATAGATGTTACGCTGCGTAGTGTAGTGCAACGTAGCACCTTGTTACGCTATGTAGCATAGCACAGCGTAGCATCCTGTTATGCTGTGTAGCGTAGCATAGCGAAGCACCCTGTTATGTTGTGTAGCATAGCACGCCTCTTACATTGTGTAGTGTAGTGCAGCATAGAAACCATGTCTACTACATTGTAGCACCTTGTCCAGTGTTACAACCAGTGTCCCATGTTTCACACGTAACATGGGACAAGCATGGTCCCACCCACCGCATCGCCACATGGCACTTGATCCACATTTTGGGCTAACCCTAGTCCTATAAATACCCTAGGAACCCAGCAGTTACATTCCTTGACCATTGGCATTCCCCAAGGGTTGGAATTCCTTAATTTTTGGCATCTCCCAATGGTTACATTCCTTGACCGTTGGCATTTCCCAAGGGCTGGCATTCCTTAAATGTTGGCATCTCCTAGCGGTTATATTCCTGGACTGTGGGCATTCCCCAATGGGTTGGCATTCCTTAATTGTTGGCATCTCCCAACAGTTACATTCCTTAACTTTTGGCATTCCCCAAGGGCTGGCATTCCTTAATTGTTGGCATCTCCCATCAGTTACATTCCTTGACTGTTGGCATTCCCCAAGGGTTGGCGTTCCTTAATTTTTGGCATCTCCTAGTGGTTACATTCCTAAACTATTTCCATTCCACAGCATTAGCATTCCTTGACCTTTGAAATTCCTAAGTGGTTGCCATTCCTTAGATGTGAGCCTTTTTAAGTACCTGGCATTTGGCATTTTGGCATCTTGGCATTGAACTTTCTGGGTGACCAAGACCCAGAGCACACCACATTGACAAAGAGGCAAAGTTGCACATCACGACCCATTTTATCCCTGCAAAACATTGCATGGTACATTACGGTGGCCAACCTGGTAGGCATAGTTCATCATGACAAGCACCAAACTTCACAACCTAATGGCACCGAGGCTGTGACTGCACTTCCACTGTGCCTATGGTACACTATGTATAGCTTTTTGAATTAACCATGCTTCCTCTTTTGGGGTGGTGCATTTCTGTTCTCAAATTCTATTACATTTCTCAAGCATTTCTCTTTGGAATTTAGTTTAATGCTTGTACTTTCTTACTATTTCATACATATTTGCAAGTTCACGTCATTGTTCTCAGGCTGGGACATCCTGCTACGCTCTAGCTGAGCCAGACCTGATGCCCACGCATAACATAGTATAAACTCTTTTCACACACGATCATTTTAACATCATGTAAGTCCCTATTTGATCGACAAGACTGTTTAAGGCACCTCATTTCTATTTTCTCTAGCACAGCCCTCACATGGATTTGGGGTTAGGATGTGCGCCTAATAACCTCTCAGTGTTCCAGCCACTGATGTTTTCAGACACTACGCTATCAGCCACTAGGTGCCTTCCTATTATGTGGCTACTGCATACAAGCATCTTTGTATGTTGATCACTTGTGCATACTGATTGCATGCAGGCAATGTTAAACTTTGCACAAATCATGAACTCTACACACAATTACACCCTATGTCACTGTATGCGATGCATGGAACTTTCTTCTTCTCAATCTTTTCAAATGTATTTTCTTTTGATATTTTTAGGGAAAGATCACAAATTCCTAGGTGTGCATTGATGGTGCTTAGCCATGCTCTTCCCATTATGATTGGAAAGTCCCCCTTACCGTTGTTCACCTAAATCACTAGGAAGTTAGCTAGGTACAACCACCCACAAACAATGGTAACAATGTCTTTCACTAGTTCCAATGGGACAGTGATGGACTGGTCAACCAACTCTAGATGGATATTGTTCTTTTAATGGAGGCAAGTTCTCAGCCTTGTACATTTTTTAAGAAATCAAGTTGATACCGGAACTTGAATCCAAAAGAGCCTTGCATGGTGCATTTCCAATGATTTGTAAGTATATCAGAGGACTCCCAAGATCAAATAATTTCCTAGGAAGGTGGCCTGATTTGATCTAATTGGTGACGGAATGTGTTAGCATGACAGTATGCATTGAGTGCAGTGGTTGAGTTGAAGGAGGCTCAGAAGTTTTTATTGATACTAAGGAGTCTAAGAAATCATCCACTTGTAATTGCAAGGGCTTAGTTGGTCTATTAGTTCTAAAGAAAGGTCTTTTCTTCATGTGGTTGCTAGAACCAACAGTAGGTTGAGAGTTAATAGCCCTTGCAGCATTACGTTGCTACAGCTGGGTAGGGATTTCACCCTGCATAGCTGGAGAAAGTGGTAGTGGAGCTATTGGTGGAAGAGATGTGGCCGGATAAGAAGGATGATATGCTTGTAGAATAACACCCCTAAAAGAGAGAGTCCCATAATATTTTTGGGCTTGGTACTGAGGTTGAGGAGTGATGTGACTAGTAGAGTCACATGGGGACATTAGCTGCTACATGTAATATCCATACAAGTCAGGTTGCTAGTAAGGATATTGTTGCCTTGGTAGTGGCATTCCCCATGATTGTGGGTGCTGCCACTATTGATATTGCTTAATCAGTTGTGGTGGAGTTCCACTTGGATAATACATTAAGGGTTGATGGAACTGTCTTGGGTTACCTTGGGGGTAAGGTAACCTTCAGGGTGCTTGCCATTTGTTCAATAATAGGTTGAGTGCATACACCCTAGACTCTTGCAGATGTGAGATTATAGGGCAACATCCCTTAGGATGGTCATATTAACAAATTTCACATCCACTATCATTGTTTGTTTCTGACTCCACAGCCTCTTCAATGATGGAAACTTTGCCCTTACCCTTGCTACATGCATGTTCAGCTTCTCTCTTGTTTCTTTTTTTGCGATCACTACCTTACTCTCTAGACTCCTCTACTATTTTAAGAATAGATTGAAATATATTATCTAGGGAATCCCACATTTGGTCTACCTTTGTTAATACTTCTAATTTCAACTTTTGGATGGGCAAAGTTTTCCTATTCACCATCTCTTCGAGTGGTGACTCTTCTTCATCATCATAAAATCTTACTCCCCTCTTCCAGAGGGAAGGATCTTGGTTATACTGTTCCACACTTTCTCTCTTCCGTAGCTCACCTTCTTCCTTACCTTGGGCATAAGTCCCAAGGGTTCTTCTCATTTTATGCCTAAGCCCATCTACAAGATGGCATAGTTGATCCCTTTGCAAATAACCATGGCTAGAACAATGATATAATAGTGCATAGTATTGGCCCATGGTAGCATCCAAGGGTTCATGTCCTCCTTATTTCTAGCCTTGGATTTTTTTTTGCAAGTTAGACACTGAAGAGTACATTTGGTACTTGTCATTAAATAGTTCTAACATAGTACTCCACCTACAAATGGATTCTAGTTCTAAAGACTACTACTAACTTTCTGCTTCTTTAACTAGTGTCCATGGAAACAACTTAAGTTTTTGTCATTCGTTCTCTATATTTTGTAAGGCATACACATCATGGAATGCTTGTAAGTGATTTTGAGGATCAATGTTGTATCCCCCTTCAACTCGTGGGATATTGTTCATATATAATCTCTTGATCCTACTATCTTCTGGTGCCTTGTTGGAATTCTAACAACCTTAGTTATGTCCAACATACTTTGACTATTGAGTAGGGATTCATTGTGATCATCTCGTTCATGGCATCTATGATGCCTACATTGTTCCCTACTCTCCCTTCTTCTATGTCGTGACTCTCTAGAGTGCCCTCGTCCCCTTTTTTGGCTATTTCATCTATGACTTCCACTTTTTCTACCTTTATTCCCATGGTCTTTTTCTTTATGACCATGTCTAAACATTGAAGGAGAGGGTGAAGGAGATGATGAAGGTGAAGAAGAAGGAGAATAGTCACCATGACAGTGTCTGCTACCTTCTCTTCTGTGGTCTCGGCCTTGATCTTGATTGCGATCAGAATGTCCACTTTTATCATGATTTTGTGTCCCTTTTTCAAATCCTTTATGCCCATGGGTATTAGAACCTAGGTTATGAATAGTGGAATGAAGATCCTAATACACAACCCCTTGGCTAAAGTCAAGGGAAGGAACATCATTGTGTGGGTGATTGCCTAAGGTAGCTTCACCATTCTCATTTTTGCTTAAGACATGTGGGGCATCCTGGGACCACTTACCCTTCAAAGAATTATGATGTCTCTCCTATTGCAAGTCCCTTTGATGTTGTGCCTCTGTGGGATGGTATTCTCTCGAGTCATGGTTCTGCACAATGTATTTTGCGTGTAAGTGTGGCATGTCAATTTGTGTGAGAGAACAAAGAAGAATGCTTGGGACTGAACGATCAAGAGGTAATACTATGTTACCTTCTAAGTCTTGCCAATGCAATTGTTCATCTTTATGGAGGATAAAGTTAAAGTCTAGTATATACTCATTGGGATGAATATATACCACTCAAACTTGTTGGGGAGCTGGCGGATCAATGTCATGTGTATTACGCCGTCGATTGTTTCCTGTTTCAAACCTAGGCGGTGAGGTGCTTTCATATGAAGAAGGAGACATACTTGTCTCTTCAGTGTGCAATGTATTCTTGTTTATTATTTTCCCAATCAATCCTAAGGATTTTTTCCAATGATGTGAATGAATTCCTACGTTCTAATTAGTGCACAAAAAACTAAGTCCCCAGCAATGGTGCCAATGATGAGTGGTGAGGTACCCCTATGCTCAACCATACAAATACGAGCATTTCATGCACAATCCAGTCAAATTCCAAGGACTAAGTGCCTATGTTCCTATGTGCCTTTGTGGAACAAGGATGGGTTGGTTGATCATTGTCTTCCCAAGCTTACCTATATGTCATGATTGTATGGTTAAGTAAGCTTGAGGCATATGATTTTTATAGCTTTTATGTTTTTATGTCCTATACTAGTAGAGAAGGAGAGAGGTAACTAAGTGACTAATTTAACTTAACTACTCATTAACTAAGTTCTAAATAATCCTAACACCAGCATCCATTCCCACTTGCTGTACACATCCTGAACCAGTGCAACACTGCTGGGATTACCAAATGCTAATCATTGCTAGGTTACCAAGCATTACACGCATGCTCGAAGTGGTCGTGCTTGTGTAATTTAATGATTTTCTTAATTGATCAAAATGAATTTCTTTACTAATAATAGAAATGTAACGTGCATAAAATAAAATAAATGCATAAGAAAATAAAATAAAAGAAATGTGTAAGAAAAAAAATCTCAAGTGCTGCAAGGATGAATTGAAGAGCTCATCTGTATTGTTGTACACAAGGTGTGCTCAGGTACATAATGATCGAATAAAGATCCATCCACACTTAGACCTCCTACTGTGTGCACTTGGAAAATACTCTAACTTTCAAATAGACTGCAAGAGTTTTGCTACTTTACTGCTAAAAGACTTCTTCCCAATTGTGCACCTAGGCACTGTATTTAAAGGCTTGGGAGCAACTACTCTAATAATTAGAATATTTGCTAAAGAAAATACTAGAGTAACCACTCTAATAATTAGAATAACTACTAAAGTAACCACTTGAGTAACCACTCTAATAATTAGAGTAACTGCTCTCATCAAAAGTGTAATGGTGTCACCCTTTGAAAACACCATTCAACACCACCCAAGAGCCCTAAAGTAGCAACAAGGGAGGGGTGAACTTAAGGTGGACTATACCTCAAAGCTTAGAGCACCTACAAGCACATCATAAGAGTACACAACTCGTTAGTCCATGGTTAGAGGTGCATTGAATACACCAAAAGTAAATAAATAAGTAACTAGACCAACAAGATGCACACATACACATAAGCAACCCCTAGATAATAACTAACATACACATACATGATACCATTATCCTTAAAGAGCTAAGACACATTCCTAGTCTAATGCATCTACTCCTAAACCCTGCTCCAACAAAATAAATAAACATCATCTAGTCCAATAAATTGAAAGGGTCTTAGTGGATGTAAGTAAAAATTTCACTAAGGTCTAAGTAGAGATAATAGGGTTTGACCTATAGACATGTACCCATCGACAAGACACCTTGTTTCACCTATAAATGTGCACCTTTCACTGCATTTATGGCATTCCTTTCATAAGTTGTAGTGAAGCTTTAGCAGTTTTTACATTCAAAAATCAAAATATTTTTTTAAATGCCTGTAGTATGAGTCAAAGAGTGTATGGATCTTTATTCAAGCATTGTTATACTTGAGCATTACAGTGTGTGCGGCAATAAAGATGAGCTTTCTGATAAACCTTGTAGCACTTTGAAATAGATTAATTATTTCATTTATGCATTTAATATTTTGAGCAATTTCCTTTAATGCTTTAAGTAATTAAATTAAGCTATATTAAGATAGATTAAATAGCAATTAATTAAGCACATAAGTATGAGCACTTTGAGCATATTCTTAGCACTTGGTAATCCCATTAATACTTAATGTTTGGTAATCCAATAGCATTAAATGTGTTTAGGATGTGTACAAAAAGTGGGAATGAATGCTTATGTTAGGATTAGTTAACTATTAGCTAGTTAGATTAAATTAGCAATTAAACATCTATATTGATTATTATTTATTCTTAGGCAACTTAGAACATAAAACATAAAAATAATAAAAATCATATGCCTCAATTGCACTTAATCATACCTTTGCAGTTCACAAGTGTAATTGGGAAGACAATGATTGCAAAGGTTAGTTTTACTTCCTAGAGACTAATGTACTTAGAAGGCTATAAGTCCACAGAATTCAACCAGATTACATGCGAACGCTTAGTGATTTGTATGGTTAGGTGTAAGGCCTACTCGCTACTTATCATTGGCAGCGTTGCCGAGGACTTGTAGTTTGATACATGTGCTATCTAGGACTTAGTGAAAATTATTTAAGATTGTTGAAACAAATCCTAAAGTTGCAATCATTTGAAAAATAAAAATAATAATCATAATTAAAGCACACTAAATTTTTCTTCTAATCCAAAATGTCTTCTTCTCATAGGCATCATGAATCAAAATCGCAAGTGCCCCAAGAATTCAAAGTGGTGTGCCCTCATCCAGATGAGTTCGTACCCAATTTCACCTTCATCTTGCATCAAGATGAACAACTGTGGTGGAGAGACATGGAGGGTAACATTTTTTTACTACATGATTGATCTATTCCTAAGATGCTACTCCAAACTCTTAAGAGGTTGGGCATCCAAGATCTTCATGAAGAATATGTTATGCAAGACCATGACTATCAGAACTACCATCCCATTGAAACAAAACACAAAAGAGATCGGCACCAAGAGAAACACCATGAAGATATGAAAAATAAATGATTCACTAACCCCTTGTTCCTAGTGAAACAAAAAGATAATAAGGATCATCTCTTTGGGGCTTCTCAACATGAAGATTCTCCACCCCTTAACTTCAATGAAGGGGGCTTGAACCCAAACTTATAGTCCACTATTAACAATCTGGGTTTAGGCAAAAGTGGAAGTCAAGGCAGGGGCTTGAACAAGCATCATGATGATGAAAAAACTAATGATCATGGTCATGATAAGTGGAGAGGAAGTGGCAAACACCATGGTGGTCACAATCCTTCTCCTTCTTCATCCTCTTCATCTGCATCTTCTTCTTCCTCCTCTAAATCTAATCGAAACCATGAAGGACAAAACCATGATGGAGGTGAACAATGGGATAATAATGATCACAAGCCCTACCATGAATGAAGGGGTAGCAGAGGACATCATAGGCATCATTGAAATCATGATGATGATGAACCTTTTCTTGCAACTTGAAGCATGCTGAACATTGCAAAGGTAGTTAAAATTCCAACTAGACATGTGAAAGATAGTAGAATGAAGAGGTTGGATATGAACAATATCCCCAGATTTAAAGGGGGATATAATTCAAATCCATAGACCCATATTCAAGAATTTCATGATGCCTATGCCTTGAAAAATATTGAAAATGATTAGTAAAAACTTAAGTTGCTTCCCAGGACACTCATAAAAGAAGCAAAAAGTTGGTACCACTCTTTGGAGCTGAAATCAATCTAAAGATGGAGTATGATGCTTAAGCTATTTAATGACAAGTATCAAATGTACTCTTAAGTGTCCAACTTGAGAAAGAATATCCAAGGTTGGTGACAAGGAACACATGAACCCTTGAACATAGCCATGGGCAGGCATTATTCCCTTTTGCATAGATTTCCTAGCCATGCTTATTCTCAATGGGAGAAATTTTGCCACATCATAGATGAAATCCTATTAGAAACAAGAGAAACCTTTGGGATCTATTCCTAAGGGATATTTTTAGAACTTTAAGGCCATCAGATTAAAAGTCTAATTGAACAGGTTGCAAAAGAAGAAGGTGAGTTGAGAAAAGAGGAAAGTGCTAAAGAATATAATTGAGACCCTTCCATTAGAAAAAGGGAGGTTTGATTTTGTGATAGTGAGGGGGAGGCACCACTAGATGAAGTGGTGCAGCAAAGAACCTTGCCAATTCAAAAAAAAATTGCAAAATTTTGGCCAAAGTGGACAAGATATGGGAATATTTGGATGAAAAGTTCCAAACTATAAAAATTGTAGAAGAATCCAAAGAGCAAAGTAGTGATCATGATCGCAGGAGAAGGAAGAAAGCTGAACATACCTACCAAAGGGATAAGGGTAAGTGATGAGTGGTCAAGGTACCCCTACACCTAACCATATGAATTGCGAAGTGCTCATGTGCGATCTGGTCAAATTCTAGGGACTCTATGTCTTCTAGTACACTAGTCTCCTAGGAAGTGGACTTTATCCTAATAATCATTCGTTGTCTTCCCAATTATACTTGTGATGTACAAAGGTATGGTTAAGTGTAATTGAGGTATATGATTTTTATTATTTTATGTTTTATGTTCATGGTACTTGAAGTAGAGAAATGAAGTAATCTGATAACTAATTTAATTTAATTAATTAACTAATCTCTAACTAGTCTTAACCTAAGCATTTAGTCCCACTTTTCATACACACCCTGAACCTATGTATCCACTACTAGGATTACCAAGCGCTATACTACTAGGTGAACCAAGCAATAATGCTACTGGGATTACCAAGCAAATACATATTTATGCTCAAAGAAGGTGTACTTAAGTGTTTAATCTATTTAGCTTAATTAATTAACTGATTACTTGAAGTCTAATTTAGCTTAATTAATTGCATAATTAATGAAAATAATAAATCCATAAATGAATCATTAATCTATTCCAAGTGCTGCAAGGTTTGATCAAAAGGCTCATCTTTATTGCCATTCATACTAGTGTGTTTAGGTACAACAGTTCTTGAATAAAGATCCATACACTTTTTGACTCCTACTGTGGGCACTCAGAGAAATATTCTAACTCTCAAATGATAAAACTACAAGAGCTCTACTACAACTATGACAAGACATCCCATAAACAAGATTAGTAAGTGTGTATTTACAAAATTTATCATAGAGCTATGTTGATGGGGCCCCATAGACATAGAAAATGCTCATCAACATTTTGCAAGCGATGGTTCTCTGTAATTAGTTGCACATTCTCCTAGTGGCTCAGATGCAAGGCCTTTTGAATCTTTTGCTAGGTAACCTCTACCAAGGATTGGTAGAACACCATTATCTCCATCGCATCCTCAACCCCTTTTAGTCTAGTATAAAGTTATTCAAGAGCTTCATCTATTGTTAATGTTGAGTTGAGAAATGTAGGGTCGGCAATTTGGGCTCTTAATTCAACAACTTTAGTAGTCAGACATTCATTCAGCTCCTTGGTTATTTCAAGTTGCCCTTCCAAAATAATTTTTTTGTCCCTTGCCTCTAGCAACTTCGATTGGGTTGCAGTAATACTATATGGAAGATCAAATACATCTAGAAGTAGTTGTCTAGTTTCCACCAGTCAGTCCAATAATTCTTCATGTTTTTTTGTGCTTAATCTACCGCTTATGGTCCTTGTAGACGTCTACACATCTTTGAATGTAGTGATTTCTAGTATAGATGTCGTAGGTGCATTGAGTGTTTTAGCAATTCTATTAACAACCATCTCTGCTACTGTCTCCTACCCTTGGTACTACATCACTAGCATTGTTACCCCCTTTGCCTTCCTCTAAGCACACTGAGAAGGTAGTGGCATTCCCAAAAAATTTTAGGAGTGGTTACTATTTTGCAGGAGATACTATGACCTCTCTAGCACTAGTATTCAACCTTGTGGATAACTATGTTCATTGGGATGAGAAAATAGATCCACCTCCTCTCATCAGGCTAACTATTTGAACCACCTCATTTAGGTGATTCATCACTAGTTGGTACACATATGTGTCTCTACCGCTCATGTCTGCTTGTTATTCTTATTTAATCAAGAGCCATTCTCGGTATTCATGCAACCATTGGGCTATTACAGTGATGTCCAACATAGTTGTTTGAGTGGAAATTGGAGGTGGTTGCTATTTCTCCTCTTCTTAAATGGATGTTGCGATGTTTTATCTTTCATTATCTCCACCTAATTAGTAGTCAAAGCACATCTGACAACATCATTTGTTTAGTGGACTATCCCTCCCCTCCAACAGAGTTTTCTGATGAGGCATGGGAAGGGAAGTATCTTCCTTTCATGTTCATTCTCTTTAAATTGCTTCTCTATCTCTAGATAGATCAACTACAAAAGGTTGATAGGGAATCTTCCACTCAAAGCAGTGCATGCACGAGCAGAAAAGATAGTGATCTTACCAAGCCTCACCATGGGGTTTAGGTGAAAGGTTGCAATCTTGTAGTGAATTTTTTTCTGGTGTGAGCACACCATTTTCCTTGCAGTTGACACCATAGCACCATTGAACCCATTCCGTTTTTATGCTTGGGTTTTCCTATAGTGGAATCTCAGCAAGATTCATCCTAGTATCTAGCAACCCAAGCACTTTAGTAATGGCTTGCATGAAGTAGGACACTAATATGTCCTTGATTTTAACCATTGAACTAGCCTACCTATTGTTCTAGAATAAGAATTTCTATCCCATGTACCACTCCTTAGTGGAAGTGATAATTTGCCACATGGGAGAGGTCTTCAGTTGGTCTTGTACTTCTTTAGGTGCTTACTCCAAGAAAGAGCCAAAGTTTAACTCCTTGAGCACTATTTTATGGATCTTCCTTGATATGATTTTATTTAGGAAGGCTTCTATCAAGGTTACCATAAGGTTTACTTGCTAGGCTAGTGCCTCATCCCAGTGGGAATGTTCTATTGTTGTTGTTGGTTCTAAAATCTAATGAATAGATTCCACCTCAGCCTCTTCTCTAAGAGGACATGTTTCATGCATTGCAAGTGGTTCTTCCTAGGATTTCTCTTGGCCCCTTCCTATTCTTGATCATTTCTCTCTTGGTTAAATGGTTCTCCTTCCTATGTGTGTTTGCCTTTCGATGCCATCTGTAACGACGGAAAACGTCGGCAGCTGGAAATAGCGACCGAAATTCCGTGTACACAGCTTTAACCACGGATCCGCGTGAGGGCTAAGCTGGAAAAACGAATCCGCGGTGCCCTGAACGGTCTTGTCGATCAGACAGGGACTTACGGGTCAGTAAAAGCGATGATGATTATGGATTTTTGCGTGCCGTGATTTGGTGCAAGAGATCGTAAAACGGGAAGACAACGACGTAGATGGATCGCTACGAAAATAACGCCAAAACGCCGAAAAGATGCTAATCGGGAGAGAAAAAACGTGTTCGTCGCAAAGATCAAAGATCTATGTTTCAATGCTGGATCGGATGTATGCTTGTGTGTATATTACGTTACAATGGGAGAAAACCCCCAACAACTGGATACAAAATGAGCACAAAACAACAAGAAAACTGTCTGGACAGAAGTCTGATCTACCTTGTAGGCCCAAAGCTTAGGTGCAGGAATGGTCAAGCTCTGAAGTCTGTCGATCTTTTGAACGATAGAACCTGCTAACTGGGCGAGACGACTCTGCAATTCCCGTTCTGCTTCTTTGCTTCGGGTAGATCTGCTGTTAGGGCTCAGGCGTGCTGTGTTCTGTTTCTGCTAAAGGATGGTGTTTGCAGCGATTACCAAAAGGTTGCTCTTGTTTCTCTGTTCAAGGCGATAAGTGTTCCCTTGCTCAGAAAATGCTCTTGTCCTCTTGATCTGCTGCCAACAAAAAGCGATAAGTGCTCTGGTGCTCTGGTTTGTTCACTTGTCCTCTTGTCAACTTCACGTCTCTCCTTTTTTTATAGACCGCGACATGCGCAACCCTGATGATGTGGGCCCGAATGTTGCGGATCCTATTGACGCGATTCTTTTAAGTCGAACTGCGACTACGCACAACACGCTCCTTTGCGTGCTGTGCGTGTAAAGAGCAGGCCCATGATAGGCGTGTCTCGGCTGCGTTTGCGCTCATTCGCGTTGTGTTGCGTGTATGAGCGTACTGATGCAAAAACAATGAGTTTAAGATTCGTTTTACGCTCACCACGCAGCTGTGCGTGGCAAAGCGTAAATGTAACGTACGCTCACTACGCAGCCGTGCGTGGTGAAGCGTAAACAAAGTATAACTTACGTTCATCACACAACTGCACGCGATAAAGCGTAAATAATGCAGAACTTACGCTTACCACGCAGCGGCGCGTGGTGGAGCGTAAGGAGCGTGCAACCTGAATTATGACCTACGCACTGGTACGCACCGCCGCGTAACAAGCGTAAAGGCCACTTATGTATGCGCCGCAAGAAAAAGTGCCAACCCGTCGTGCCTCTCTGGAATTTTGCCTTCAACTGTTTTGGAGCTTGTCACGCTCATTACGCTGCCGTGCGTGATGGAGTGTAAACTTATCCTTGAACAAATTCGTCTTTAACTGTCTTGGAGCCTATTACGCTCATTACGCTGCCGTGCGTGATAGAGCGTAAACTTGTCCTTAGACAGATTTGAAGCGCGTTCTCGCCCAAATTACGAATCTTCGCCTGAGGCAGACCCGTAATTTTCACGGTGTTTCAATGGCCCCTCTTTGTTGACGGTTAGAGGGCTTACCCGAAAAACGTCGACAAAGAATGCGAAACACCGGATTGGCACCGAAGGCGAAGAAGCAGAATGCCAAATTGGCGAAAATCGACGAAGTGCAGGCAAGCCTGAACCGTGTCTCAAAGGCGTTGATCGATGTCTGTGACCCGACGCCCCTTAACCGGTACCTATGTCTATTGGTTTTATTTTTGAATGTCTCTTGCGTGAATGCGTATGTCAAATTATGGACCTCGGCTTAGTGTGAGGGTTTTGGCTGCGTTCCTTGCCGTTGTCAAAGACAAACCTTGCGTTGTTGCAAGGGTTTGGGCAATTTCGGCCTGGTTGCGTTTTACAATTTGTGTGTTAGTTCTAGACATGTAGATGTAGGTGCTTTAATGAGTCTTGCCTGTTTCTACAGCATCGCGCTGAAGCCCATCCTGCTTGTGCTGGATGTTATTGGGGTTTTATGCTGGTTAAACCCCATCGTCCCAAATGTCCCTCCTCCGCACACAAGAGTGCAGGGGAAGGCCATCTGGTACCGCAAGGGGGCACTGGAATTCTTGCAGTTTTTGCTGCGTAATTTCAGCATCATCGTTTGGTCCCATGTGACCGGAGATGTTGCTGGTGCCGTTCTGGAGCACCTGTTGCCAGGGTCTTCGCAGGGGATTCTGGCCTACCTGACAGACGGGGCGATTGAAACGGGCAATCCCGAGGACCGAGCACTCAGCTCTCGGGGTCTGAGGAGCTTGCATTGGATCTGGGGTATGACCCGCTTCAACTGCTACCACGCATACAATACGTTGTTCGTGGCCCGCCATGTGTCAACGTACTTCCAGAACCCTCAAGGCACGGTATACTACGCAGGCGGGTAAGCAGATCTGGATGGCTGTATTGTCTTTATGTGTTAGAATGCTTGTTTTCAATGTAAAAAGGAGTAAGAGAGGTCTAGCTGTAGAGCGTGAATTGAACTTACGCTGTATTGTACAGGTTTTTTATCCGCGACAACAAACTAATCGGCGACGGCGATACGCTACCCTGTGCCGAAACGGCGATAACGCTGTTTACCGCGACGAATAACGTACGAGCCGGTGTCATCGGACAAATCGGCCACGAGATGCGTGAGTACCACTCACGCTATGCGGAGGCCTTCAAGAAGTGCCAGGAACTCGGGTGGCTGCACGAGGATTGGACGCTGGATCCGCCCCTCAGCGTCGAGGACGTGGAGATAGAACTCCCGCAATTCCCGTTGCCGTTTGGCCCCGGTAAGGTTGTTGCGTGTTTTAGTGATATTTGCGTAATTATGAGTTATGACTATGGCGATAATGTTTGGTGATGTCTTGCAATTTTGGCTTGCATCTTTGGCTTACAGTCAGGGAATCCCGGGAGATTACCCTTACAATTTCCGGCCGCGAGGCGAGAGATGTCCTCTTTCGTTATGGGGACATCAAAGAGGCACAGCGTTGGCTTGGCCAC
>MNCI01008621.1:91960-108810 GCA_015680685.1 Gnetum montanum
ACACTCTTGTGTCTTGAGGGGGTGGATTGGTCTTGGAGTGGCAATGTGAAGTCACTAAAATGGTTTTGGTCTAAACTAAGGATGGATCTTCTCAAGTTATTTAAACACAAATCCACAAAGAACTTCTTATGACATCAATTTAAAACTCCATTCCACCTTCTCCATCATCCATCTATTCTCCCTATAACTCACCTCACTATTGGTGTCCATGTTCTTGATTTAGTGTCTTTGTTTGACATACTTGAATTCTTTGGTATAATCTTTTGAGTTTTGGTCCTTAACTCCCATCAACCATTAATTNGAGTTTTTTTCTTTTTGGATGGGAATTACACCATGCAAATACTTTATTCAACTTCTTGTTATTGGTCAACACGAAACAATAAGAAGTATATGAAAACACTCATGCACCTAAGCAAGTAGAAGAGTACAAAGAGTATTGAGTCCCCTTGAAGTCACACCCTATGCGAACCTTTGAATCCATGCCAATTCTGGAAACTACCAAGGTCATAAATTTATTAAAAGTATATTTAATGAAAGGGACCTCATACTTCCAAAATAAGGAAAACCATAGAGTTTGTGGATATGTTTGGATGTCATGGAGTCACTGCCTGTTCCATGAAAAAGAAACTATCTTATCCATTGATACAAAAATTCAAAAATAAAAGCTAGACATTTGCAAAAAAAAAAAACATTAAGCACAAACCATCATTACTAATAGCTACAACACCACTATGTCATGTTGGCACAAAGCACATTTATTAACAAAAATTAGAAAATCTCACTGAAATAAAGTAAAATATATAAGAAAGTATAAAATACTCAAGAAATATTTTAATGTACTAATGATGGTGTAAAAAAAATGGTGTAAAATAGAAAAAAGAATTTAAAATAAAAAAGGTGTAAAATAAAAAAATTGGAAAAACAAAAATGTGTAAAACAAAAAAAGAAAAACTAATGAGCCACGCATATGCTTAGCACAAATGACCATCTCCCCCATGATTGAGTTGGAAGAAAGAGATTTGAAAAAATGAGCATTATGGCCCATCCGTTGAGAGATTTGTTGCACTGGCTTGCATGGGCTTGTGGAAAAGGCTTTATCTATTGGATGTTAACCAACTACTTTTTGTTTATTCTTTTAGGTTTATTTATGATCATGGTCCTAGAAGAAAAGGTTTCATCAATTATATAAGGCCCTTTCCACAATGTTTGGAATTTTGTTTTTTGAGGTACATGTGTGGGATTCTAATAGAGAACCTTACCTCCTAGTTGAATTTTTACTTTCCGTATTCTAAGATCATGATACTATTTTTTGAATGCCTTGCCACTTCATTCAAAGATAGGGCTACCAATCAATTTTCGTCTAGCACATTGAGGTTTATCATCATTTCTTTTTATGCCAGACTTAGGTCAAGATCTAGGTCATAGGCTGTTAAGAGTGTAGGAGCTCAGATTGAATTGGGAGCATTGGAAGTTTTCTATACACTAACTCATAGGGATAGTGGCCAATAGGGAGTTTCCATGTTGAGTGGTAAGCCCAAAGGGAATCATTGTGTTTTGTGCTCTAGTCTCTTCTATATTTTCTAATAGTTCTTGTTAGAACCTTTATGATTTTCCTGTTAGTCACCTCTGCTTGACAGTTGACTTGGGGATAATAGGGTGTTGTTAATTTATGTTTAACCCCCAAGCATTGCATGAGTTTTTGAAACGTGGCACCTATAAAATGGGTTCCATTATTATAAATCAATGCATGTGGCATCCCAAACCTATTCACAACATTTTTTTGTACAAATTGAGTAGCAGTGGATGATGTACAGTCAGTGATGACTGCTGCTTCTACCCATTGTGTATAGTAATCAATCGCAACAATTATATATACCTTCCCATTAGACATGGGTGTGATGAGACCCAGGAAATCTATTCCTCATATGTCAAAGGGTTCCAATGGTAGAATGTACTATTGAGGATCCTTCATTTCTATAGTCATCCCATCATCTCATTGACAGTGCTTACAAGATCAGACAAATTGTTGTGCATCCCTAAAGATTATGGGCCAATAGTATCCTACCATTAGGGTTTTTATGATCATGTGTCTCCCAACATAGTGGCCCCCACAAGGACCCTCAGGAACATCTTAAAGAATGCACAATTAATCTACATCAAGTACACACCAATGAACAAGGCCATCGGTGCACACCTTGTAAAAGTGTTCATTGATTTCCATGAAGTGCTTAGCTTGATAAAGAAATTGTTATTTCTTCATGTGATCTAGATCTTGTGGCAACTCTTGAGTGAGAAGATAAGTGAGGATGTCTTCATACCATTTTTTTTCTATGGGCATGTGCTCATTTATTGCACCAACAAAGAGGAGTTCATTAGGAAATATATCAGATAATGGACTTTCCTTCTCTTTGTTATCCCATTGTAATCAAGACAAGTGATTAGTGACCACATTCTTAGTCCCTTTCTGTTCTACCATTGTAAGATTTAATTTTTGCAAGATCACCATCCACCATATGACATGAGGGTTCACCATTAGCTTGTTCATGAGAAAGCGAATGACATTATGATTAGTGTGCACAAACACTTTATATCCGAACACATAGGGCCTAAAATTTTCTAGAGCATACACCACTGCCATTAGTTCTTTTTTCATGGTGGTGTAATTAAGTTGTGCACACAAAATGCTTTAACTTGCATAATGGATGTAATATGGACATTTCTTATCATCCAACTATGTAAGTATGGCTCCCAAGGTGTAATTAGATGCATCTGTCATGATATGGAATGGTTTGGACCAATTAGGTGCCCTTAGAATTAGAGTCTCTACAAGCTTCTATTTGAGGCTCTAGAATGCATTTTCACATCCCTTAGTCCAAATAAAGGTAGCATCTTTATTTGTTAGCTCGACCAATGGTTTCTTAATCTTAGAAAAATTCTCTATGAATCACCAATAGTAACCAATGTGTCAAAGGAATGACCAAACATCTTTGATGATTTCTAGTTGGCAAGTGATTCTTTGTATCAACCTTATCTTTTTTGGGTCTACCTTGATCCCTTCTTGCAAAATTTGATGTCCTAATACAATGCCCTCTTGGACCATGAGATGGCTCCTCTACCAATTGAGTTGTAGATTTGTTTCCACACATCTTTTTAGTAATTGCTCAAGGCAGTCCAAGGCTTGCTCAAATGTAGCACCATAAGTGGAGAAGTCATCCATGAATACTTCCATTACAATACCTATTTGCTGCTACAAGATACTAAAGACTAGATGTTGAAAAGTGGAGGAGAATTGCACAATCCAAAAGTCATCTTGTGATACACAGAGGTTCCCTAGGGACTTGTGAATGTTGTTTTGACTTGATATTCTAGTGCAATCTAGATTTGGTTATAGCCACTATAACCATCCAGAAAACTGTAATAACAATGCTTAGATATGGTATCCAACACCTTATCAATGAATGAAAATGAAAAATGATCTTTGAATGTTGCCATGTTTAATAGCCTGAAGTTGATACAAATCCACGAATTGCCATCTCTCTTTGGCACTATCATGAGTGGGCTAACCCACTCACTATCTTCTATGGGGTAGATGAACCTTGCATTAAGGAGTTGCTCAATCTCCTCTTTGATAATTTGCTTCAATTTTGGGTTCAACCACCATTGTGGTTGCTTCCTTGGCTTCGTAGATGGATTAGTGTAAATGTGATGTTGGCATATCTGTGGATTAATTCTAATGAGTTTTAGATATGGCCAAGCAAAGTCTATTGGTCATTTGTTAATCACTTTCAACAATTTACTTTCTACTCAAGAGCAAGTTTGGCATTGAGTATCGGCTTGCCATTTTTTAAGAATGCATATTCTAGGCTAGTAGGTAGAGTTTTCAACTCTATGGGCTCTTGTTTAAAATTCTTAGGGATCTCCAACTCTCCCCAATTAGTATCAGCATTTTTATTAGTATAGTTGATGATGAACTTTCTCTAGGTCATCCATGTTTGAGACATACATGCATGTCAAGCTCTCAATAGGTTCCATGCACATTGTGCTACTATTAGAATCAAAGGCCAACCACTAGATTCCCTCTTGTTTCATAGCTACTGCATACAAAAACCTTTGAATATCTACCTCATGTGCACACTGCTTACATGAGGAAATAGATGTTCATTTCACATGATAGAGTTTTTGCATGTAATTACACCCTATATCATTGTATGAAATGCATGGAACTCATCTCTTCTCAATCTTTCCAAATGCACTTTCTTTAAATATCTCTAAGAAAAGATCATTGATGTCCATTCTTACATCAATAGTGCTTAGCCATGTCCTTTCCATAATGATTGGGAAGTCCCCCTTGTAGTTTTCAACCTTGATTATTAGAAAATCAGTAGGATAGGACCAACCACAAATAGTAGTCACAATGTCTTTGACTAGTCCCAATGGAACAATGATGGATTGGTATGCTAATTCCAATCTTATATTACTCTTCTTGAGAGGTGATAGGTTCTAGGAAGTATACATCTCATGCTAAATCAAGTTTACATTGGAACTTAAATCAAGAGAATCTTTACATGATTCATTCCCAGTAATATGTAAATAGATAAGGGGACTCCCAAGATTAGCTATTTTCTTGGAAAGGTTCCTAGCTTAAATTCGATTAGATATGACATGGATGAGCATAATAGTATGGATTTTGGATGGCATTTGGTTTGAAGGTAACCCAATGGAATGGTTTGCAAAGGATGAGGTAAGAGTAGGATGACCAACCACCTAAGTTTGTGAGGGCTTAGGGTTGTTGATGTGGAAGAATGATATTTTACAAGCATGACATTTCGAACCCATCGATTGATGAATCGGTTATAGATTAATGGCCTTGGTAGTGTTGCATTGCTATGATTGGACTAGAAGTTCACCCTGCATGGATGGAGTAGGTAGTAGTTGTGTTGAGTGTGGAGGAACATGTGCAGAAATAGAAGAAAAATAAGGATAAAATGTGACATCCCTCTTGGAATATGGAGAATGAGCTTTTTAGTATTTGGAAGGGTGGTAGTGATGTTGGAAAGGAGAAAAATAACTATAAGAGTCATGTGGAGATAGGGGTTGCTAAATGTAATACCCATATGGATCTGGTTGTCTATAAGGGTACTACTACCATGGTGGTGACATTCACCATGACTATGGTTGGTGTGACTATTGATATTACTCATATGGTTGTAGTGGAGTTCCACTTGATAATATTATTATTGTTGATGGAATTGCCTAAGATTGCCTTGAGGATAAGATAATCTTCTGGGTGTTTGTCTTTTTTCTAGTCATGGATTTAGAGCATACATCCCAAACTCTTGTAAGTGTGACACGATGGGGCAACATCCCTTAGGATGTTCATATTTGCATATGTCACACCCATCATCATCATCTAATTTAGTTTCCATAACTCCATCTACTACAACAATCTTGCCCTTACCCCTTTAGTAGGCACGCTCAACTTCTTTTCACCTCCTGCAATTACAATCACTACTATGCTTTTGTGATTCTTCAGTAATTTTTAAAGAAGTTTGGAATTTTTCATCCAACAAATCCAAAATTTTATGCACCTTGGCTAAATTTTTCATGCACCTTGGCTAAATTTTTATAGCCTTTGCAATATTTAACATGCATCAAGTTGCCAAAAAAAATTTTATGCACCTTGGCTAAATTTTTCAAGTTGACTATCTTTCTCGACAATGACACCAATGATAAGCGAGTGAGGTACCCCCTACATCCAACTATATGAATCATGAAGCACTCACTTGTGATTTGATTGAATTTTTCGAACTTTGTCTTCTAGTATACTAGTCTCCTAGGAAGTGGAATTTACCCTAATAGTCATTCATTATATTCACAATTACACTTGTGATGTACAAAGGTATCGTTAAGTGTAATTGAGGAATATGATTTTTATTATTTTATGTTTTATGTTCCTAATGCTTGAAATAGAAAAATGAAGTAATTTAATAACTAATTTAATTTAACTAATTAACTAATCTCTAACTAGTCTTAACATAAGCATTCGATCCCACTTTCCATACACATCCTGAACCCATGTATCCACTATTGGGATTACCAAGCGTTGTGCTACTAGGTGAACCAAGCAATAACACTACTGGGATTACCAAGCAAATACATGTTTATGCTCGAAGTGGTTGTAATTATTTGTTTAATCTATTTATCTTAATTAATTAACTAATCACGTGAAGTCTAATTTAGCTTAATTAATTGCATAATTAATGAAAACAATAAATGCATAAATGAATAATTATTCTATTCCAAGTGCTGCAAAGTTTGATCAAAAGGCTCATCTTTATTACTATTCATACTAGTATGTTCAAGTACAATAATTCTTGAATAAATATTTTTACACTTTCTGACTCCTTCTACAGGCATTCAAAGAAATATTCTAACTCTCAAATGATAAAACTATAAGAGCTATGCTACAACTATGACAAGACATCCCATAAACATGGTTGGTGAGTGCATATTTATAGACTTTATTGTAAAGCTAAGGTGATGAGGTCTCATAAACACAGCCTCGTTGATGAGGCCATGTCAACAAGGGTTTGTTGATGCAAAACAACAACGATTCATTAGCAAGGCTACTGTAGTAGAAGAGTTTGTCGAGTCAAAATTAGATAATGATGGTGGGTGTGACATCTTCCAATATGAACATCCTAAGGGATGTTGTCCTATTATGTCACAATTATAAGAGTTTGGGGTATATGCTTTAAATCCTAGGCTAGCAAGAAGGCCAACACCTAGAAGATTACCATATCCTTAAGGCAATCCTAGGTAGTTCCACTATTAACAACAAGCTTACTATCCAAGTGGAGCTCCACCACAACCATATGAGCAATACCAGCAGTGCCAACATTCACAGTTATGGGGGATGCCACCAAAAAGGTAGCAGTACCCTTATAGGTAGCTAAAAGTTTATGGATACTATGTTCAGCAACCCATTTCTTTGCATGAATCTTCCAGTCATGCTTCTTTTTAGCATCACTACTACCCTCCAGAGTATTACAAAACTCATTCTCCATCTCCTAGAGGGAATCCCCATATTCTTTTCACCCTCCTCATTTTTCTACACATGTCCCTCCACCTTCAACCCAATTACCACCTGTTCCAACCATTTAGGATGAAATTTTTACATAATTGCAATAATGTAACACTACCAAGGTCATTAATTTACAACTGGTTCCTCTATCAAGAGGTTTGGAACCCAAACCTAGGAAAAGACCATTCTTCTCGATCAATATCCCTACAAAGCCCACACCAACACATCTGGGTTGTCGCACTGTGTCTCCTTCATCCTCTGCATCTATTTCCTTCGAGAAGCCTTTAAACTACATTCCTCCTAAGATTCACATGATCATGTTAACCAATGTTGTATCTGATTGAATCAAGGTTAGCAACCTTCCCAAGAAAAGAGTTGAATCTGGAACTCCCATCATCTACTTACATATTACTAAAAATGAGCCATGTAAGGCTCTTCTTGATTCAAGTTCTAGTGTTAATCTAATTTCTCATGAAATGTACAAAGCCTAGAACTTGCCTCCTCTCAAGAATAGTAACACTCATTTAGAATTGGAAGATTAGTCCATCACTATTCCCTTGGGATTGATGGAGGACATTGTAGCAACTGTCTATGGGTGGTTCTATCTTGCCAATTTCCTAATGTTCAAGGTTGATAACTATAAGAAGGACTTCCCAATCATTATGGAAAGATCTTGGTTGAGCACTGTTGATGTGAAAATGAACATCAAAGATCTTTCCCTAGAAATTTTTAAGGAAAATGCATTTAGAAAGATCAAGAAGAAGAGAGTTCCATGCATCATGTACAATGATACAAGGTGCAACTATGTGCAAAAGTTGTGATCTATCAAAAGCACATTAATCAATCCATGCAGACAATGTGCAAATGAATATGAAATCCAAAAGTGCCTATACGCAATAGCCACAAAATAAGAGGGCACCTAGTGGTTGATAGTTGATCTTGAAAGTACCACACTTTGCATGGAACCAACTAAGAGCTTAACTTATGTCTATATTAAAAGCATGGATGAACTAGAGAAAGTTCATCACCAACTCTCTAATGATGAACTTAATGACATTTACTAAGGAGAGTTGGGAATCCATGAAAATTTCAGACAAGAGCCCTTAGAGTTGAAAACTCTACCTACCAACATGGAGTGTGCATTCTTGAAAATGAAAAGTTGGTAATAATCAATGCCAATCTTGCTCTTGAATAGAAAGAGAAGTTGTTGAATGTGATTAACAAATGGCCAACAACCTTTGCTTGGTCATATCTTGAAATCACTGGGATTAATCCTAGGATATGCTAGCATTGCATCTATACTGATCCTTCCATCAAGCCAAAGAGGTAGTCGTAGTGGCTAAACTCAAAATTGAAGCAAATCATTAAAGAGGAAATTAAACAACTCCTCAAGGTAGGGTTCTTCTATTCAATTCTAGATAGCAAGTGAATTAGTCCACTTGTGATTGTGCCAAAGAAAGGTGGCAAGTGAAGAGTGTGTATTGATTTTGGGCTATTGAACATGGCCACCTACAAAGATCATTTTCCATTACCATTTGTGGACTAGGTGTTGGAAACTATCTCTAGGCATTACTATTATAACTTTTTGGATGGTTATAATAGCTATAACTAAATTCAAATCATGCCAAAAGATTAGGCCAAAACAACATTTATGAGTCCTTAGAGGAATTTTTCATATCGAAAGATGCCATTTGGTCTATGCAATGTCCCTACAACTTTCTAATGCCTTATACTGAGCATTTTTTAGTAATAGATTAGTAGTGGGATGAAAGTCTTTATGGATGACTTTTCAACCTATGGAGCTACATTTGAGCAAGCCCTGTACCACCTTAAGAAAGTGCTCAAAAGATGTGTGGAGATCAATCTTCAGCTTAATTAGCAAAATATCCATCTCATGGTCCAAAAGGCATTGTGTTGGGGCATAGAATCTTACAAGCAAAGATTGAGGTGGATCATAAAAAGATTAGGTTCATCCAAGGAATAACCCATTAGTCAAAAATAGTTAAAGATGTTCAATCATTCCTTGGACACATTAGCTACTATCGGCAATTCATAGAGAATTTCTCTAAGATACCTAACATGTTGGTTGAGCTAACAAAGAAACATGCTCCATTCATATGGATCAAGGAATGTGAAAAAGCACTATAGCAACTTAAGGAGAAGCTTGCAAAAACTCCAATGCTATGAGCATCTAATTGGTCCCATTCATTTTACATCATTATGGACACATCAAACTATGGCTTAGGAGTTATGCTTACATAGTTGGACAATCAGGAACGTCCTTATTATATCCACTGCATAAGTTGAGGCATTATGGATGCACAAATTAACTACACCACAACGAATAAAGAGCTGATGACAATGGTGTATGCTTTGGATAATTTCAAGCACAATGTGCTTAAATACAAAGTGTTTGTGCACACTAGCCACAGTGCCATTCACTTCCTTATGAACAAGCCAACGGTGCACCTATTTCATACGATGGCTAGTGATCTTGCAGGAGTTTGATCTTACAATGGTAAATCAAAAGAGGACTAAGAACATGCTTGCTGATCACTTGTCTCAATTATGATGAGACAATAAAGAGGAAGAGAGCCTACTCTCTAATCAATTTCCTTATGAACTCCTCTTTGTCAATGCAATAAATGAATAAGTTCCCATTGCATCAAAATGGTACGATGACATCCTTACTTATCTTCTTACTCAAGAGATGTCACAAGACTTTTACCATCAAAAGAAATAATAGATTCTTCATTAGGCCAAACGCTTCATGAAAATTAATAGACACCTTTACAAGATGTGCATCGATGGCATGGTTCGTTAGTATCTCCCTGATGCTGATCAACTATGCATTCTCCAAGATGCTCATGAGGGTCCTTATGGGGATCACTATGCAAGGAGATGCATGGCCATTAAGATCCTTATTGTAGGGTATTATTAGCTAACAATCTTTATGGATGCCCACCAATTCATTTGCTCTTGTGAACACTATCAATGAGATGGTGGGATGACTACTCGAATGGAGGGGCCTTAGTAATGGATTCAACCACTAGAACCATTTAACATCTGGGTCATTGACTTCATGGGTCCTATCACAACCATGTTAAATGAAAAGGCATACATAATATTCATTGTTGACTACTGTACCAAATGGGTAGATGTAGTAGCTATCACTGATTGTACATCTTCCATTGTTGCTCGGTTTGTATAACAAAATGTTGTAAATAGGTTTGGAGTGCCATGTGCACTCATTTCTAACAATGGTGCTTACTTTACAGGTGCTACTTTTCACAAGCTCATGCAATACTTAGGGGTAGAACATAAATTAATAACACCTTACCACCTCTAAGCCAATAGTCAAGCAAAGGTTACCCATAGAAAAATCACAAAAATCTTAATGAAAACAATAAGAAAATATAGGAAAGACTAGAGCACAAAACTTAATGATACCCTCTAAGCATACCACTCAACATAGAAACTTCCTATAGGCCACTCTTCCTATAATTTGGTGTATGAAAAATTACCAACTCTTCCTAGTCAATCTAAGCTCCATACACTTTCAATAACTTGTGACCTTGACCTTGATCTTAGCCTAGCACAAAAAGAAAAATTAATCAACCTTAATGTGCTAGATGAGAATAGATTGGTGGCCTTGTCCTTGAATAAAGTGCATAAAGCATCCAACAAAACACGTCATGATCATAGAATAAGGAAAGTAAATTTCAACCCCACATGTTCCACAATGAACTAAGTTTCAAAAATTATAAGAATGACCTTATATCATTTATGAAACCTTTGCTTCTGGGGCCATGTTAATATACAAACCTAAGAGCCCAAATAAAAAGCAATTGGTCAACACACGATAACTTAAACCTTTCCACAAGCCTAAGCAAGCCAGTGCAAGCAACTCCTCCATGGATGGACAACCTTGCTCAATTTTTCAAATCTCCTCCTTTCAACTTAATCGTGGGGGAGATGGCCATCCATGCTAACCATACTAGTGGCTCCTTAGTTTTTCAACTTTTTTATTTTACACTATTTTTGTTTTACACTTTGTTCTTTTTCCCAATTTTTTTTACAACATCATTAGTATGTCTTAACTTTCGTGAATATTTTAAAATTTCTTTTATATTTTTCTTTATTCTAGTGTGAATTTTTCTTATTTTCTAATAAAATGCTTTGTTGCCAAAAGGACACAATGATGCTATAGCTTTTTGCTAATGGTGGTTTGTACTTAATGTTTTTGATTACTAAATGTTTGGTTTCTATTTTAAAATTTTGATGACTGATGACTAAGACAAAGTTTCTTTTTCATGGAACAATCAGTGAGTCCACATCATCCACCCATCCAAAAACTTTATGGTCTTCCTCATTTTAGGAGCATGAGGTCCCTTTTTCATTAATGAAACTTTAACAAACTTGTGACCTTGGTAGTTTCCAAACTTGGGAAACATACAAAGGTTTGAAAAGGGTGTGACTTCAAGGGGATTTAATACTCTTTGTATCTTTCAAATTTCTTGACTGCAATTATGTTTTTATGGATTTCCTACGATTCCATGTCAACCAATAATAGGAAGTTAATAAGTCTTTGCATGGTGTGGTTCCCATCCAAAAATCCATAAAAACATAAAATTCAAAAAAAACATATAAAAAAACATGATGAAAATTCATAACATATCCCTTAGATGAAATAAGAGGCTATAAGCACTGGTTATGGGACTAAAAAGACATGTAATCCATGCCTAATGGTGCCCTCTAACTAAGGCCCTTTCTCACTTTCTGATTCTCTTTTCTTCTCTCATAAGGAATGGTATTTGATCTATGGGAGCATTCTTATGTCTTGAGGGGATGGTCTAGTCTTCAAGTGGCAATGCAAAGTCATTGAAAGTGGTTGGTTTTGATCTAGACTAAGGATAGACTTTACTGGGTCATTTAACCATATAATTCACAAGGGACTTCATGTGACCATGGTTATGAACTTCATTCCACTTTCTTTCTCATCCATCAATACTTTCCATCGCTCACTTCACTACAAGTTCCCATGTCTTTTTTAATTTCTTAGTTTGATGTGTTGAAATTCTTAGGTAGATTCTTCTAGATTCGGTCCTTAAATTTTCATAACCATTAATCAACTATGAGCTCCACAAACTATTTGGTTGAGGTTATGCAAGGGAAAAAAGAGCATGAGCCTACTATGGGGAGGACCCACTTATGTATCTCTTGGTTGAGTTAGTTAAGTTCCCTATCCTAAGGCATTTTGACAATCAAATCTTTTGTGCACCCCATTTATGCATCCAACTATGTGCTCATTAAGGCATTTTTCTCCAAAATTTCATTCTCCAATCAAATTCTCCATTTTTTAAAAGTTCAAAAGCCTCTTCTAATGTTTTCATCATGTTCACAACTTTTCTAGCTCTCTGTAGACTCCAATTTTATGTAAAAAATCCTTGTATTTTTCAAGAAATTCATCGTGAAAAATTTTCTCCTATAGCTACATCAATGAGATCCCATTTATGCATCAAACCCATCGACGAGACCCCGTCGACATGAGGTAAAAACACCTATAAATAGGCATGAATACTTAACATTTTTTCATATTTTCTTCAAAATGAGGGGGAGTTTTATAATTTTCCAAAGCCTAGAACATTCCAAGAGCCATAACTTATTTACCATTTTTCCTATTCACTCTATTCTTTGACCCTATAGCTATTGTAGGTTAGCTCTTTGTCATGGGGGCCACAAACCTTAAGTTTTTGATGAAAAAAGTTTTGGAAAAATTTCTAACTTCCACAAACCTTTAACAAAGAAATCAATATTAAAACATCAAATTATAAGAGTTAAACCTTTCTAACAAGCTCTGATGACATTCTAAGTTGAAAACCATCAAAATAATAATAAAATAGTCAATATGCCATGGTCAAAACTTAGCCTAAGTGTAACTACCCAATGTGAAAGGTACTTAAATGTTATAAGTTACACATTGAATGCTAATCCTTGGTTGTGTTTTGACCACAAATAACACCTAAAGGAAAGCATGTGTAGGAAGGAGGACCATCCCAACCAAGGGGCAAACATCCAAGAACCAAAAGGAGCCAAGAATAGACTAATGATCAAGCAAAGACCAATGCCATGGACCTCTTTAGAAGGAGCCTGAAGTGGAATTTTTTCAACAAATTCTTGAAGAAGCTGCTACAATAAAATAGTCGCATTGAGATGATGCACATAAACCTAGATCAAACCTTGAGGTTACATAAACAGAAGCTTGCCTTAGGTAGATCAAGAATAAGGAGGTCTAGAAATCCATGCTTCAAGAGTTAAACTTCAGATCTTTCTTAGAGTTTGCACCTCCAAAAGTTATGACTCAAATGTAGAACTCTCCCATGTGGCCCACAATCACTTCTAGCAGGGAGTGGTACATGGAAGAGATATATCTTTTTTGGAACAATTGATAGGCTAGTTCAATCATCAAAATCAAGGACATCTCAATGTCCTACTTAGTGAAAGCCATTGTAGAGGCCCTGGGGTTACCAAAAACTGGGGTCAATCTCGCTAAAATCATCATGTAGATATATCTTGACATTAAGAAGGAATGGATGTAGTAGTGTTATGGAGTTGATTGTAAGGAGTTTGGTGCAGTCACCATGGTGGAGTGCACATACTTCAAAATTGTAGCCTTTTACCTCAATCCAACAATGAGGCCAAGCAAGATCACAACCTTCTCCACCCATGCATGCATCGCTCTAAGTGGTAGATTCCTAGTCAATCTTCCAAAGTTGATCTATCTTGAGATAGAAAAGTAACCTTAAAGAAGATGAACATTGAAGGAAGGTACTTCCATTTCCATGCCTCATTTGGAAATTATGTAAGCGGGGAGGCATAACACACTATACAAATGACGCTATCTGACATGCTCCATCTACTTCTTGGGTAGAGCTAATGAACAACAAGGTGCTTGCTAAAGTCATCTAAGAAGAGGACCAGTGACCACCACCTCCACCACCCATTCATAAAACAACATCATAGGCCTGCACCACCCTTGAGCACATGCATGAGATCTAAGAGCAGCTCTTGCAAGAGCAAGAGCAACAAGCAAGAACAAGTGGCAATGATCCATCTATGTAGTGTCCAATGATGAGTCACCTCAATGAAGTGGCTCAAAAAATCAACTAAATGAAGGAAGGTGGATGAATTTTCTCAGCCCAAAGAATGCAACTGACTATAAGATGGAATCTAAATGCTTGATAGGTAATAGTATCTCTCTTGCAACAACAATAATTCCTAGAAATCTTTAGGAATGTTGCAACCTTTTTTTATGCATCTAGAGGAGGATGAGGAGGCAACTATCTTGGTGATGCGGCATCATGGGTAGGAGACGATAGTAGAGGTGGTAGCTAATAGAATTACCAAAGCATTAAATGCATCTACAATGTATGTACCAAACATTTATACACTTAGGGATGTGCAGACATTCATAAGAATAGTTGGTCAAAGATTGAGTGCAGCCCAACATGAAGAGCTACTGGACTGATTACTGGGAACTAGAAAACTGATTCTAGATGCCTTTGACCTTTCAAACACAATCACTATAACCCACTTAGAGCTGCTAAAAGCAAGGGAAAAGTGCATTATATTGGAGGGGCAACTCAAAATAGCCAAGCACAAAATCAATGCTTAGTTGTAGAGGTTGTTGAAGTAAGAGCCCGTCTTCCTGATCCCATACCTCTAAACCCTACAGTGATAAGGGATAAAGACTTCAAGTAGCTTGAAGACAAGCTCAAAAAGGTTGAGAATAAGAAGGAGATGACCATCTTTGACCAATATTGATAATGCTTTGTACCTAGAATGTTCCCACTCTAACTCACATTCGAGATGTTGCATGGACCATGAATGATCCCATGGAAAAGGAGGAGAAGATTAAGGCATTGTTGAACACCTTTGATCTTTCACCAAAAGCTGTTGCTACCATAGGACAATCACAACCACCTCAACCATCACATGTGTCCAAATCAAGAGAATGTCCTTTGAAGCTTTAGGAGCCTCCACTACGTAGGACCATTTGATCTTCTCCAACATTGTCAGGCCATTTGAGGAATTATGTTTGTAAGTTCTGTCCTGGTGTTCAATTTTGTTGTCTTGAACATCAAAATTTTGTAATCATTGTAAAATCATACACTTTGGGCACTTAGTTTTTTGTTGTGTAGCTTGTGTGTTTGTTTTGTGTGTTAATAATTCCATACCTTCAAAAATTTTGTAAAGAACATGAGGATGAGTTTTCATTCAGTCATGGGGGTATGATGAAGTATCGTGGTTGGCCACATCAACAGGATGTTGTTGACGTGGCCCCATCAACGAGATGCCATCAACATTATCTCATCATTGTAGGGTTTGAATCATTGACATGTACCCATTTATGGGTCACCATATTTCACCTATAAATGTGCACCTTTTTCCACATTTATGGTATTTCTTTCATAAGTTGTAGTGAAGCTTTAGCAGTTTTTAGATTCATAAGTTAGAATATTGTGTAAGTTCCCATAGTATAAGTTAAAGAGTGTATGGATCTTTCTTTGAGCATTGTTTTACTTGAGCACTACAGTGTGTGTAGTAATAAAGATACGCTCTCTTATAAACCTTGTAGCACTTTGAAATAGATTAATTATTTCCTTCATGCATTTAATATTCTGAGCAATATCCTTTAATGTTTTAAGTAATTAAATTAAGCTAGATTAAGATAGATTAAATAGTGATTAATTAAGCACATAAGTATGACCACTTCAAGCATATACTTTGTGCTTCGTAATTCCAGTAATGCTTAACGTTTGGCAATCTAGTAGTGTTAAACATGTTTAGGATGTGTAAGGCAAGTGGGAATGGATTCTTATGTTAGGATTAGTTAAGTGTTAGCTAGTTATATTAAATTAGTAATTAAATATATATATTCTTTATTCTTTATTCTTAGATGACTTAGAACATAAAACATAAAAATGATAAGAATCATATGCCTCAGTTACACTTAACCATACCTTTGCATTTCACAAGTGTAATTGGAAAGATAATAATTGCAACAGTTAGTTTCACTTCCTAGAGACCAGTGTACTTAGAAGGCTATAAGTCCCCAAAATTTGACCACATCATGCATGAACACTTGGTGATTCATATGGTTGGATGTAGGCTCTACTCACTGTTCATCAACCTTGACATGAAAACTATGATTTGAGGTATTGTTATTAAGGATTGATTCTAATTCATAATAATATAAAACTAAGATTTGATGTTTCTCTAGTGAATTTTATTTTTTTAGTAGATCTAATTTTTCTCACTTTGATTTTTCTCCAAAAAATCTAATTTCTTTAGAATTCCCTTAAGGGAGATTCTGTACTACTCCCTTCTTCTTTAACTAATGTTGAAATTTCTACTTCCTTTATTAATGCATAAATTTTTGTTTCTTATAAAAATGCACGTTTACAAGCTTGTAAGAAAAAAGTTGTGATGCCTTCTTCTAGTGATGTTGATGCAACGAAAACACCTGATTTTGTTCTTCTTGATGATGTATATCTATCATTATTTACTAATCTTTCATCATAATATGTGTTCACTTAAATTTTTGGTTACCTACCTTGTAATCAAAGTTTCATTTCATAGTTAAATGATGTGATGAAAAAACATGACATCCAAGTCTTTTATGCCAAGTATTATTCTTATTTTTTAATACTTGTTGATGAGACGCGACTTGCATGTGCCGCGATATCGCGTACACGATATCACG
>MNCI01008621.1:112411-140839 GCA_015680685.1 Gnetum montanum
AACAATGGAGAGAAGGATGGGAAGAAAGAGGAATGGAATGGAATCCCAAGAACAAGGTGGTGTACAGCCCCTTGTGTGTTTGATGATTAATGTGACTTGGCGAATCTCATTCCAACTCTAGCCTCAAACCCCCATTATTGTAGATAAGCTAGTAATAAAGTTCATCAAAATACTAATTTAAGGAAGGTGTAGCATATCAAAAGTTGAAAAATGTCTAGTGATTTCTTGTTTACAATTTTATCCTAACAAGGCATCCCTTAACAAAATCCATAACATCTCTTTCCAAAGTCTAATGGTGATTGTGTCATATTATATCATATTTCCAAAGTCATGGTCGAACATAATGAGAAGTGTGTGATATTATCATATAGTCTTATGGTGATTTTATATCTTTTATTTGTGTTTACATATTAAGTATATAAGACTAAATTCATGATAGAATTATGGTAAGGATATACCTCAACAAACCATAAATGGTCCCAATTCCACAGTCTTCTAAGTCAAATTAGCTTAGAAAACAAGAATACAATGAAATGAAGAAATTCTCCCTTTATTAGTCAATCTCAAAATAATAATTACATCAACAATGATAATCCAAGCTGAACTAAACTCTTCTAAGGATCTTAAAGGCCAAAAATGTCTCTTCTCAATCCCTCAAACTTGCTCACACTTGAAGCATATAATTTCAAAGTAAGATAGCACTCATAAGAGACTCTTCACCTTTCCTTTGGATACCCTCTCTCTTAACTTCTCTCACTCTTGCTTCCTACCTTACCTTTCCTTAGATTCTCTTCCCCTTTCTTTAAACCTTAGATATCCTTTTATAATTTTTGGTGTTACCCTTAGCCTCCCCAAATCATCGGTCTTCCTTTAAAAATTCATGCACATTTCGAAAAAAAAATTTCAAATTTCAAGTGACTATAGCTTGCACTCCCTCAAACTTTCCAATATGCGACCAGACTATGACACAAAACTTTCTTGCACTAGTAAAATTTTTCATTTTCTACTTGTATTTCTCTAATGGCTACGATGAACTATAACTTACAAACTTAGACTACAATCTTACTACAACTCATAATGGCCTACAATTCATTGCTTGATACAAGAAACATGAAATTCTTCATTCTTCTATGACTTGTAGTTGACTATAGCTTGCTATAGCCTACAACTCATCATTACAATCAATTGTATCTCATTGCCTCATTATAATTTCCTACCTAAAGCTAGAAACATATGTAAATGACTCTAAAATAACTTCAAAACACAAATATCCACTCATAAAACTTCTAGGACACATTGAGGACAAGAAATACATGAAGAAGCTAGGGTGATGTCCTCATCATATCCCTCCCTCTTAAAAAATGTTATTCTTGATGAACTATCATAAGTTGGAAGGCAATATGGCCCCATGACTCAAGTTCATTAGATTTAACATCTCAATTCTCATGACTCAATGCATCAAAATCATTATGAGAATGAATATCACACCTTGTTATAATGCTTAAATTTTTCATTTTAAGCTTCACTTTCTATTGAAGACTTGTCCCATTATGCTTCCAATATTTGAGCATTTCCTTAGAATGTCTTAGTCACATCTTCATAATGATTTAAGCCTACACAAATTTTACACAAGTATTTGGAGAAAGATACATTACTATCCTTCAATGTAAGATCTTAGCTAATATTCAATGATAATTCTTCACCTTTAGCTAATTTAATTATTCATTCTTTAAGCATACCTTTTGCTTAACAATAATTACAACACAATTTTAATTTCCAAAATGCTTCAAGCTATGTTCCAATATCAATGGAAATACAAAATTCAAACCAACACTAACACAAGTATCAATAATTAATAACATTATCCAAATCAAATGCATCATACTCAACATCATAGAACACATCATCATCGCATTTACATTTAGATCATTCATCATCATAAATTCCCTTAAATTATGAATGATCAATGAAGAGTCCAAATTACTACTATCATCATCAAAAATAGTAGACAATAATTTAAATCTTTGCTAATTCTTAATTATTGTAAAAGTATTATTCTTACCTAAAAATAGCCTTATTATTAAAGTTCCAATGTCTACTAAGACTAATATCAGCATAATTAATGGACAATACATCATAAAAAATTCTATATTGAAATCAGCTAATGGAAAATTTTGTAATACATTGCTTCTTAACTTTCTTATAATGATTCTTCATCATCCAATATCCTTTGCATGGATTGGGGTGAGGAATGGTATCTAAATTCAATAGTTTTACAACTTTGGCAGAGATCACATTCTCTTATGCTCCACCATGAATAAGTGCATTCAAAGAATAGCCTTTAACATTACAATAAGTTCTAAATAAACTCTTTCACATAATATCTTCATTCACATTTACATTACTAACAAAAATACAACTATTCAACTCACTTTATTCAATGATTTGTAAAGGTTTATTTTGACACACCTTTCTTGAAGTTTCAGGTATATCTTCTTCTAATATAGTTTGAATTTCCTTGATCTTATTTGCATCCTTCTTTGGCTTAGTACTTTCCTATTATTTATAGCCATACAAATCATAATTATAGCACTGATCTTTACCTTTTAGGGATCTATTTCTTCTTTTTTTCCTCCTTGGTAAAGTTCACTTTCTTTCTTCCTTTTGTTAATCTTCACTTTCCTTCTTAGATGACATCTTCTACTATTGAGCTATCTCTTTTTTATTTTTTTTTCTTGTGACCTTTATTCTTCTTTAATTCAAACCTATTAATTTTAATTTTAGCCTTAAGAGCAAGATCATAAGCTTCATCAAGGGAGTCAAGCTCATAAAATATCAATTCTTACTAATATTACATCCTTAGTTTACTAATAAAATTAGAAGCTTACTCATATTCAAACCAATGGGCATTAGCCTTTTGTAAAGTATTACAAAACTTAACATAATACTCTTTTTTCACTTTGTCCCAATGTTTTAGAAATTTTAGCTCCTTAATGGCTTCATGATGGTATGAAGTATTCTTAAATTTCTACTTCAACTTGAACTAAATAATTTACCAACTCTTAATAGGTCTATCATGCCCTTCAAAATATTGATGGATTATCTATCCCATCATTTGGCTACTAATCCTCCAAGTTTACTCTCAATAATATAAATCATGAACTTACTAGAAATTTTCTCAACAAAGAATATTTATTCATAACTCTTATCCATGAAAGGAAGAAATTTGTACCTTCAACACCATTGAATATAAAAATATCAACATGACAAACTCCTAAAGCACTTCTCAAGATTTTCAAAAATTTATTATCATCATTTTCCTCACTAACATAATTGAAAGGGAATCTTTGTTCATACCTTTAAAGTTTTAAATTTTCTCTTCTTGGGGCTTTTTCATCATTACTCCTTCTTACTCTTTACATAGGTGCAAAAGGATTTTCTTTTTCAATCTTCTCTTTACGAATTCTTAGCATTTCTTCAAAATCTTTATGTACACTAGCTACTGGCTTGGGAATGACTTCTTGAATTTTAGCCATAAAAGCTTTAAAGGAATCCTTGAGCTCCCCAGGTTTTTTCCAAGCTCTTGATTAGTATTCTTCTTAAGAGTCATACGTTTTATAAGGCCAAAGGAAATATCTTAAAGCAACAAGAAGATATCCTCAAATAATTTCCTTCAATTCAAGAAAAAGGAACTTGGCTTCAATATGAAAGTAAAAATTTGAAGGAAATCGCTTCAAATACTAGTCTTTCAAGAAAATTAATGCACAAATATCATAAAAGCAACTTGATCTCATAAAGATCAAAGCTCTTATGATTCTTTAGTAATTCAAACCCTTAGTAGGTGCAGAGCATACAAATTCTTCAAAATTCATTTAAATCTTAATGAAGATCACAACTACAAGGTGTGGATGCCTTTAAACCAATGCTCTAATACCAATTTGGTAAGGAGTTTCCTTAACAAACCATAACTAGACCCAATTCCACAGTCTTCTATGTTAAATTAGCTTAGAAAATATTAATACAATGAAATGGAGAAAATTTTCCTCAATTAGTTAATCTCAAAATGAGAATTACATCAACAATGAGGAGCTAAGCTCAACTCCAATCTTCCAAGGATTTTAGAGGCCATACATATCCTCTCTCAATCCCTTAAACTTTCTCACAATTGGATCATGCAAGTTTAAGATAATATGGGTATCATCTTATCTAATAAGGATGCTTTTCCTACTCTCTTCCATAAGTGTTATCACTCTTACTTCTTATCTTACCTCAAACTCTCCTCTCCTTTCTTTGGACCTTAGACACTATTTTATAACTGCTAAAGTGATCCTTGGCCTTCCTCAATTATTGATCTTCCTTTGAAAATTCATGCACTTTTTGAAAAATCATTTTTTCTAGACTACAACTATGGCTAGCACTCCCTTGCACTTCCCAACATGTGACCAAAATATGACTTACAATTTTCTTCCACTAGTAAAATTCTTCATTTTCTTCTTTTTTTTTCTCTATATTCTACAACAAATTTTGGCTCACAACCTTAACTTGGGATCTTATTGCAACTCACACTAGTCGACAACTCCTCACTATGATTCACAATCTCATTACAATTACCTACCCAAATCTACAAGCACATGTAAATGACTCTAAGATAAGTCAAAAACATAGATACTCACTCCAAAGACTCCTAGGATACATTAAGGTTAAGAAATATATGAAGAATTCTAGGTGATGTTTTCATTAAATGAACTACTTAATTAAATACATAAATCATGTGAAAAAGTGGTAGCCAAGATACTAAAGAAGATAGAAGCTTTTGTAAATGTTTTTACATTTAACATAGGAATTATTGATCAGTTTGAAGAGATAATTCAAAAGACAAATTCATCTTCATCCAATAAGAATAATTTAAGTAGCCTATAATTGATGGTAATTTTTTTCAACATATTCTTTACCTCAAATAATGAAGTAATGGTAAACATGCTATCATTTTCTAGTGATGCCACTAATAATTTTGCAATAGTTAAAAACTCTTAACCTATAATAATATGAAAATATTTCATATCTAATACTAAGAGACTTAAGTTTCCTTCCATTAGCCTATCTAGGTTGGAAATTCTTTTACTATATTGGCTTAATAACCCTAGGTCAGAAGTTTAAAAAATTGTACAAATTTCATATTTCAAATTATTTCTAGAAACTAGAAATTTTTATTACATCCAAAAAATTATAAAGGATTTGTTAGACAGTTACAAAGCCTCAACATATTTTTGAAGTTAAAAATATCATTGATGTAATGCCCCAAGAAATAAGAATCAATCTAAAAGAAAGCAATCAAAAAATTACAATTAATAGTATAATTCACTCAAATGTGAGCTAAAGATTGGGAAAATAAAATGAAATATGTTCTTCATCATCTATGCTTTGTTTACATAATTTGCACATACACTCTTCTCTTGGTAAATTGATCCAAATACCTACCTTAAAATTTCAAAATACATAAGATTACTAATTAGTAAAGTAAGCATGATATTATAACATCTCCAAGTCAAAACTAGAAGATAAAATAATGAACAATGTGAAGATAGAATATGTCGATTATGTTTACTCTAAGTGGTGAACGATGAACAACATGTATTATTAGAACATTGTGAAACAAATTTAATCCAAAAAAGACAAATCTTTAGTTAGTCTTTGTATAAACCATTCAAGCTACCATTGTTATTTCTAGGGAATTATATAGAAGGCATTCATGTTATATGAATATTATACATATCTATGTAGTCAAGATTTATTCTTACTAAAATATTTAACATAAGTTTATTTGTCCAACATATATATAATAAAATATTAGTATTAGTATCAATAAAAAATTACATAAAAAGAAATCTAAAACTAGTTTGATAGATCCAATGGATCTCAGTGGACCTAAGTAAAACATTTAAATTTCAATATTTTTATATCTAATTAAATAAAGCTTCACTAGCTTTAAGGATGTAGTTGCTATAGTTATCCATTATTTAAAGTTCATAAGAAATTTTTGGCATGTAATAGTTGTGTCTAATTCATATATCCACTAGTGCAATCATAGCCTTCATAGCTAAAGTAGAAATAACGCTTTACATTGCATTGACTATTCTTAACTTTATTATTTATTGTTGGAATAGAAATTTTTTTTCATAATAAACAAACTCTAAGGTAGTTGTTAAATCACCTCTATTTTTCTAGTTTTTTTTCCTATGTTAAAAGCTTCCATGATCTTACTATGAGAATTTTATTTCTATTCTAGTGAATTTAAACCTCTCTTTATGACTAGATCCTTATGTTCTTTTTTCTAGAATAGAGAGAATACAACTTAACAATATGATGCTAATGATAGGTGGCTAAAATGGTTAGCTCATTATTTTCTTAAGTAAGAGGTTACAATAGTCATCTTTATAGGTTTTAACATTCACAAGTAAGCACACATAGTACACCACTTCAAGCATGCGTGGAACACTTGGTAACCTAGTAACAATTAGCGTTTGGTAATACCAGTGGTGTTGCACTAGTTCAGGATGTGTACAGAAAGTGAGAATGGATGCTAGTGTTAGGACTAGTTAGGACCTAGCTATTTAGTTAATTTAAATTAGTTATTCAATTAATTCACTTCTTCCCTCTTTAGCACCAGGATATAAAACATAAACAAAGCATAAAAAATCATATACCTCAATTTTACTTAACCATTTAATCATGCCATATGAGTAAGCTTGGGAAGACAATGATCTTCTAACCCATCCTTGTTCTGTGAAGGTGCATAAACACTTAGTCCTTGGAGTTTAACTAGATCACACATAATGCTCGTATTCATATGGTTGATCGTAGGGGTACCTCACCACTCATCATTGGTGCCATTTTCGGGGACTTTGTTGTTTGTGCACTAATTAGAACTTAGGAATCTTCCCATTGTTGGAACAAACCCTTAGGGTTGGTTATCTTAAAATTTTTTAAAAAGAGAAGAGAAAAGTGTTGCACACTAAAGAATTAATCATGTCTCCTTCTTCTTATGAGAGTGTTTCACCACCTAGGTCTAACACAATGAACAATCGGAGGTGTAGTACACATGATGACCCGCCAGTGCCCCAACACTTTCATGTGGTATATGTTCATCCCAATGAGTATATACTAAACTTTATCTTTATCCTCCACTAGGATGAACAACTTTGTTGGCATGATTTAGAAGGTAACATAGTGTTACCTCCTGATTGGTTAGTCCCAAGCACGCTTCTTCGTGCTCTCACATGAATTGGTATGCAGCACTTATAAGTAGAGTACATTATGCATGAACACAACTCAAGAGAGTATCGACCCATGGAGGCACAACGTCAAAGGGACTTACAACAGGAGAGACATCATAAATCTATGAAGGGTAAGTGGTCATAGGATGTCCCATATGTCATAGGTAAAAATGAGTGTGGTGCACTTGCCTCAGGAGGTCTTCCACAAAATGATGCTCCTTCCGTTGACTTCAGTCAAGAGGTTGTGTATCAGAATCTTCACTCAACTATCCATAACCCAAATTCTGGTACCGATGAACACAAAGGGTTTGAAAAAGGAACACGAACACATGACAAAGATGGACATTCTGATCATAACCGTGATCAAGGCTATGATCACCGAAGAGAAGGTAGTAGGCACCATCATGGTGATGGTCCTCCTCCCTCTTCACCTCCATCATCTCCTTCCCCCTCTCCTTCAAGATCGGAATGTAGTCACAAATGGAAAGACCCTGAGGATAATGGTAGGTGAAACAAGAATAATAGACAAAATAGTCAAGAAAGGGGATGAGGGCATACTAGAGAAACACACCACAAAAAGAGGGAGAGTAGGGAAAAACATAGGCATCATAGACGCCATAGAGAATATGATCCCGATGAATCCCTACTCGCTACCCCAAGTATGTTAGATATAACTGAGGTTGTTAGAATCCCAACAAGGAACCAAAAAGATAGCAGGATCAAAAGATTGGACATGAACAATATCCCATGATTTCAAGGGGGATACAATGCTGATCCTCAAAATCATTTGCAAGCATTTCATGATGCATGTGCCTTGCAAAACATAGAAAATGAGTGGCAAAAACTCAAGTTGTTTCCATAGACACTGATCAAGGAAGAAGAAAGCTAGTACCAGTTCTTAAAACTGAAGTCCATTCACCAATGGAGTACCATGTTAGAACTATTCAATGATAAGTATCAAATGTACTCCCGAGTGTCCAACCTATGAAAGTAAATCCAAGGATGGAAACAAGGAGGACACAAACCCTTGGATGCTCCCATGGGCTGATATTATGCATTATTACATCGTTGCCCTAGCAATGGTTACTCACAGAGGGAACAACTACACCATCTCATAGATGGACTTAGGCACGAAACACGAAGAACCCTTGGGACTTATGCCCAAGGAATACTATCTAAGCTTAGAGCCCATCAAGTACAAAGATTGTTGGAGTAAGTTGCCAAGGAGGAAGGTGAGTTAAGAAAAAGAGAGTGTGCGGAGGAATACAATAGAGATCCTTCCTTCTGAAAGAAGGAAGTTAGATTTTGTGAGGATGAAGAAGAGTCACCACTTGAAGAGATGATGAATAGGTAAACCTTGCCCATTCAAAAACCTGCATTAGAAATATTAGCAAAGGTGGAAAAAATGTGGGACTTCCTAGATAATAGATTTCAAACCATTCTCAAAATAGTAGAGGAGTCTAGGGAACTAGGTAGTGACTGAGAAAGAAGAAAGAAGAAAGAAACTAAATATGCATGTAACAAAGCTAAGGGCAAAGCTACCATCATTGAAGAGGTTGTTGATTCAGATATAGACAATGATGGTGAATGTGAGATATGTCAATATGACCATCCTAAGGGACGTTGCCCAATAATCTCACATCTGTAGGAGTCTGGGGTGTACGCACTAAACCCATGATTAAATAGATGACAAACACCCCAAAGGTTATATTATCCTTAAGGTATCCCAAGACAGTTCTACCAACCCTTGACATATTATCCAAGTGGAACTCCACCACAACCACATGAATAGTATCAACAATGGCAACACCCACAATCATGGAGAATGCCACCACCATGTCAACAGTAGCCTTACCATCAACCTAACCCATATGGATACTACATGTAGCAGTCAATCTCTCCACGTGACTCTACTAGTCACGTTACTCCTCAGTCTCACCACCAAATCCATGAGTACTATAGAACTCCTTCTCCTAGAGGAGAGGTTTCACAAATGTACTATCCTTTTCATCCGACTACACCTCTTCCACCCTTAGCCCCATTACCACCTATGCTAGCTATGTAAGGTGAGCTTCCTACCTAGTTGCAACAACATAATGCTACAAGAGCTATCAACCCTCAACCTACTATTGGTTCAAATAACTGCATAAAGAATAGACCTTTCTTTAGAACCAACAGTCCAACTAAGTCCTTGCAACTACAAGTAGTAAATTCTCTAAATGCCTCATCACCATTCGAGTCTTTGGAGCTTCCTTTGAATCAAGGACCGTACTTAATGCACATGGTCATGCTGACTCATGATATTACTGATATGATTAAATCTAGCCACCTTCCTAGGAAATTCTCTAATCCTGGAAGTCCTTTTATATATTTGCAAATCGCTGGGAACGAACCTTGCAATGCTCTTTTGGATTCAGGTTCTAGTGTTAACTTAATCTTGTAAGAAATGTACAAAGCCTGGAACCTACCTCCATTAAAAAAGAGTAATATATGTTTATAGTTTGCTGACCAATCCATCACTATCCCATTAGGACTAGTAGAGGACACTGTCACCACTGTTTGTGGATCGTTGTATCCAACCGATTTCCTAGTGATTCAAGTCAACAACTGTAAGGGGGACTTCCCAATCATAATGGGAAGAGCATGGCTAAGCACAATTGATGCATGCCTAGGAATATGTAATCTTTCCTTAGAAATATCAAATGAAAATACATTTGGAAATATTGAGAAGAAGAAAGTTTCATACATCGCATACAGTGACACAAGGTGTAATTGCATGTAGAAGTCCTGGTTTGTACAATGTTTAACATTGCTTGCATGCAACCAATGTGCACCAATAACTAACATACAAAGATGCCTGTATGCAGTAGCCACATGATAGAAAGGCACCCAATGGCTAATAGCTAACCAAGAGAACAATTCAACTATATGCATGGAACCAACTGAGAGCTTAACTTGCACCTATATCGATAGCATAGATACATTAGAGCAAGTCCATCACCAACTTCCAAGTCCTAACATCGAAAATATCAACTAGGGGAAGTTAGAAATCCCTAACAAGTTCAAGAAAAATCCCCTTGAGTTAAAACCATTTCCCACTGGTATGGAGTATACATTTCTCAAAAATGGAAAATCAGTAATCATTAATGCTAGGCTTGTTCCTCAATAAAAAAAAGACTACTGAAAATGGTAAAAAAATGGTCAAAATCCTTTGCTTGGTCATATCCCAAATTAACCGAAATAGATCCTAGGATATGCCAACATAGGATTTACACTGACCCCTCCATGAAACCTCAATGACAACCGCAAAGATGACTGAACCCAAAGCTTAAGCAAGTGGTTAAAGAAGAAATTGAACAAGTTCTAAAAGCTAGGTTCATCTATCCCATTGCTAATAGTGAATGGGTTAGTCTATTAGTTATTGTGCCTAAAAATGGAGGTAAATGGAGAGTGTGTATAGAATTTAGGCTACTGAACATAGCAACATTTAAAGACCACTTCCCATTTCCATTCATCGACCAAGTCTTAGATACCATTGCAGGGCATTGTTACTATAGTTTTCTGGATGGCTATAGTGGATATAATCAAATTCAAATAGCATGAGAAGACCAAGCCAAGACTAAATTCACAAGTCCTTGGGGGACATTTGCATATAAGCAGATGTTGTTTGGCTTGTGCTATGCCCCAGCAATGTTTCAACATTTGGTCCTAAGTATTTTTTAGTAGTAAATAGGAAATGGTGTGGAGGTCTTTATGGATGATTTCTCCACCTATGGAGCGGACTTCGAACAAGCATTGGATTGATTAGAGAAAGTACTAAAATGATGTGTAGAAACCAACTTAAGGCTCAATTAGGAAAAAAGCCATTTAATGGTCTAAGAAGGCATTGTATTAGGGCACAATATTTCACAAACAGAGATAGAAGTAGATCCTAAAAAGATTAAGATCATCCAAGGAATCACTTGGCAACCTAAAACTCTAAAAGACATCTGATCATTCCTTGGACATACAGGCTATTATAGACATTTCATTGAGAACTTTTCAAGGATTGTAAAACCTTTGGTAGAACTAATAAAGAAGGACGTACCTTGTAAATGGACCAAGGAATGCGAGCTAGCCTTCCAAACCTTAAAATAGAAGCTTGTAGAAGCGCCTATTCTACAAGCTCCTAAATGGTCCAAACCATTTCACATAATTATTAATGCATCCAATTTTTCCCTAGGAGTTGTACTTACATAGTTAGATGACCATAAACTTCCCTATTACATTCATTGTGCAAGTCGAAGTATCACTGGTGTACAACTTAATTACATCACAAAGGAAAAAGAGTTAATGGTTGTGGTATTTGCACTAGAAAAATTTACGCACTATGTATTGTCCTATAAGATATTTGTACATATAGATCATAGTGTAATTCAATTCCTAATGAAAAAACTAACGGTGAGCCCTCGCATCATATGATGGCTCATGATCTTACAAGAGTTCGATCTTACGATGATCGATCGTAAAGGCACCAAGAATGTTGTTGCTGATCATTTATCTCAGTTGTGATGGGACAAAAAAAGAGGATGAATATCCAATTTTTGACCGTTTCCCTGATGAACTCCTCTTTGCAGGTGTGATAAACAATCACTTACCCATTGATACAAATTGGCATATTAGCATTCTCACTTATCTGCTTACACAAGAGACACCACAAGCATTAGACATTAAAAATAATAATAGTTTCTTCACTGATCCAAATATTTCATGGAAATCAACAGACACCTTTATAAGGTATGTCCCAATGGCTTGGTTTGATGGTTTGTTATTGATGTATATCAATTGTGTGTTCTCTAAGATGCTCATGAGGGCCCTTGTGGGGGTCATTACGTGGGGTGATGAACAGCCATAAAAATCTAACTTGCAGGATATTATTGGCCTACATTGTTCCAGGACACTCATCATTTTGTCCAATCTTGTGAGTGCTACCAACGTGATGGGGGAATGACCACTAGAATGGAGGGTCTGCAATAATGGACTCAACCTTTAGAACCCTTCAACATATGGGGAATTTCTTTTATGGGGCCTATTACACCAATGTCCAATGGAAAAGCCTACATTTTTGTTGTTGTTGACTATTTTACCAAGTGGGAAAAAGTAGCTACTATTACAGACTATACATCATCTATCGCAGCACAATTTTTTCAATAACAAATTGTAAACAAGTTTGGCATGCCTCATGCACTTATTTCTAACAATGGTACACACTTTACAGGTTCGAATTTTCAAAAGTTAATGCAACGCTTAGGAGTTGAGCATAAACTGACTACACCATATCATCCTCAAGCGAATGGTCAAGCCAAGGTCACCAATAGGGAGATCACAAAAATATTGACATGAACCACTAGTAAGTATAGGCAAGACCGGAGCACCAAACTAAACGATGCTCTCTAGGCATACCACTCCACATGGAAACTCCCTATAGGCTACTGTCCCTATGAGTTAGTGTACGGTAAACTTCTGATACTTTCTATTCAAGTGGAGCTCTATATGCTATCCACAGCATGTGACCTTAACCTTGACCTCAATCTAGCACAAAAATAATAGCTAATGAACCTTAACTTACTAGATGAAAACTGATTATCCACCCTGTCATCTAACGAACTACATAAGGCCTTTAACAAACAACATCATGACCTAAGGATTAGCAAGGTCAAATACCAATCGGAAGATAAGGTTCTTTATTGGAATCCCACACATGTACCCCAACAACCTAAATTTCAAATGCTATGGGAAGGACCTTATATCATTTATGAGTGGCAAGGTACCCCTACACTCAACTATATGAATACGAGCGTTTCACGTGTGATCCGGTCAAACTCCAAGGACTAAGTGCTTACACGCCCAAATGGAACACTTAAGGTTAATCAATCGTTGTCCTTCCAAACTTACTTGTATTTTTCATGGTTGTATGGTTAAGTAAGTTTGAGGTATGTGATTTTTTATAACTTTTATCTTTTTAATGCCTATGCTAAGAGGGAAGGGTCAAGATACTAATTAACTAACTTTCATTAACTATTCACTAACTAAGTTCTAAGTATCCTAGTATCAGTATCCATTCCCACTTTCCGTACATACCCTGAACTAGTGCAACGCTACTGGGATTACCAAATGCTACTCATTACTGGGTTACCAAGTGTTACACACGTGCTCAAAGCGGTCGTACTGAATGCACTGAACTAGGAGAGTTAAGGGTTGAGAGAGATTAATTATCTAAGAAAGCAATTAAACATTTAACATTAATTAAATCCTATTTAACTTAGTCGACATGTTGCAAGGTTTATCAGAAATTTCGTCGTTATTTCTGTACACAAATGTGTGCTCAAGTACAATTTGCTCGAATAAAGATCCATTCACTCTAAAACTCCTACTGTGCACATGGAAATTATTCTATCTCTGGAATGGTAAAACTACTAGAGTTTAGCTCAGGTTCTAGATCTAGATGTCTAAACAAGGGAGAGCCACCTCTTATTTATAGAACTTGCGATGGGCTGCGATATCGCGAACGCAATATCGCAGCCCATGCGATATCGCGTCTCATTAATCATTCATGAAACTTTTCCTTCAAGGGCCATGATGATCTACAAACCTAAAAGCTTGAATAAGCAGTTATTTGTCAACATTCAGCAAACCAAACCCTTCCATGAGCCTAAAACAACTAGTACTAATACTACCTCTATTGCTGGATAACCTTGCTCATTATTTCAAATCCCGTCCTTCCAACTCAGTTGTGGGGGAGATGGCCATCAATGCTAACCATTCTAAGCTCTTAGTTCCTTTACTTTACATATTTTTGTTTTACACATTTTTTCATCTTTACTTATTTTTGTTTTACACCATCATTAACATTTTTACTATTTCTTTGTTTGATTTATTCTTATTCATCACATAATAAGTGCTCACAATGGTGGGTTGTATTATAATAAGTGTTGACTGCTAATTTTTGGTTTTTACCTTTGACTTTCAGTGTTGATGCTAAGATATGGTTTCTTTTGATAAAACAAGTAATGAGTTCATGTCACCTAATTATCCATGCAACTCTATGGTGCCTTAGTACTATCCCTTTTCTAAGAAAACTTATTAATGAATTGGTGCCTTAGTACTCTTTGAACCAAGGAAAGATTCAAATGGATGGAAAAAAGTGTGACCTCAAGGGGATTTGATGCATTTATGCTAGCTATTCTCTTGGGCACTTGGATGTTTCTCATAGGTTTTCTGCCATCCACTCTTGACAAAATCTCAGGGAGTTGACTAAATCAAATAAGTTTTTGCATGGTGTGGTTCTCATATTCAAAAGAAAAAAAACTAGTGAGAATTCAAAGCACACCCCTTAGACATAATGAAGAAAAATGGGTCACAAGCACTAGTTATGACACTGGAAAGACATGTTACCCATGCCTGAAGGTTCCCTCTAACTAAGGCCCTTTCTCACTTCCTGCTTCTTCTCTTGTTGGGATGGTGGTGGCTCTGTGGATGCATTCTTGTTACTTCGAGAGGATGGGTTGGTCAAGCGTGTTGATGCAAGGTCACTAGATGTGGATAGTTGAATCTGGATTTGGACAGAATTTTATTAAGTTACCTTAACCACATATTACACACGGGACTTTACACAACCTAAATTTTTGAGATTCCATTCCATTCTCTCCTCTACTTCCATATTGCTCTCCACATTCCACCTCATTGCTAGTTTTATGATAAGTCTATATCTTGGTTGTGCATTGTTAGTTTTCAATAACACACTTGTGGGTAAGTTTTTAACCATTATTTCCATATGTCATTCCAAGAGCCTATGGACTCTTTAATTTGTAGGTCTATCAAGGCATTCAAGGCATGAGCCTACTTTGGGGAGGACCCATTGGCATTCCTTTTTGGTGCAATTATTAAGCTCTTTCCCTTCAACATTTCTCGCAATCAACTATTTCTCATTCACCCCATCAATGACATCCATTTTTTTTCTTTTTTTTTTATTGGCCTCATCATTTTTGTTTCTCATATCCTTCTTGTTCTTTAAAAGTTTTCCACCCTATTGTTACTAAAGGTTCACTCTTAGTCATGGGGGCCTTATCACAAATTTTTCCATTCCATAATTATCTTACCCCTACACCTTGGGTAGTTATCAATCATAAACCTCTCACCCAATATCTGCCATACCCACAACCTAGCCAAAGTGCTTTATATCAAGGCAAGGTATTAGCTACATTAGGTTTTATCTACCCTTGCTAATCCATGAGTGTGTTGTGTGTGCAGATGGCGATTACACAAACAATGGACTAGGATAAGAGAGAGCGCTCAGGATGGACTGGAGTTGGAGCATTTATGCAAGGAACAAGTTTGGACATGTAGCTATGGATGAACAATTGTGTGCACAGTTTTGACATTGGCAGCAACGTGCCTCATCTCTCTCTCTCTCTCTCTCTCTCTCTCTCTCTCTCTCTCTCTCTCTCTCTCTCTCTCCAAGCTATCGAATGAGGGCCTAGATGTCATATATGTATAGTGTTCACCATAATGGGCATGAATACCAATGTTGTAATATATTTGTTGATCTATTTCCCAAGCACTCTAAGTCTATCATCCCATGCCATTGTCAGTTGTCATTCATTCAATAATCTCATACCTTCCCAATATTATGTAAGAAATGCAAGGACAAGTTTTCATTCAATCATGAGGGTATGATGAACCATGATATCACATCCACGATATCAAGTACGCAATATCGAATCTTGCCATGCAATATTGGACATCTGATATCAGGACCCATCACGTTGCCTATAAATAAGAGGCGGGCACACTTGGTTTGGCAGTTAGTTTTTAGTCCCTTACCCGAACTCTTGCAGTTTCTCCCTCTCAGAGTTAGAATTATTTCTGAGTGCCCACAGTAGGAGTCACAAAGCAAATAGATCTTTATTCGAGCATTTTGTACCTGAGCACACCTTGTGTCTAGAAATAAACATGAATTTTATGATAAACCTTGTAGCATTCAGAATAACTTATCTCTCACCCTTAATGCTATTTACAGTTCTTTAATGCTTTCATTAGTTAATTAATGTTGCTTTTATTGATTCATTAATTTTCACAAGTAAGCACACATAGTATGACCACTTTGAGCATGCATGGAACACTTGGTAACCTAGTAACAATTAGTGTTTGGTAATCCCAATGGTGTTGCACTCATTCAAGATATGTACGGAAAGTGAGAACAGATGCTAGTGTTAAGACTAGCTAGGACCTAGTTGTTTCGTTAATTTAAATTAGTTATTCAATTAATTCACTTCTTCCCTCTTTAGCACCAGGACATAAAACATAAAAAAATTATAAAAAATCATATACCTCAAGTTTACTTAACCATACAATCATGTCATACAAGTAAGCTTGGGAAGACAATGATCGCCTAACCCATCCTTGTTCTGTGAAGGCACATAAGCACTTAGTCCTTGGAGTTCGACCGGATTGCGTGTAATGCTCATATTCATATGGTTGAGTGTAGGGGTACCTCACCGCTCATCAATTATCATCCTAGCCTTGTCTCAACAAAATGGGATCAACAAGGGTTAAAAATTCAATATGTAGTGCTTGTCCTATAATTTTTATTTGACATTTTATTTACCTACAAACTTATATATAATGCATGTCAAAACTAATAACCTTTGTCAAAAAGATCATAACCCTAACATATTTATTTAATGACCAATTAAATGCATATTAAAATAAATAATGATATATATTTTTCATACAAATATATATGGTCATAAACTTCATATTTTATTTGATATCATTTTGATGGCTTTTAAACCATTTTTAAATATTTCATGAAACATTTTTTCGAAAAAATTTAAACATAAAATACATCAAAAGAGATAATAATTGTTTAAATAAATGTGTATTTTTAAGTCTAAGGTTAGATACTTAAGTTCTTTTTCATCATTCACCTCCATGAAGAGCTAATAGCATCTGTAAAATCTTTTAAAAAAATCTCACCCATGAGATTTGGCATGGTTTTAAAATCGGCTGCTAACCTAATGCTAATTCTCCTTCTTTCATATCTAGGATTGGGATTGACATTGGAGAAGTCACCTAAAACCTTTACTAGTTATCCAAAATTCTTCTATTTTTAACTTAAAATCTCTCATTAAATTAATGACTTGAATCCTAAAACAAAAAGAGTAGATGACAATGTGTAGCCAACATAAACTTTCATTAAATAAAGAAGGAATACTTCAAACTATTCTTTATCTAAGAAATTTATAGTTTGATTTCTTGGTATTTATGCATATAATCCTTCAAAATTCCAATTTGAAACAATATATATAGCTTTAGCCAAGCTCATTCATTGGAGTCATCTAGTTAGAAGTTTGTAACTAAGGCTTATTAGAGAGATTTCCACTTACTTGATATTGAAGAATTCCCAAACACTATATCTAATCTACTCTACTAATATACTATATAGCAACATAGATGTTTTCATGATTGCAAAATTCATGAATGTTTCATTACTCTTGTATTTCTTAAAGAAAAGTATTAATATTATTGTCATCTTGCTCTCCTCCATGTTGAGGATAAGCTAGGAAGCTTAGCATTTTTGGAAACTAATCTACCTAATCTCAAGTTCTAAAAAATTTATTTTACTTGATTGTAACTTGATCATAGATTGATCATGAGTTCCTAGGGGGTCACAGCCCTCATTACAACTTAATTGCAACCTAAGTATGAGTTGCACCAATTAACAAATTTTAGTAGTATTTCTAAGTACACTTCTAGGGAAACACAAGCCAATTTTAATTTGCTATAACTAGATTACAACTGGAGCAAAAGTCACATTTTTGAACCTAGAGAAAAAATAAAGAAATTCCCAAGAGTAGTGTAACTTGACCATTCGTTCAATGCTAGTCTAGTATCAATTCTTTGGATGCTTAGATTCTACTGATTTCCTGATAGCAGTATGATCATTTAGGATCTTCTAAACATGTATTAAATAAAAATATTGGGTAGTTTGATCCTATGCAGACATTCAATGTAGTCTAGAATTAGTCAAACCTTCTCATGTTGAGGTAGTAATGAGTTATGGTTTCTTTGTTAACTTAGAGTTTTGAGTTAATCTTGAGTTTGTTGAAATTATCTATGAACCTAACCATCAAGTAGAACCTCAAATAGTATAGATTAAACCTTTGGTATTCAAAATGAAACTTATAAATGATAGATATTATGATACTAGGGTCCACTAGACTAATCATTGTCTTATCACAAAATTAGGTTTTGGGTGGGGATGGTGTGTGAAACAACGGGTTAGAACCTAAAACATTTTTAGTATTATTAATCTCTAATAAAAGTAGTTACATTAGAACTTTATGACTTAGCATTTAATGAGCAGTGAGTGTCCCCTATGCCCAACCATATGAATCACAAGCATGTATTTATGATTCAGTGAAATTTCATGAAATGTTGATCAACTAGTATCCTAGATAACCAAGCATTACATTATTGGATGTTGTCTCCCCAATTATCACTTGTGCTAGCTTGGTGGGTATGGTTAAGTGTGATTGAGACATAAGATGTTTTTATTTTTTATTTTTTTATTATTAAAATATTAAAATAATAAAGTGATTAAAACATTAATTTCTAACTAACTATGGTATTAACAGTAATCTAAGTTATTATAACCATAGAGCATCCATTCTCACTTTTTGTAACCATCCTAAACCTATATTAATGTTACTACTAGGTGTACTAAGTATCTACTATTGGATTACCAAATGTTGATATGTTATTCTTGAAGTGGTTGTACTCATGCTATTATGGAATAAAATATTAAATTTTTAAGTGTTGGAAAGCAAAGTACATTAAGAGTAAAATGCTAAAAATAAACTTAGTCCAAGTGCTACAATGGAAGAAATTAATCTCGATTTTATTGTTATCATGTAGAACTGTTCAAGTACATCATGCATTTAAATAAAATTATATATAATTAACTCAATCCATGTTGCAGGCACTCAGAGGAAAATGTGGCTATGTCTTATGAAAGGAAAATGCAAGAGTATAGCTACTAAAATGACAAAAGATGTCATAAATGCATATGGTGTGTGCATTTATATGGGCTTCGAGTGAAACAAAATTAATGCATATGCATCAATGTATCAAAGGATACATGAATAGAAATTTGTTAATGAGGCTATGTTAATGCATGTCTGTTGATGTAGAAAACCAAAAGACTAATCATCATACCCCCACAACTAACTAAAACACTCATCTTCAAGCGAAAAAAAATGAAATAGACGTATTTACAAAATTTGAAGAGTATGCAATTGACAACAAACTAACCAATGATGATAATAGACAACTCTAAATTTCACATTACAAAATGTTTAAGTGCTTATAATGAGGGGAAATAAAATTAAATACCAAACATAAATTTGATAGTCACTACCCCTATAAAATTTATTAGGATGAAGTTGTCACACCGTGCCTAGAGGTGGAGGCTCCTATGACTCAAATGATCCTTCATCATCTCCTAGTTTTGCTAGTGGTTTAGGCTACCTTGCTACTATTGTTGCTTCTTCTAAGAATTTAAAGGTTTTCAACATTACCTTCATCCTCGTTTCCTTGTCCCATTGATCATTAATGGTCTAGGTAGCATCACCTAGAATGGCTAGCATTAGTACATTCTATGGACATGACATTACAAGAAACATTTCCTTCATGTTCATAAACTAGGTTGTGAAATGTTTACATTTGAAGTCGAATGTATAAACAAGGTTTTGTAGTTCTTGGTAATAATTCATCCTCTTGGTTACGTTCTTAGAAATTGATTGATGGTCTTCAAACTTGCTCTTTGGAACCTCAAGCTTCGTGGTAACTACTTCTAATTTTTGTTTTGTTTCCTTATGGATATTGAACTCCATCTCATAGAGGAGGTAGGAGTTGGTCACTTGCTTCTTCAACTCTAGAATTAGAATTCCTACGATTAACATTGCTAAGTTTACATACTGAAGGTTTGAAAACTTCATATATTCCATATCTCTTTAATCTAAAACTCCTTTAGGCAGATTTTTGGTTGGTTATATAAATTAATTCCATCAAAGATGGGTTTCCAAACATCACCTCTTTGTTGGAGTTGGTGAAGGGCTTCATTTACCTTCACCTTTGCCAACCTAATATATTTTTCATTAATCTCTTTCAACATTCTGACCTAGTTGCTATAATGATCTTTCACCTTTTTATACTTGAAGGCTTCATTCTTCTAGATGCTAATCTTTATGGAAGATTTTTAGTGAAGGATACAAACTTCCTCCATTAAGAGATTTTGATATTCTATGGTTGAAAGAACATGATATTTGAGCAACTACATCTACACGTTCCCATCAACACATGGTCATCAATATATCCTTAGATGCATTGGTGCATAAGTGTCGACACTTTGTCACATAAATCTTATATAAATACACACACCATCTACATTTATGCATCAATTAATCAATAGTGTAGTGAAGCTCTTGTAGTTTCTTGTCGTATGAGTTAGCCAAATTTCTCTTGAGTTCCTATAGCATGGATTGAATTGATTGTATGAAGTTTTATTCTAGTGCAAGGTGTACCTGGACACTTTTGCATGATGACAATAAAATTGAGATTTCTTCTTTCCATTCCAGAACTTGGATTAGCATTTATTTTACTTTTAAGCATTTTACTTTACATGCACTTATAATAGCAATGTGACTATAATAACTTCGATCATAATATATTAACACTTCAGTAATCTGAACAATGAATACTTGTTATGCCCAACAGTAAACACTTGGTAACCCAGTAGCATTATTATAGGTTCAAGATATGTACACAAAGTATAAACAAATGTTCAGAATTTAGGAGAGCTTAGATTTTCTTTAATTCCATATCTATTTAGAATTCAAAACTCTAATCACTTTATCAATTTAATATTTTAATGATGAAAACTAATAAAAAATATAAACATCTCATACCTCAATCGCACTTAACCATACCAATTGAAAATGATGGATGGTAAGTGTCCCTTATAACCAACCATATAAATGACAAGCATGTACATGTGATCTAATCAAATTCCATGGAACCTTGGGTGTCTAGTACTTTAGATAATTAGGTGGAATGTTGCTTATCATTATCTTCCTAATCACCACTTGTATTAATTCAATTAGTATGGTTAAGTATGATTAAGGCATGAGATGTTTTCATTTTTGTTATTATTTATTTTTTATCATTAAAAAAATTAAAAAGAGTAAAGTGATTAAAATATTAAATTTAATTAATCAATGAAATTAAATATAATCTAAGCTATCCTAAATGTATAGCATATGTTCTCACTTTTTGTACACATCATAAACCTATATTAATGATGCTAGGTTACTAAGTGTTTACTTGTTGAGTGTACCAAGTATTCATTACTATGATTACCCAAAGTTAGTATATTATGCTTGAAGTCGTCTTTCTTATGTTAATATAGACTAAAATATTAAATTCCTAAGTATAGAAAAATAAAGTCCTTAAAAATAAACTAAGTGCTAATCCAAGTATGCAATGAAAAAAATCTCAATTTTATTATCAGCATGCAAAAGTGTCCATGTACATCTTGCACTCAAATAAAACTTTGTACAAACAATTCAATCCATGTTATGAGCACTTAGAGAGAAATTTGGCTAAGTCCTACAATGAGAAACTGCAAGAGCTTTGTTACACTACTAATTAAATGATGCCTAAATGTGGATGGTTTGTGCATTTATATAGGCTTTAGGTAACATAGTGTCAATGCATATGCATCAACACATCCAAGATGCATCAAAAACTATGCATCAACAAGGCTGCATCAACGTAGCTACTTAAATATGATGATTTGTCAATGACAAAGCTCCAAACATCCTAGTTCACATTGGCATGCTACTAAAAGATGTATTCTAGTAACTACTCTTTCTACTTCTCAGCTTTTTGCAAGTGTTGGTTCTCTCATATCAAAGTTAGATTTACCTTGCATGTGTTTTAGAGATCACAACTAGTAGAATTCATCATTACTTTAGATAGTGATGCATCAAAGATAGCCATTTCTTTAGCATTTCAACCTCTTAAAGTCTTTATTGAAGCTTTTGTAAAGCTTTATCTTTCATAAGCTCTAGGCAAAAAATGGATAGATTCAACAAGAAGGCTCTCTATTCTTCAATCTTTGCTATTAACCATTGATTGTTTATGGTAGCTTCCTTAAGTTGCAATTGGGTGATTAAAAGCTTGTTCCTTATCCTAGAAATTACAATTTGGTTGCTAAGATTTCTTCTAAGATGATCTCTAGAATTAGTTTCCTAGTCCTAACTAGTCGCTCCAACACCTCTCGTGCTATGTTGCGATCATTACCCTACTAACAGCTTGTGTAGATGTTTGAATGCCTACCATTGCATCAATATTAGAAACAGAGGTTGTAGGAGCACTTAAAGCCTCTCCAATTATATCTACAACTACCTCTACTACTATCTCCAAGCCCTAGTGTGGTATGACCAGGACTGTTGCACCTTCTCTTTCCTTCAACATGATAGAGAAAGTCATTATGTTTCTAGAGATCTTAGGAAATGATTATCCCAAAATAGACATAGTGACCTCTTGAGCATTAGATTTTTTGTGAATAGGATCCTAGTCTCTTTGGACATAGAATAGGTGGACCAAGTTGTTCCCTAGTCAACCTATGGTCTTTGCAACTCATTAAGATGGATCATAACTAGATGGTACACAGAGGACTCACCTCTACCTCTAAAAGCTTGCAGTTATTGTTCCCTAAGTTGCATTAGTGGTTTGGCAATTACTATAATTTCAAGTGTTCTCTCTAGTGCTGTTGGTAATGGCATTGGAGTTATTTCCTCTTGGAACTTAACAAGGGCTTCATCTTTCATCATCTCCTTCCATGATGCAACATGAGCCCTATAGACTATATCTTTTGAATAACACATTATTCCTTCTCTTTTACAAATTTGTCTAATAAGGTATGAAAATAGGAGTGTCTTTCAATCCTTCTCATTCTTCTTGAATCTCTTCTTGATCTTTAATAAGATGAACTAAGGAATGTTGACTAGGAGTTTATCACTTAGAGTCATACATGCCTTGTAGAGAATATTGTAGCCTTGCTTGGCCTTATAATTAGGTTAAGGTGATAGGATGTGATTGTAAAGTACGCATGCTCTACTTTGGTTAGCAAAACATACTCCTTATGGTTTACTTCATAGTGTCATTGTGTTCATTCTTTTCTTACATCTGCATCTACCTAGATGGATACTTCTAACAACTTTGCACTAATATTAGGTAATTTGAGAGCTTCAATAATTGTCTCTAAAAAGTAGGAGATAGTAATATCTTTGAACTTTATCATTGCATATTCTTTGTAGTTCTTCTAAAAAAGGTATGTTTCCCCAAGGTACCATTTACCACTGGTGGAAATGATGAGCTAGAGTAAAGACCCTTACAACTACATTCAAACCTTCTTTGGTACCAACTCTATGAAAGGTCCAAAGTTTAGTTCTTGGAGAACTTTGCCTTGGAAATCCTTACTTCTTACCTTCTCTAGGCAAGCCTCTATGAGAGTGACTTCTAGATTTGACCTAGGTCTTGTAACCTCATCTTGCCTAGACTACTCTATTTCTACAATGCAAATATGATAGATATATTTTACCTTAGGTTCTTTTCATAATGACTCAGTGACATGTGTCACCTCAGTTGCTTGTTCTTGTTGTTATGGTTGTTACTGTTATTATCTTCTTTCTTCCCTCAAGTCTTATCTCTCTAGGTTGTAATGGCCCTTTTGCTTACAGTCCCCATTTTGATGCCATTTGCAATCACATGGATAATCTTGGAACAGTTGTGTTAGTTTCATCTCTTAAGCCTAAATATGATCCAATTGTTGTTTTTTTTTCTCAATGGAAAAATGACTATTAAGCTTTTGAATGTGATGAGTAGCGGGTAGTCCCTATGCCCAACCATACAAATCATAAGCATTCACATGTAATTAGGTCAAATTCTATGAACTTATTTACCTAAGTGGTTAATATTCATAGATAGTTAATTATGTAGTTGTAAGTCATTGTCTTTTCAAGCCACACTTATATTAATCTATACGTATGGTTATGTGTGGATGAGACATAAGATCTTTATTTTTATGCTTTTTATTATTTTTCTCTTGTTTGCTAAATGATTAAATGAATCAAGGGTTAATGTTTAAATTAACTAACTAATTAACTACTTCATTAATTAACTAGCATAACAAAGAGCATCTATTCCTACTTGCTATACACATCCTAAACATATATTAATGTTGTTGGGTTACCAAGTATATACTACTGGGTGCATCAAGTATCCATTGCTTGGATTACCAAGCATTAATATATTATGCTCAAAGTGGTTTGTACTCCTATTACTTATGAATGATAAGATTAATTACTTAAGGAAAAAAATGTAAATTACATATAAAGTAAATTACTCAAAGTAGAATTATACTAGTCTAAGTGCAACAATGGATAGAAGAAATCTTGATTTTATTGTTGCTCATGCAAATGTATCCAGGTACAGATGCACTTGAATAAAATGTCGTACAATCACTTAAATCTACACTACATGCACCCAAAGGAAAAATATTCCTACTTTTATGGAAAGAAACTACAAAAATTTGGCTAACCTATTACCAACATATGCCATAAATGCTAGGTGTGTGCATATTTAAATAGGCAATGCCTACATCAATGTTGACATACTTGCACCAAAGCATCATAGGATACATCAATGGATGCTTCACCAGAGCAGTTGTAGGTGCATAAGAATGTTTTATTTTAAATTATTAATTTCAAAAGGTAGTTATTTATTAATATTCTCTTTTTAATATTATTTTAATACCTGATATACTCGGTGTTAACAAAATCTATTAATAAATTTTAATGTTGATGTTCATATTATATTCATTATGCAAATAGAAACATTGTGGGTGGAAAACTTAATTACATCAAAACAAAAATTGAATTAATGGAAATGGTGTATGTTCTTTAAAAATTCAGGAACTATGTGCTTAGATACTCCATTTTTGTGTACATTAATCATAATGTAATCTGCTTCCTCATGAACAAGCCAATAGTAAGCCCCTATGTTATATTGTAATCAGTGATTCTACATGAGTTTGATTCAATAATGATGAAAAAAAAGGGAATTAAGGCTGTTATTTCTAATCCATTTTTTCAATTAAGATGAGATAACAAGGTCAATGAAGAAATTGTGTCTAATCAATTTCTAGGTAAGCATCTTTTTGCTAAGGCAACTAAGGTTTCAACACCAAGTGTCATAAACTAATACAATGAATCTATCTTCTACCTACTTACATAGGAGACCACTGCAGATAGGACCATAAGAGAAAATAATAATTCCTTCACCAAGTTAAACATTACATGGAGATAGAGGGTAGCCCCTATAAAATCTAGACAAATTACTTGGTACGATGATCTATACCTTAAAAAAAAAGCAACTATAACTCCTTTAAGATACTCACAAAAGCTCTTGTGGGGGTCATTATGTAGGAAGGAGAATGATCATTAAAATCCTAATGACTGAATACTTTTAACCAATGATCTTTAGGGATGTCCATTATTTTGCACATTCATGCAAGCAATGTCAATGAGAGGTAGGGATGAGAACTAGGATGGAAGGGCCCCAATAGTGAATTCAACCACTAGAACCTTTCAATATTTAGGGAATTGACTTCATGAGATCCATCACTCCCATGTCCAATGGAAATTTTTAAATTATTTTTGCTATTGACTATTATATCAAATGGGTCGAAGCTACAACCATCACTAACTGTACTTTTTCTATTGTAATTTGATTTTTTTAATAGCAAGCGGTAAATAAGTTTGGTGTACCTAGGATACTAATATCCAACAATGGAACCCATTTCAATAGTGCTACATTTTAAAAGTTAATACAATGCTTAGGGATTAATCATAAACTCATAATGTCCTATCACCCTCAAGCCAATGGTCAAGTTAAAGTTACCAATAGAGAGAACACAGGAATCCTAATAAGGAACATCAACAAATATAGGAAAGATTGAAGCACTAAAATCAAGGATGCCCTATAGGCTACTCTTCATATGAGTTAGTGTATGGAAAGTTACTAAAACATTTAATTCAAACTAAACTCTGTACACTTACAACTACATGTGACCTTGACTTGAACATAAACTTGGTACAAAAGAAATAATTAATGGTACTTAACATACTAGATGAGAATTGTAGGATAGCCCTAATTATAAATGAAGTGCACAAGGCATACCCCAAACAATGACATGATGCCTGAATGCCACACATATGCCTCAATGAACTAAGTTCCAAATGATGTGGGAAGGATCATATATTGTACATTCAACTTTTCCTTCTAGAGCTATGATAATCTACCATCTAACTGTTGGCACATTTGGCCATTACATGGAGCAGTTGGAATATTTTGTTCAAAATATGAGCAAAATCCCTGGTTGTAAATTTGCAGTTTAGTATTGTGAGTAATGGGTATTCTTGGAGAAGAAAGCTTGGTAAATAATGTTGATGATTTAAGCCTTCTTGGAAAGTAAATTAAAGTACCAAGATATTTTCTTGAGTGAAGGTTGGAATAAAAAAGAGAAGGATTATTTACCACAAGAAAGCATACTACCTGATTAATATTGGCAAAATAAACAACACCGTGGGTAGTGGATTATCAAAAATCGGCTAAAGAGTCCAACTGGTTTTGAATTCGTAATTATCAAAGGGTGTAAAGGTTTCTGTATTGCAGAAAACCCAAATTCACGTATGACCCGAGACCCATTGTTAATGCTGCTGGGAAAAATGAAATCAGAAAAAAAAAATGGAGCTGAATGCCGCAGTATTGGGGTGTTTCCTTTGGCTTGCTGGTTCTGGACTGCGTCCACGTACCAGTCGGAGCTATGTTGCCGACTTGTCAGACGCCAAACCTAAGTTCATGAAGCACGTGGGAGGTCCTTCTTGCACTGATGAGCCATTTTAACAGGGGTTTTAGGCAGCAATCGCATGGAGAAAATTGGACAGAACTGAGGCCAATGGAGGGCAGAACGTAGGGATTAAACAACAAAGAAAAAATCGAAACCTTCTGTATACAATACACGGAGAAAGACGTCCCATTTTTTTCGGGCCCCGATTCTATTTTTGTCGTAGACCGTAACAGTTTTAGTTGCGCGAGCAGCAACAGTTCTAAAGGTTCTTGCGGTTTCAGCGGCTACAGATTCACAACACATTCATCCCTGGTCCTGTAATCAATGACAATGGCGGAGACAAACAAAAACAAGAAATGCAGAAAGCCCTAAACCAATTTTGGGGGCAAAACAAAAAAATCTCTGGCAATCAAAACCCTCTATTTGGGACAGTATGCTCAGCGCGTCATTCTTCAAGAAAACCCTTGTTCTCCAGCATGCGACGGCAGAGCCAGATGCAGTTGCAGGGCCTTCTCTCACGGTGATCGTCAGTTACAATTTTGCAGGGCCTTATTGTGTGGTGGCAGTTCGAATCTACGATTTGGGATGATGCTGCATTTAGAATCTTGATTCAAAAATGTGTCGATTCTTATAGGTTTTGTGCAGAAATGAGAGAAAGACTGTTGTCCTGGAACTGTGATTAAGCCTCTACGCGATTTACAGGGAAGACAAGAAGAATCGTTTAAGGACGTAACTTTGCCGCTTTCACCAAGAATTATTTGATTACTTCTGCTACTCAAAGTATATGGTTAAGATGGAGTATAAATTAACCAACAATATATATATATCCATCATATGAAGTACCCATTGTATGAAGCCTTGATTTAAAAACTTGCCTTCAATTATCCCAAGTCATGAAAAATTATTTTAAAACATATAAGTTACTACCCATAAAAAAAAATTTGCAATAGTGATTATCCCATTACATTTAATGTCACATTACATTAATGTTAGCATAAAATTCTCCTAATTTTATGCATAACTTCCTAACTCCCTAACTACATAACTTTCTCCTAGCTTGTTGGGCAAGTAATCTTCTAATTGGTTAGTCAAGTTACTTGGGAGAAAAGTTAGGTGAGATATTTTGAGATTTTTTTT
>MNCI01008621.1:141692-183808 GCA_015680685.1 Gnetum montanum
GGCAAAGTTGGCTGAATCTCTTTAAAGTAAGTCATTTGTAGTTTACACGCAACGCAATCATTACATTTCTCACAACCACACGTCGCAACAGCACACACACATACTCACATTAACTACTGAGTTTATTTGGAGGTATCTGGGCCTTGGTGTTGCCAGAGACTAGCAGGCACCTAAATCCTATTCGAGGACACTCGTTGGCAGTCGCGTCCCAAACGGTCGCCAACACTAACAAGCCCTCAAAAGCACATGTTGGTCAACATACAACAAGTCAAATCCTTTAAATACTTTCAAGAAACTAGGACCCACAACAACACCTCAACATAAGGTCAAGCTTGCTTTATTTTCAGAATGTCCTCCTTCCAACTTAGTCATGGGGAAGAGGACCATCTAATTTAATCCCCCCGAGAGGATGAAATTTGTCTTTTTTTTTGTTTTTAAATTATTTTTCATACATTTACCATTTTTATTTACATTTTAATTTTCTTATATATTTTACTTTATTTTATATCATTTTTTTTCTTTTCTTTTCTACTTAATTTTCCTTTTATAATGATTGGTTTTATTTCATTGCTATTGCAAATGCTAATAATTACAAAATGAAATTTTTAATATTGTCATTTGTATATATATGTCAACTTTGCTTTTGAGATTATGCTCTCTACCAACGAGTTGTCACTATATAATGGTATGAGGTAGTGAGATCACAACATCCACTAATTCCATCTATCTTAATATGAGATATGTATCATGGTAGCATTATCATTTTCTCATACCGAAACCAAAAGTAACTTATGATCTTGTTACTTAATGAATAAGGGAAGAGCCAAGTGGGAATGGAAAAGGGTGTGATCTTAAGAAGATTTGTTGGATTCTCTTCTTAACTCCCTTCATGAGTCTTATGACACCTCAAGGAATGTATCATGACTCCTCTCATAATCTGGTAAGGAAGTATTTCTTTATAAAGTGATATTTTCAAATTGTTAAGAAAATAAATAAATAAAAATAGACCTCTCCAAAGATCTCTTAGGATACAAGCACTGGTTATGGGGATAAAAAGACATGTTGCTAATGCCTAAAGGTATCCCTATAACTAAGGCTCAAATTTCTTCCTTAAAATATCTAAATGCTTCCTTGTTCTCTTTTTTTCTTCTTGTTCTGCAGTGACAATTATCCCCTCTTATTGTTATAGTATCACAGTGGTAGAAGGAAGGACCATAGTAGTGTGAGGCCATTGCTAATGGTATGGACTTCGTTTGAAACCTAAATAAGCTAGTATGTGGATAATCTTAATCATGCTCTTTACAAGGACCTTTTGTCACAATGATTTGGACACTCATACCCTAATTTCTCTTCAAACCCTTTCTACAACTTCATTTTTCTCACCTCAGTACTATGTATTTTGGTTTTCTGATAAGTGTAGTTTGTAAATTACACAACCCTAAGATAGTAGTTTTATGGGTATGGTGTTTAACTTGGATCACCATTAAATTTCCAAGGTACCCACGGACTCTTTGTGATATGGTTATGTAAGGGTGGTTTTGGGGCAACAACCTACTTTGGGAAGGATCCACTTGCATAACTCTTGAATCATCCAATTTAGACTCCATTACCACATGCCTTAATTCAACTGACTACAATCTTGGTGATTTGCATCATCCAAGTTTATCCATCTTTTTGTCTAGTTTTCTCTTATTTTATTTTGGTTTTGTTTTGGAAACATGTTCAAATTAAGCATCTACAAGCTTGTTTTACTTCAATTCTTGTTTACAAATTAAATAATGAAATGGATTATTTTCCTTCTTTTCATCTAGTTTGGCTTCTATTTGGCTCTTGTTTCATTTCCAAACTCTCTCAAAAATCCTTAGTTTCTTAAGTGAAAAATTATGTGTAAATAGCTGCATCAATACATTACCATTGATGCAATCTATTATGTCAATGCATTCCCATCAATGTAGCATAATAAAACTATATACAAGTATGACACTTAACATCAAATTTACATTTTTCTTCAAATGTAGAGGTAACATTTTTTATTTTCAAAGCCCAAAATCTTCCGGAAGCCATAACTTCCTCACAACATACCTAATTTGATCCATATTTTAACCCCTGAGCTTTCAAAGGTATTCTCTACATCATGGGGGCATCAACACTCAAATTTGCTAATAAATTTTGCGAACACCCCACAAATTAGACATTAAACTAATATTAAAATAATGTTAAAAATATAAAATACTAACAACTAACTATCTTTGAAACTAATACTTTAAAATAAAACATTCCTATGCACATACAACCACTCGAAAGCTTAATAGTCAATCTTTTACCATTAATAACCAAAAAAATGATTTGAGGGTATTTACGCTTAAGAGATGAAACTAACACAATTGATCCAAGACTATCTATGTGATTGCAAATGGCACCAAAAAAGGAATTACAAGCAAGAAGGCCATTATAGCCCATAGAGAAAAGATTGAAGGAAGAAAGAGGATAACACCAGCAACAAACACAACAACAAGAACAAGCAGCCAAGATGACACATGTCATCAAGACATTACAAGAAGAGCTTGAAGTGGAATCTATTGGCCAGATTTCCACCCTAGAAATAGAGGAAATGAGGTAGGATAACATCATAATATATAGGCCAAATATATAAGTCACTCTCATGTAGGCTTGCTTGGAGAAGGTGATAAGTAAAGAGGTCCAAGGAATAGTTCTTCAAGAACTAAAATTTGGACCTTTCTTAGTGTTGGAACCAAAGGATTTTTGAATGCACTTGCATGGATTTCTGCTATGGCCCACCATTTGCACTAGTGGGGAATGGTATCTTGGGGAAACATACCTCTTCTAGAACAATTCTTAAGGATATGTAACCATAATAATTAAAGCTATTATCATCTTCTACTCTATAGCTACTATATCCATATAGAAAACTATAGTAGCTATTTCCTACAATGGTATCCAATACTTGATCCACAAATGATAAGGAAAAATGATCTTTGAAAGTGACCATATTTAGTAGCCTAAAGTCTATGCAAACTTTTCATAGCCCTCCATTCTTTAGGATAATGAAAAGTGGGCTCAGCCACTCACTCTCTACCACAAGATAGATGAATCCTACCTTGAGAAGCTTCTCTACCTCCTTTTTAATAACTTGTTTTAGCTTTTCATTCAACCTTCTTTGTGGTTGTCTCTTAGGCTTGATGTCAAAGTTTATATAGATTTGATGATGACATATGCATGGATCTTTCCTTGTTATCTCATCATATGACCAAGTAAAGGCTGATGGTTGTTTGTTAACTACTTTTAGTAATTTGTCCTTATGTTCCTTAGTAAGTTATAATTACTAGTTTTTCATTATTTAAGAAGACATAATCTAAACATTCTTATAATTTTTTTAGCTTTATGGGCTCTGGTTTAGAATTTTTTGAAACTTCCAACATTTCCCAATCTACCTCTAATTCCTTTTCATTTTTAGCTTATAAGAGTTGGTACTTGATTTGCTCCATTTCATCCATCTTATCTAGGTATGCATTTGTGAAGATCTATACTGGCTCCATGCACATTGCAGAACTATAACTATTATCTATAGTCAAACACTAGGTGCCTTCCTATTTTGTATTTTTTGCATATAGTCACCTTTGAATGCTAGTGGATTCGACAAACTTTTTACATGCTATAATGATTGTGCTCTTGATTGACCATATCTTTGATATGCAATTGCACCCTATATCACTATACATGATGCATGAAACTCTTTTCTTCTCTATTTTGTTAAAGTCATTTTCTTGGAATTTTTCAAGGAGAGGTTTCTAATTCCTAGTTTGGCATCAATGGTACTTAGCTAATCCCCATAAGGATTTTGAATTTCCCATTGCAATTGTTCACATGAATTACTAAGAAATTCATCGGATATGACCACCCACTGATAGTAGTTATAATGTCTTCTTCCAATGCCATTGAAACAATAATGGATTGGCTTGTAAGTTATAACCTAATGTTACATTTCTTTAGTAGAGGTAGGATTCAAGTCTTGTACATTTCCTGGGAAATCAAATTTGCACTGGAACATGAGTTTAATAGAGCCTTGCATAGATCATTTCCTACAATTTACAAACATATTAGAGGACTCGTAGGATCGATTCTCTTCCTGAAAATGTATCTTACCTTTATCTAGTCTATTACAACATGGGTTAACATGAAAATTTCAACATTTTGAGGCTTTTAGTTTGAAGGTGGATCTATAGATACTCCTTGGGTAGTTTGAGAGGATTCCATAGCCATAGATGCCTGCAATGATTTTGGTAGATTGTTAGGTCTAAAATGATCTCTTCTAAGGTTTATGCTTAGAACCATTTGAATTATCATCCAATTGTAAGTTTACACCCCTTGTGGCATTTCGCTATTAGGACTATGAAGGTATTTCATCTTGCATTGATTATGCAAGTGACAAGGGAGTGGAGGCATGAGGTGCATGCTATTAAGAATGGTGAGAAGTGTATGTAGAAAAAGATTCATCATATGGAGTAGTAGGTCTATGATATTTGTGAGAATAGTAATGATAAGATGAAGTGTGGTCTATGAAACCACTTGGGGATACTACTTGTTAAACATAATAACCATAGGGATTCGATAGTAAGGATACTACTACCTTAGTGATGGTATCCCCCACAACTATTGGTTGTAGCATTGATGATAGTGATCTTGAGCCTGAGGTAACATTCCACTTGGATAATACTATTATTGGTGGAGTTGTTGATATTTGCCTTAAGGTTAAGACAACCTTTTGGGTGGTTTCCTTTTGATGAATTTTGGATTTAAGGTATTACCCCAAACTCTTGCAGGTGTGATAGAATTGGGAAACATACCTTAGGATGGTCATATTGGCAAATGTTACATCCTTCACCATCTGATTTTGAATCTGCAAAATCTTTTATTACTGTAGCCTTATCTTTTTGATGATGATAGTTCTTTCTTATGTCCTTCTTTCTTCTCTTATTCTTGTCCTTGCTTCCCTAGAAGTCCCACATCTAGAGAGTCCCACAAGTGCTGGTTGGGACTTCACATCTAGAGAGTCCCACATCTTGTGCATCTTAGCTAATATTTTAGTAATAAATTTTTAGATCAGCAAGATCTTTCTATGTACAACCTCTTCTAATGGTACTTCCTCCTCTAGTTCATAGAGACAAGTCTCCTTTTTGCAAATGAAGGGATCCCTATTGTACTTCTTTACATTTTCTCTTTTTCTTAACTCCTCCTCTTCCTCTACCACCAAGTCAATGATCCTTTGGATTCAATGAACCCTCATTTTTTATAGTCTCCCTTGGGCATAAACCCCAAGAATCTCCCTTGTTTTGTTTCTAAGCCCATCAATGATATAGCAAAGTTACTGCTATTAAGAGAAATCATGGCCACATCAAGGGATTCATGGTTACCATGTTTTCACCCTTGAATATATTTCCTCAAGATACTTATCATTAAATAACTTTAATATCATACTTTATGGATGAACATATTTCGATTTCAAGGATTGGTACCAATGTTTTGCTTATTTTATGACTATACTAGGGAATAACATCAGCTTCTACTAGTTATTTTCAATGTTCAGCAAGGCACAGGCATCATGAAAGGCTTGTAAATAGTGTTATGGATCAACATTATAACCTTGTTCAAACTTAGCGATATTATTCATATCTAGCCATTTGATCCTACTATTCCTTTGGTGCTTCGTGGGGATGTTAAATACCTCATGAATGTTAATCATGCTACTTATAGTGAGAAATAGTTCATCATAGTCATGTTATTCATCATGGCTCCTATCATGGCCATGTCTCCTATGATGTAGCTTACTACACCTTCTGTCGTGATGACGCTCCCCTTATTTTTACTTTAGTCTATGTTCTCTTCTTCCATCTCTATGATGATGTCTTCTATGATCTTCACCTTGTTGTTGATTATTTTTGCTTCAATCTTAGTCATTATCCTCCTTGTTAGAGCTAGACAATAAGAAACATAGTGAGGAGGAGAGCTAGGAGAGTTGTGTTAGCTTGCTTTCCTTCTCTAATCCCTTGGTTGGTCTCTTGCTTGATGACTAGGAGACCTTGGCCTACAAGAAGAAGAAATCTTTCAATTTTTTCTTGTAGTATGAATTTTGATGAGTGGTCAAGGTACCCCTACACCCAACCATATAAATCATAAAGCATTCACATACGATCTAGTCAAATTTTGTGCACTCTATAATTTCTGGTACACTAGTCTTCTAGGAAGTGAATCTTGCCCTAAGGTCATTCATTATCTTTTCAATTATACTTGTGGTGCACATGGTATGGTTAAGTGTAATCGAGGCATATGATTTTTATTGTTTTATGTTTTATGTTCTTTAGTGCTTAAAGTAGAGAGATAAAGTGATTTATTAACTAATCTAATATAACTAACTAACTAGTCCTAACATAAGCATCCAGTCCCACTTTTCATACACATCCTAAATTTACATATCCATTGTTGGGTTACAAAGTGCTATGCTACTAGGCACACCAAGCAATAATGTAACTAGGATTACCAAGTGAATATGTGTTTATGCTTGAAGCATTCATACTTATGTATTTAATCTATTTAGCTTATCTTACTTCATCACTTAATTAGCTTAAGTATTGAGAAACATTGAACAAGTAACTAAAAACATTAAATGTAAGAATAAAACATTTAAACTATTCAGAATGCTGCAAGGATTATCAAGGAGATCATCTTTATTACTATATACATTGGTGTGGTTCAAGTACAACAATGCTTGAATAAAGATCTATACACTCAATGACTCCTACTATGGACACTCAGGAAAATCTTCTAACTTTCAAATGAACAAATTACAAGAGCTCTAATACTACTATGACCTCTAATGCATAAGCATGACTAGGGAGCTTGTATTTATAGTTTTTGCCATAGTACTACGTTGACGGGACCCCATAGACATAGCAAATGCTATGTCAATGTGACCCCATCGATAGGGCAACATCATGTAAATGAGGCCCCATCAATGAGGCCATGTCAAGGGGGGTCCATTGATGTGACACTATGAATGCTCATCATAACCCCATGACTAAATGAAAACTCATCTTTGAGTTCTCTTACAAAATTAGGAAGGTATGGGATTATTGACTGACTCTTAACAAAATAAAATGACTTGACAAAACTGAGTGCCTAAGTGTAGGAATCAAGAAATTACAAAAATTATGGTGTTCATGACACAAAATTGAACACCATGATATGAATACAAACAAAATTGATAACAAGATCATACAGTCTTAGGTGGTGGAGGCTCTTGAGGTTCTAAAAGACCTTCATTGGCTTTAGGCATGTGTCGTAGCTGAGGTAGTTGTGGTTATCTTGCTATAGTTGTAACCTCCACTGGAAGGTGAAAGGCATCTAGTAATGCCTTCATCTTCTCCTCCTTACTCCAAGGATCATTCACTATCCATGCAGCATCACCAATGTAGGCTAGAATGGGATATCCCATAGACAAGGCATTATCAGGAACATCTCCTTCATGTTGACAAACTAGGTAGTGAGCTATTTGCATTTAATATCGAACACCTTGACTACATCTTGCAGCTCTTGGTAGTTATTCATTCTCTTGGCCAGGTTCTCAACAATTGATCATTATCATGCCTTGAGAACTTCAATTTTAGCATTTGCCACTGCAAGCTTTTGATTGATGTCTTTTTGATGCTTGAAGTCAGCCTCATACAACAAGTACAAGTTGGCCATCTAATTTTCTAGTTCTAACCACAGTCATCTGACATTCAACATGGCTAGATTTGCATAGCAAAGATTAACAACCATCATATATTCCGTCATCTCCTCAATTTGTAGCTCCTTCATGTGGATTTCCACTTTGTTGTAGGCATCTATTCCATCAACAATGGGTTGTCACACTTCTTTCCCCTACTAAATCTTACTGGAGGATTTCGTTCACTTTCATCTTCACCAACTAGATATGTTTTTTATTCACTATTTTGTAGATCGACCTAATCTCTATAATGTTCAATGACTCTCTCAAATTTAAGAGCCTCTTGTTTCCATGTGGCTACTTCAATTACAGTTTTCTAGTGAAGGATGTGCATCTCCTCCATGGAGAGGTTTCTATTTTTAGTTACCAATCTCCTCATTTCTGTGTTTTCTTTGGCTAGTTTATCCTACTATTGATGGATGAAACCAATTAAGTGTTGCTTGTGTGCATCAATATTTTGTAGGAAATGGTTCTTAGTGGTCAATTGCACATTCTACTAGTGGGTCTGATGCAAGGCCTTCTAAATCTTATGTTGTGTGGCCTTTGCTAAGGATCAATAGAACACCGTCATCTCCATTGCACCCTCAACCCCTTTTAGTTTAGTGTGAAGCTACTCCATAGCTTCACCTTTTGTCAGAGTTAAGTTGAGGAATGCAAGGTTGGTAATCTGGGCTCTTAATTCAACAACTTCTATAACCAAGCATTCATTTAGCTCCTTGGCTTTTTTAAGATGCCCCTCCATTATGATGTTCTTTCTCCTTGCCTTAAGCAGCTCTAACTAGGTTGAAATAATACTATCTAAAATATCAAAGACATTCAAAAGAAGTTGCCCAATTCCCACCAATCAATCCAACAATTCTTCATGTTGTGTTGCATTTATTCTATTGCTTGTGGTTCTTGTGGATGTCTACACATCTTTAAGTGTAGTGACATTGGGTATAGATGTCGTAGGTGCATGAAGTGTTTTGACAATCTAGTTAGTGACCACTTCTACTATAGTCTTTTACCCCTAGTGTTGCATCACCAAAACTATTTCCCCCTCACCCTTCTCCAAGCATACCAAGAAGGTCGTAGTGTTTCCAAAGATTTCTGGGAGTGACTATTGTTCTGCGAGAGATATTGTGACCTCTCTAGTGCTCAAATTTGACCTTGTAGGTAACTATATTCTTTGGACCAAGAAAATGGATCCATCCTCACCCATCAAGCTAATCATTTGGGCCACCTCATTAAGGTGATTCATGGCTGGTCTATATATGAATGGGTTCCCACCACTCATGCCACTAATTTCTCTTGTTCACTTAAGAGACATTCTCTATATTCGCACAACCATTGGGTGGTTGCAGTGATGTTTAGCATTGTTGTCTAAGTGGTAGGTGGAGGTGGTGGTCACTACACCTCTTCTTGGATAGTGGTTGCAGGCATCTTATCCTTCATCATTTTCACCTAGTTGATAATTGAAATAGTCCTGACAGTATCATTGGTGTAGCAAGCTATTCCTTCCTTTGAATAGAGTTTCCTAATGAGGCATGGAAAGGGGAGTGCCTTCCTTCCATGTTCATTTTCTTTAAAGTACTTCTCCATCTCTAGATAGATCACCTATGGAAGGTTAATGGGGAATCTCCCACTCAGACCAAAGCATGCTCAAGCAAAGACGATAGTGATTTTGCTTAGCCTCACTATGGAATTGAAGTGGAATGTTGCAATCTTGTAGTGAATCTTCTTTGCCAATGTAAAAATGTTAAACTTCTTGCAGTCGATGCCATAGCATCACTAAACCCATTCTTTCTTTATGTTGAGATCCACTTGCATCAGGATCGTAGCAAGATTTGCCCCTATTTTGGGCAACCCAAGTGTTGTAGCAATGACCTGCATTGATTAGGACATTGAGATGTCCTTGATTTTCATTGTTGATCTAGGCTACCTATTATTCTAGAATAGAAATGTTTCTCCCATGTACCACTCTCCAATGAAAGTGATGATTGGCCACATGGGAGAGGCCTTCAACTGGACCTACACTTCTCTTGTTGCATGCTTTAGAAAAGGGCCAAAATTTAACTCTTGGAGCACTGATTTTTGGACCTCCCTCAATTTGATTTGATTTAGACAAGCCTCTATCAAGGTCATTGCAAGATTTTCTAGTTATGCTGGCACATCATCCCGATAGAAGTGTTTTGTGACTACTACTGATTCTAGAATCTATCTAATAGATTCCACTTTTTCCTCTTCCCTAAGAGTACCTATGGTGTGGATTGCAAGTGGTTCTTATTGGGGCTATTCCTTGCCACTTCCCATTCTAAGTTGTTTCTCCCATGGTTAAGATGGTCCTACTTCCTATGTGTGCTTTCCCTTGGGTGCCATCTACAATCACAACACATCCATGGATTAGTAGATATAATGTGTAACTTTAAATTTTTTAATACCTTGTCTCATTAGTTAGTTACACTTTGGCTAAGGTAGGACCATGGAAGATTAATTATTTTATTAATTATTTATTATAATTCTCACTGCAACATGTTGAAAAGGTTTAACTCTTGTAATTTGGTGTTTAACAGTTGACTTCTTAGTTAAACCTTTGTGGGAGTTAGAAAAATGATGAAAAAATTTCTATCAAAAATGGTACATTTGTGTCCCCCACAATGAAGAGCTTACCTCTAGTAGCTACAGGGTCGAAGAATGGAGTGATTTGGATAAACGGTTTGGAAGTTATGGGCTTTGGAAGGTTTTGGGCTCTAAAAATTTGAAAAAATCCCTTAGCATTTGTAAAAAAATGTAAGATTTTCAATGTGGGGTCATGTATATATATACTATTTTTCCCTTGCGTTAATGAGGCCCCATATATGAGTCTACTCCATTGACGGGGCCCCATATACAAGGCCCATAGGCAAAATTTTAAAACTTGAATATCTCAAAAAATATAAAGAATTTGTTAATGAACTTGGAATCCATGGAATCTCAAAAGAGCCAAAAATATGATAAAATCATTGAAGATGATCCTTGAAAGCTCAAAAATTAAAAAATTCGATGGAGAATGTGTTTAATGAATAAAATATGTAAAGAGGTACATGGTGTGATGTAAAATATGGGTGTACGAAAGATTTTGATTACAAGAATGTCTAAGGATAAGGTACTTAACAAACCCAACCAAGAGATATGTAAGTGGGTCCTCCCCATAGCAGGCACATGCCTTGTTTGCCCTCACATAACCTCAACCTACAGAGTCTATAGGCCCCATAGATGATTCTACTAAAGACTTCAAGCACATCAGACTAAGACACGGAATAAAGAACATGGACATCGATAGTGAGGTTAATTATGGTCAGCATAGATAGATGATAGAGAAGGGATAATGGAATTCCAAACTAAGGCCATAAGAATTCCCTTGTGGAGTTTGTGTTTAAAATGACCTGAGAAGATCCATCCTTAGTCCAAACCAAAACCAACCTCTTTTAGTGACTTCACATCACCACTCCAAGACCAATCCACCTCCTCAAGACACAAGAGTGCACCCACAGAACAACCACCATTCCAGAAAGAGGAGAAAAGAAAAGTAGAAAGTGACAAAGAACTGTAGTTAGAGGGGACCTTCAAGCATGACTAACATGTCTTTCCAGTCCCATAACCACTACGTATAGCCTGTTTATTTGTCTAAGGGATGTGCTTTGAATTCCAATCATGCTTTTATATATATATATATATATATTTCTTTTCTTTTCTTTTCTTTTCTTTATTTTTTTTATTTTTTTTGGATGGAAACCACACCATGCAAAGACTTTATTTGACTTCTTGTTATTAGATGACATGGAATAGTAAGAAGTCTATGAAAATACTCAAGCACACAACCAAGTAGAAGAGTAAAAAGAATAATGAGTCCCCTTGAAGTCAAACCATGTACAAACCTTTGAATCCTTTCCAATTTTGAAAACTACCAAGGTTACCAATTTATTAAAGGTTTTATTAATGAAAGGAACCTCAAACTCCCAAAACAAGGAAAACCATAGAGTTTGTCAATGGGTGGATATCATGGACTCACTGCTTGTTCCATGAAAAAGAAACCATGACTAAGCCATCAATACAAAAATTCAAAAATAGAAACTAGACATTAGCAAACAAAACATTAATCACAAACCACCATTAGTAGCAATTTTAGCACCACTGTGTCCTATTGGCACAAAGCATGGTTATTAGCAAAAATTGAAAATCACGCTTCAAACAAAACAAAGTAAAATAAAATATATAAGAAAGTGTAAAAATATTCAAGAAAGATTCAAACATACTAACAATAGTGTAAAACAAAAAATGGTGTAAAAATATCAAAAATTTAAAAAATCAAAAAAATGTAAAATAAATAAATTGTAAAATAAAAATGTGAAAAATAAAAATAATAGAAAAACTAAAGAGCCATATGGATGATTAGAATGAATGGCCATCTCCCCCATGACTGAGTTGGAAGGAGGAGATCAAAAACATTGAGCATGGTTGTCCATCCATTGAGTAATTTGTTGTGCTAGCTTACTTGGGCTCATGGAAAAGCTTTACTTATTGGATGTTCACCAACTACTTATTATTTGGACTCGCAGGTTTGTATATGGTCATGGTTCTAGAAGGAAAGGTTTCATCAATTATGTAAGGTCCCTCCCACAGTGTTTGAACTTTGTTTTCTAGGGTACATGTGTGGGGTTCTAGTAGAGAACCTTATCTCCAAGTTAAAATTTTACTTTTTGTATTCTAAGGTCATGTTGTTGCTTGTTGAATACCTTGTGCACTTCATTCAAGGATATGTCCACTAATCAATTTTTGTTTAGCACATTGAGGTTGATTAGTATTTATTTTTGTGCTAGACTTATGTTAAGATTTAGTTGATAGGCTGTTGAGAGTGTGCGAAGCTCCGATTGAGTCAAGAGCATTGGAAGTTTTTCATACACTAATTCATAGGGGGAGTAGCCAATAGGGAGTTTCCAAGTTGAGTTGGGCCCAAAGGACATTGTTGAGTTTTATGCTCCAATCTTACCTATATTTTCTTATGGTCCTTGTTAAGATCTTTGTGATCTCCCTGTTAGTTACCTCTGCATGACCATTAGCTTGACGGTGATAGGGTGTTGTTAATTTATGTGCAACCCCCAAGCATTGCATAAGTTTTCAAAAAGTTGCACCTGTAAAATGAGTTCCATTGTTAGAAATTAGTGCACATGGTACCCCCAAACCTATTTACAACATTTTGTTATAAAAATCTAATAGTAGTGGATGATGTACAGTTAGTGATGGCTACTGCTTCTACCCATATGATGCAGTAGTCAACTACCATGATAATATATGCCTTTCCATTAAACATGAGTGTGATGGGGCCCATGAAGTCTATGCCCCATATGTCAAAGGGTTCTAGTGGTTGAATCCACTATTGAGGATCCTCCATTTGTGCGATCATCCATCATATTGTTGATAGCATTCACAAGATCAGACAAACTAGTGGACATCCCTAAAGATTATAGGCCAATAGTATCCTACCATTAGGATTTTTATGATCATGCATCTCCCTACATAGTGGCCTCCACAAGGGCCTTCATGAGCATTCTGGAGAATGCATAGTTTATCCACATTAGGGACACACCAACGAACCAGGCCATTGGCACACACCCTGTAAAGGTGTCCATTGATTTCCATGAAGTACTTTTCCCAATGAAGAAACTATTATTTCTTTCTAAAATCTAGATCTTATGGCATCTCCTGAGTAAGAAGGTAAGTGAGGATGTCATCATACCATTTTGTTTCAGCAGGCACTTGGTCATTTATTGCTCCTGTAAAGAGGTGTTCATTTGGAAATTGATCAAAGAGTAGGCTCTCCTCCTCTTTATTATCCCATCTTAACCAAGAGAGATGGTCAACAACCACATTCTCAATCCCTTTCCAATTTACCATTGTTAGATTAAATTCCTACAAGATTGTAAAACACTATATGATACAGGGGGTCATTGTTGGCTTATTCATTAGGAAGCAGATGGCACTATGGTCTACATGCACAAACACTTTATATCCAAGCACATAGTACCTAAACTTCTTGAGAGCATACACCACTACCATCAATTCTTTCTTAGTTGTGGTGTAATTTAACTGTGCACCCACAATGCTTCAGCTAGCGCAATGGATATAATATGGATGTTTCTTATCATCCAACTATGTAAGCATGGCTCCCAAGGCATAAGTAGATGCATCTGCCATTATTTGAAATGGTCTAGACTAGTTTGGTGTCTGTAGAATTGGAGTTTCTGTGAGTTTTTCTTTTCATAGTTGGGATGCATGTTCACACTCCTTGGTCTAGATGAATGAAGCAGCTTTCTTTGTAAGCTCGACCAATGAATTTGCGATCTTAGAGAAATTCTTTATGAATTTCCGGTAGTAGCTAGTATGTCCAAGAAATGATTAAATGTCTTTAACTATCTTTGGTTGATGTGTGATTCCTTAGATGACCCTTATCTTTTCAAGATCAACCTCAATCCCTTGTAAAATTTGGTGCCCCAATACTATGCCCTCCTAGACCATTAGATGACTTTTCTTCCAATTGAGCCTAAGGTTTTTTTCAACACATCTTTTTAACACCTACTGAAGGTGATCCAAGGCTTGCTCAAATGTAGCCCCATAGGTAGAGAAGTCATCCATGAAGACTTCTTCCCTACTACTAATTTGGTGTTGAAAAATACTAAGGACCAAGTGTTGAAATGTTGCAAGGGCATTGCACAAACCAAATGGCATATTACAATATGCAAAATTCCTTCAAGGACTCATGAATGTTTTCTAGGCTTGATCTTCTAATGCAATTTGGATTTGGTTATAACCACTATAACCATTGATGAGCTATGATATCGCGTACATGATATCGCATCCGCCCTGTGATATTGCGTACGTGATATCACATCCTACCTCAATTTCTATAAATAAGAGGCAACTTCCCTTGTTCTAGAGAGAGACTTAGACCCTTAGCTAAAATCTTGCAGTTTTACCATTCCATAGTTAGAATAATTCCTGTGTGCCCGCAGTAGGAGTCCTAAAGTAAACGGATCTTTAGTCAAGCAAATTGTACCTAAGCACAGATTTGTGTACAGAAATAAAGATGAACTTTATGATAAACCTTGTAGCATACAGATTAAGCTAAATAGTAATTAATTATTGTTGAATGTTTAAATTCTTTCCTAGTTAACTAATCTCTCTCTCAACCCTTGACTCTCCTAGTTAAGTACACTCAGTACGACCACTTCGAGCATGTGTGTAGCGCTTGGTAACCCAGTAACAATTAGCGTTTGGTAATTTCAGTAGCATTGCACTAGTTCAGGATGTGTGTGGCAAGTGGGAATGGATACTAGTGTTAGAAATAGTTAGAACTTACTTAGTGAATAGTTAATGAAAGTTAGTCATTTAGTTCTCTTTACCTTCCCCTATTAGCATAAGACATTAAAAAAGATAAAAGTTATAAAAATCATATACCTCAAGCTTACTTAACCATACAACCATGACAATACAAGTAAGTTTGGGAAGACAACGATTGATTAACCTTGAGTGTTCCATTAACATGCATAAGCACTTAGTCCTTGGAGTTTGACCGGATCGTGCATAAAATGCTCGTATTCGTATGGTTGAGTGTAGGGGTACCTTACCACTCATCATTGGCACCATTGCTAGGGACTTATTTGTTTGTGCACTATGTAGAACATAGGAAATCATCCATATAGTTGGAATGCTAGAACGAACCCTTAGGGTTAATTAAGGAAAAATAAGGCAATGGTAAATCGCACACCAAACAAGACAAAATGTCTTCTTCTCCACATAAGAGCATTTCACTGCCTAGGACTAACACAAGAGACAATCAGCGGCATGATACACATAACCCAAATCCACCATTTCCACAATAATTTCATGTGGTATATATTCATCATGATGAGTATGTACCTGACTTTACCTTTATTCTCCATCAAGATGAACAACAACGTTGGAGAGACTTGGAAGGTAACATAGTGTTGCCTCCAGACCGATCAGTCCCCAACATGCTCCTTCGTGCTCTCTCATGAATAGCCATGTCATTTTTGTATGTGGAATATGTTTCATGTGATCATGACACAAGGGACTACCATCCCACAGAAGTGCAACGTCAAAGGGACTTGCAATAGGAGAGTCACCACACATCCTTGAAAGGTAAATGGCCCCATAATGCCCCACATGTCTTAAGCAAAATTGGGGATGGTGAACCTGCTTCAATAGGTTCCCCACCAAATGATGTTTCCCCTCCTAACGATCGTCAAGAGGTGGTGTATCAGAACCTCCACTCCACAGTTCACAACCCTGGTTCTAATCCCCACGAACACGAAGTGTTCAACGAGGGAACACAAACACATGATAAGGGTGAACGTTCTAATCGTAATCACAATCATGGCCATAGCCACCGAAGAGAAGGTAGAAAACACCGTCATGGTGATGGTTCTCCTTCTTCTTCACCTCCATTATCATATTCACCCTCTCCTTCTGTATCTGGGTGCAACCATAAGGAAACCAACCGTGAGGATAAAGGGAAACAAAGTGAAAAACACCAACAAGATAGTTGAGAACAAGGATGAGCACACTCTAAGGAATCAAGGCATAGAAGAAGGGAGAGTAGGGAACCGCATACACACCATAGATGCTATGAACGAGATGACCACAAAGAACCCCTACTCGCAACTAGAAGCATGTTAGATATCACGGAGGCCATAAGAGTTCCCACAAGGCACCAAAAGGATAGTAGGATCAAGAGGTTAGACATGAACAACATCCCACGATTTGAAGGGGGATACAACGCAGATCCTCAAAATAATTTGCAAGCATTCCATGATGCATGTGCCTTGCAAAACATAGAGAATGAATGGCAAAAATTATTGTTCCCAAGGACACTGGTGAAAGAAGTAGAAAGCTAGTACCGGTCCTTAGAACCAGAATCCATTTGGAGGTGGAGTACAATGTTAGAACTATTTAATGATAAGTACCAAATGTACTCTCGAGTGTCTAACCTATAAAAGCAAATCCAAGAATGGAAGCAAGGAAATCATGAACCCTTGGATGCTACCATTACGCATTGTTACATCATTACCCTAGCCATGGTTATTCGTAGTGGGATCAACTACGCCATCTCGTAGATGGACTTAGGCATGAAACAAGAAGAAACCTTGGGACATATGCCCAAGAAAGATTATCAGAGCTTAGGTCTCATCAAATCCATAGATTTCTAGAGCAAGTAGTCAAAGAAGAAGGTGAGCTATGAAAAAGAGAAAGTATGGAAGAGTACAACCAAGATCCTTCCCTTTGAAAAAGGGAAGTAAGATTCTTTGAGGAGGAAGAAGAGTCACCACTCAAAGAGATAGTGAATAGGAAAACTTTGCTACTCAAAAAGTTAACAACCAAAGTATCGTCAAAGGTAGACCAAATGTGGGACTCCCTAGATAGTAGGTTTAAAACTGTTCTTAAGATTGTACAGGAGTCTAGAGAGCGAGGTAGTAAGTATGACAAAAAGAAAAAGAGAGAAGTAGACAATGCATGTAACAAGGGTAAGGGTAAAATGGCCATCATGGAAGAGGTTGTGGATTCAGACACAGACAATGACAGTGGATGTGAGATATGCCAATACAACCATCCTAAGGGATGTTGCCCAGTAATCTCACACCTACAAGAGTCTAAGGTGTATGCACTCAACCCATGACTTAATAAACGGTAAGCACCCTAATAGTTACCTTATCCCCAAGGTGACCCAAGGCAATTCCACCAATCTTCAACATACTATCCAAGTGGAACTCCACCACAACCCGTTGAGCAACATCAATAGTAGCAATACCCATAGTCATGGGGGATGCCACCACCAAGGCAACAATACCCCTACGGGCAACCAGACCCATATGGCTACTACGTGCAGCATCCAATCTCTCCACATGACTCTGTTGGTCACGTTACACCACAACATCACTACCAAGCTTGTGAGTATTTTAGAACACCGAGCTCAATGCATACGGTTATGTTAACACATGTCGTTACTAACTGGATTCAGGTGGGCCACCTTTCCAGGAAATTCTCTGATCCTAGAAGCCCTCTAATCTATCTCCAATTCATTAGGAATGAACCATGTAAAGCCATTCTAGACTTGGGTTTTGAAGTCAACCTAATATCACAAGAGATGTACAAAGTCTAGAACCTACCTCCATTAAGGAAGAGCAATATTCGCCTAGAGCTGGCCGACCAGTCCATCACTATTTCCTTGGGACTAGTGGAGGACATCATTACCACTGTGTGTGGGTGGTCATACCCAACTGATTTCCTAGTGATACAAGTAAATAATGATAAAGGGGACTTCCCAATAATAATGGGAAGGGCATGGCTAAGTACCATAAATGCACACCTAGGAATCTGCGATCTTTCCCTAAAAATATCTAAGGAAAACACTTTTGGAAAGATCGAGAAGAAGAAGGTTCCATGCATCACATACAGTGATACAAGGTGTGATTGTGTATGTTCAGCATTGCCTGCATGCAACCGGTGTGCACAAGAAATTAACATACAAAAGTGTCTATATGTAGCAACCACACAACAAGAAGGCACCCAATGGTTGATAACTAATCAAGAGAGCAACTCACCAACATGCATGGAATTAACTAAGGGAATAACCTGCGCCTACATCAGAAGCTTAGATGCACCTCCTGACTCAATCATGGGGGAGATGGCCACCTTTGCTGATCAATTGAGGCCCTCAATTCCTTTTTAAGTTTTTTTTTTACACATTTCTTTTTTTATAAATTTCTTTAACTTTTCTTGTTTTTGTTTTGCAACATTGTTCATACTTTTTCATTTCTTTTCTTTGAGTGATTATTTTGTTTTTTTTTTGTTTTTTTTTTTGTTTGTGTTGTTAGGTTTGTCACCTAATAAGTGCTCCTAGTGGTAGTATGAACTGTATTCTATTGATTGCTAATGTTTGGTTTTTAGCTTTAAGTTATAATGTTGATACTAAGGTATGGTTCTTTTGATATAACAGGCAATGAGTTCACATCATCCATGCATCCATGAATTTCTATGGTCTCTCTTGGCTTGGAACTATACAGTCCCTTTCTTTAAATAATAGAACTATCAACAAATTGGTGGCTGGGCATTTCTCAAACTAAGGAAGGACTCAAGAATTGAAAAGGGTGTGACTTCAACGAGATTTGATGCATTTTTTCTGGCCATTCTCTTGGGTGCTTGGATGTTTTCTTCTTGGGTTTTCCTTACCATTCTAATGCTACTCCATTATCAGGAAGCTAAGCTAATAAAAATAATAAGTCTTTGCATGGTCTGGTTCTCACACATAAAAAAAAAGAGAGAGAGAAAGTGAGAATTCAAAGCACACCCCTTAGAAAAAATAATCATCTAGGCTGCAAGCACTGGTTATGGAACTAAACAAACATGTTCCCTCTAACTAAGGCCCTCTCTCACTTCCTACTCTTTCCTTTCTCGTTTCTTCAGAATGGTGGTGACTCTTTGGTGGAAACATTCTTGCTACTTCAAGTGGATGCATTGGCCAAGTGTGTTAATGCACATTGGATGTGGATTGTTTAAGGCTGGATTTGGAATGATATTTACTAAGTCACATTAACCATAAATACACAAGGGGCTGTACACCACCTTGTTCTTGGGACTCCATTCCATTCTCTTCTCCTCATCATTCTTTATCCATTTACCACCTCATTGTCAGTTGTATCAATAGTCTATATGTTGGTTGATGCATTGTTTTCTTTTTGGTAAAATCTTGTGGTTAAGACTTTAACTCTTGCTTATGAATGACATTTCCAGAGCCTACGGACTCTTTGAATGTGGGGTTGTCAAGGCATAACAGGACATGAGCCTGCTTTGGGGAGGACCCACTGGCATTCCTATTTGGTGCATTAGTTAACTTCTTTCCCTCAAACATTTCCACAATCAACATTTAATTTGTTCATTATCACCTCTGACATCCATTTTATCGATCTTGTTATTGTTTCTTTTTCTCCATCTTTCTTATTCCTTATCTTTTTCCATTCTATCACTACCGGAGGTTTGCTCTTAGTCATGTGGGTCTTGGTCCAATTTTTTCAATTTTCTCCTAACCCCTACACCTTAGGTAGTCACCAATGTTATATCCCTGAAATCTATATTAGTCATATCACAACTCAGCCAATGGACCTTACACCGAGGCAAGGTATCAACTGCATTGTGATTTATTTACCCTTGCTAATATGTGACTGTGTTGTGTGTGCAGATGGCAATCATACATCAATGGATTGGATCTGGAGGAAACACTTTGGATAGACTAGTGCTAGAACAGTTATGCAAGGAACAAGATTGATGGTGCAGTTATGGACAAACGATGGAAGGTGAAATTTTGGCATCGACAGCAACACATCTTCTTCTTTTCTCTCTCTTCTCTCTCAGCTACCAAATAAGGTTGAATGTCAAATCTATATAGTGTTCACTCTTGTGGTCAAGAACACTAATATTGCCATGTATTGTAATGATGATCCATTCACGTGTCACCCCATTCACCATTAGTGTCATTCAAGTCAATAATCCCATACCTTCCCAATATTTTGTAAGAAACTCGAGGATGAGTTTTCATTCAGTCATGGGGGTATGATGAGCCACGATATCACGTACATGATATTGTGTATGCAATATTGCATCCACAATATCGCATCTGACCTATGATATCACGTCCTACCTCAATTTCTATAAATAAGAGGCAGCTTCCCTTGTTCTAGAGAGAAACTTAGACCCATAGCTAAGTTTTACCATTCCAAAGTTAGAATAATTCCTGTGTGCCCATAGTAGGAGTCCTAAAGTGAACGGATCTTTATTCGAGAAAATTGTACCTGAGCACAGATTTGTTTACGGTAATAAAGACGAACTTTATGATAATCCTTGCAGCATACAGATTAAGCTAAATAGTAATTAATTATTGTTGAATGTTTAAATGCTTTCCTAGTTAATTAATCTCTCTCTCAACCCTTGACTCTCCTAGTTAAGTACACTCAGTATGACCACTTTGAGCATGTGTGTAGCGCTTGGTAACCCAGTAACAATTAGCGTTTGGTAATCCCAGTAGCGTTGCATTGGTTCAAGATGTGTACGGCAAGTGGGAATGGATACTGGTGTTAGGAACATTTGGAACTTAGTTGATGAATAGTTAATGTAAGTTAGTCACTTAGTTCTCTCTCCCTTTCCTTTATTAGCAAAATACATAAAAAGACAAAAAGATTTAAAAATCATATACCTCAAGCTTACTTAACCATACAACCGTGACAATACAAGTAAGTTTGGGAAGACAACGATTGATTAACCCTAAGTGTTCCATTAAGGTGCGTAAGCACTTAGTCCTTGGAGTTCAACCAGATCATGCATGAAATGCTCGTATTCATATGGTTGAGTGTAGGGGTACCTCACCACTCATCAACCATCCAAGAAGTTATAATAACAATGCTCGAAAATGGTATCCCATACCTAATCCACAAATGACAATGGAAAATGATCTTTGAATGTTGCCATGTTTAGCAACCTAAAGTCGATGCAGACCCACCACTTGCCAGCTTTCTTTGGCACAATTACAAGTGGACTAACCCACTCACTATCTGCAACTGGATAGATGAACCCTACCTTGAGGAGTTATTCTATTCCCTCCTTGATGATCTACTTCAATTTGGGGTTCAACCACCTATGCAACTACCTTTTTGGCTTCATGGTTGGATCAGTGTAGATATGATGCTAGCATATCCTTGGATTGATTCTAGTTAGTTCAGGATATAACCGAGCAAAGGTTGTTAGCCATTTATTAACCACCTTTAATAGCTTTTCTTTTTTTTAGGAGCAAGATTTGCATTTATGATAACCAGCTTACCATTGTTTAAAAATGCATACTCCATATTAGCTGGCAAAGTTTTTAACTCTAAGGGCTCCTACTTGAAATTATTAGGGATTTCTAACTCTCCCCAATAGGTATCATCATCTTCATCATTAGAGAGTTAGTGATGAACTTGCTCAAGTTCATCCATGCCTTTAACACAAGCACATGTAATGTTCTTAGTTAGTTCCATGCATAATGTGCTACTATCATAGTCAATTGTTAGCCATTGGGTGCCCTCCTATTTTGTGGCTACTGTGTACAAGCACCTTTGGATATCTATTTCTTATGCATATTAATTGCATGCTTTGATGAATGTACTTTTAATAGATTATATTTTTTCACGCAATTACACATGTTATTGTTGTATGCAATGCATGGAACATGCTTCTTCTCTAATGTTCCAAATTCATCTTCCTTATATATTTTCAAAGAGAGGTCCCTTATACCCATTCATGCATCAACTGTGCTTAACTAATCCCTTTCCATAATGATGGGGAAGTCACCTTTGTAGTTCTCTACCCTAATCACTAGGAAATTGGTAAGATAGGACCACCCACAAACTGTGGTCACAATGTCCTCAACTAATCCCAAAGGGACAGTGATTGACTGGTCTATCAATTCCAAATAGATGTTTCTCTTCTTGAGAGGTGATAAGTTTTAGGCCTTGTACATGTCATGGGAGATGAGATTAACACTGAAACTAAAATCAGGAAAAGCCTTACACCGCTCATGTCTGGTGATCTGCAAGTAAATAAGAGGACTTCCTGGGTCAAATCTTTTAATGGGAAGGTTACCAGCCTTGATCCAATTAGAAATAGCATGAGTTAACATCACATTGTGAATCCGAGGCAATGTTGAGTTTGAAGGGTACTCGAATGTGTTTGATGTAGAGGATGAGGGTGTTAAAGATGTGGGGCGACCAATAGCATTAGGTTGTGAGGACTTGGGAGGATTGTTGGGTTGAAAGAAGGGTAATTTCCTAGATCAATTGTCCAAACCACTCGGCTGGAAGGCTACTTGTAAGTGTAAAGCCCTCATAGCATTTTGTTGCTATGGCTCTAGGGGAATTTTACCTTGCATGGATGGAGTAGGAGGTAACTAGGCAAAGGGTGAAAGGATATGTGTAGATGCATGTGGAGGATGATATGGATATGGGTTCTCTCCTCATGTAGATGGTGAATGAGTTAGATGGTACTCTGGAGGGTAATAGTGATGCTAGAATGAGGCGTGGCTTGTAGAGCTTCATGGAGAAATAGGTTGTTGAACATAGTACCCATATGGATTTGGTTGCCTACAAGGGTACTTCTTTCTTAGTGGTGGCATTCCCCATAATTTTGGTTGGTGCCACTACTGGTATTGCTCGTATGGTTGTGATGGAGCTCCCCTTGGATAATATGCTTGTTGTTGCTAGTGGAACTACCTTAGATTACCTTGAGGATAAGGCAATTGTCTAGGTGCTTACCTTCTTACTAGTCATGGGTTCAGTGCGTACATCCCATACTCTTGTAAGTGTGACACCACAGGGTAACATCCCTTAGGATGTTCATATTGACAAATTTCACATCCATCACCATCTTCAAAGTCTATCTCCACAAATTCTTCTACTATAGTAGCTTTTCCCTTACCTCTCTAGTAGGTACATTCAACTTCTTTCTACCTCCTATGGTCATGATTGCTATTTTGCTCTTTGGATTCTTTAGCAGTCTTCATAGTAGTTTGGAATTTTTCATCCAAAGAGTTCCATAATTTATCAACCTTTTCTGAAATATCATAAATAAATTTTCATATGGGCAAGCTTTTTCTATTCATCACTTCATTAAGTGATGACTCCTCCTTGTCATAGAATCAAAACTCCCGTTTCCTTATGGAAGGATCCCTATTATACTCTTTTGCACTTTCCCTTTTTTTTAACTCACCTTCTTCTTTTGCAACCTACTCTATCAGCCTTTATATTTGATGAGCTCTTAGTTCAAATACTCTTCCTCAGGCATAAACCCCAAGAGTTCTTCTGGTTTCTACTCTAAGCCCATCTATGATGTGTCAGAGTTGTTTCCTTTGAGAATAACCATGGCTAAGGCATCGGTGTAAGAGAGAGTAATATCTTCCCATGGCAACATCTAAGGGTTCATTTGTTCCTTGTTTCCAGCCTTGGATTTTGCCTTCTTAGATTAGACACTCTGAAATATGTCTAGTATTTTTCATTAAATAGTTTCAGCATGGTACTCCATCTACGAATGGATTCTAGCTCTAAGGACCGATACCAACTATTAGCCTCTTTGATGAGTGTCCTGGGGAAGAGCTTGAGTTTCTACCAATCATTTTCAATGTTTTGTAAGGCACAGGCATCATGGAAAGCTTGTAGATGTGTCTGTAGATCAGAGTTATATCCCCCCTCAAATCCTAAGATATTGTTCATGTCTAAGTGCTTGATCTAACTATCTCTCATATGCCTAGTTGGAATCTTTACTGCCTCTACAATGTTAAGCATGCTTCAAGTTGCCAATAAAGGCTCATCATCATCATGATTTCGTTGTCACCAATGATGTCCTCTGTTACCCTTTTGTTCATTGTGGGCTTGGTGATTAATATTGTTGTCCTATTGAGCACCTCCATCATGGTTATTCCTTCTACAACGTCTTTCAAAATTAGAAGAAGAGGAAGAAAATGAGGTAGATGAAGAGGATGAAGAGGGAGGAGGACTGCCACCATCATGGTGTCTGTCAACTCCCCTTCAGTTTTCACGACCATGGTCATCAAATTTCTTATTATCTTGATGCTTATCTGATTCCTTGCCTTGACTGCCATCTTTTCCTAAACTCAAATTGTTGATTGTAGACGGTAGGTTTAAGATCACATCCCCATCATTAGTAACAAGGGGTGGAGAATTATCATGTTGAAAGCCATAAGAGGGAGGTTCCTTAGTGTCATCTTGGTTCAGTAGGGATAAGGGATTAGTGAACCGTTTCCCCTTTCATAGCCTCATGATGCTTCTCCTAATAACGATCTCTCCTATGTTATGTGTCAGTGGGATGGTAGTCCCAATAGTTATAGTCATGCACACCATACTCTTCTTGAAGATCATGGATGCCTAACTTCGTAAGAGTTCAAAGTAGCATCACAAGCACAGATCAATTGGAGGGCATTACAATGTTGCCCTTCATATCACACCATCGTAGTTACTCATCTTGATGTAGGATGAAGGTGAAGTTGAGCATGTACTCATATGGATGATTATATACCACTTTGCACTCTTGTGGGATTGGCATTTTAACATCATCACACCTATGAGAAGAAGAAGATATTTTCCAAAACAATTAAAATTATCAATGTGCTTAGTAATTATATGTTGTGTGGGAGTGATGTTGACCTTGGGTTCATCCAATGATATTAATAATATTCACTAATTCCAAATAGCACATGTTTCAACAAACAAAAGTTCTTGACAATGGCACCAATGATGAGTGGTTGAGGTACCCCTATGCCCAACCATACAAATCACAAATCGTTCACATGTGATCTAGTCGAATTCTGTAGACTCTATAGTTTTTATTACACTAGCGTCTTGCCTTAAGGTCATTCGTTGTCTTCCCAATTACACTTGTGATGCACATGGTTAAGTGTAATGGAGACATAATTTTTATTATTTTGTGTTTTATGTTCTTTAGTGCTTAAACTAGAGAAATGAAGTGATTTATTAACTAATCTAATTTAACTAACTAACTAATCTTTAACTAGTGTTAACATAAGTATCTAATCCCACTTTCTGTACACATTCTAAATTCATGTATCCACTGTTGGTTATTGTGTGCTATGCTCCTAGGCACACCAAGCAATAAGGTGGTTGGGATTACCAAGCGAATAATGTTTACACTAGAAGTAATTGTACTTATGTATTTAATCTATTTATTTTATCTTACTTAATCACTTAATTAGCTTAATTACTGAGAAACATTGAACAAGTGACTAAAAACATTAAATGCAAGGATAAAACATTTAAACTATCCAAAATGATGTAAGGTTTATCAAGAAGATTGTCTTTATTATCATACACATTGGTGTGGTTTACGTACAATAGTGCTTGAATAAAGATTCGTACACTCAATGACTCCTAATGTGGGTACTCGGGAAAATATTCTAACTTTCAAATGAACAAATTGCAATAGCTCTGCTACTACTATGACTTATAATGCATAAACATGGCTGAGAAGCTTGTATTTATAGTTTTGCTACAGTACTGCATTGACGGGGCCCCATAGACATAGCAAATGCTGCGTCGACAAGGCCCTGTCAACAGGGCAACACCATGTAAATGGGGCCCCGTTGATGGGGGCCCATTGACAAGGCCACATCAACAGGGGCCTGTCAACATGACACTATGAATGCTCATCACCTTTAATAAAATATTATTATTATTTTTCTAATAATGGTTCATCATGTTTCAGTAACAATCTTTGTGTGATTTAATTGTCTATAACACTTAGTGCAAACCACACATTCCTTGGCAACGGTGCTAATGATGAACAATGAGTATCCCCTATAACCAACTATATGAATCACAAGTGTGTACACATGATCTAATCAAATTCCATGGAACATTGGTCAACTAGTATCCTAGATAATTAAGTGTTATGTTCTAGTCATTATCTTCCCAATCATCACTTGTGCTAGTTCGATGGGTATGGTTAAGTCTGATGGAAGCATAAGATATTTTTATTTTATTCTTTTTTATTATTAAAATACAAAAATAATAAAGTGCTTGAAACATTAATTTCTAACCAACTATGGGATTAAAGAGTAATCTAAGTTATCCTAAGCATAAAGCATATGTTCTCACTTTTCATACCCATCCTAAATTTATATTAACATTGTTAGGTTACCAAGTATCTACTGTTGGGTGTAGCAAGTATCCACTACTGAGATTACTAAATGTTAATATGTTATGTTTTAAGTGGTCGTACTCACGCTCTCACAGAATAAAATATTAAATTGTTAAGTGTTGGAAAGTAAAGTGCATTAAGAGTAAAATGTTAAAAATAAACTAAAGTACTTTAAGAGTAAAATGCTGAAAATAAACTAAGTGCTAATTCAAGTACTACAATGGAAGGAATTAATCTCGATTTTATTGCTATCATGAAAAGGTGTCTAGGTACATCATGCACTTGAATAAAACTTCGCACAATCAACTCAATCTACGTTGTGAGTGCTCAGAGGGAAATTTGGCTAAGTCTTATGGAAGAAAACTACAAGAGTCTAGCTATTAGAATGACAAAAGATGTCATAAATGCAGATGGTGTGTGCATTTATATAAGCTTCAAGTGGAATGACATTGATGCATATGCATCAATGTATTAGAGGATACGTCAATGAGACTGCATTGATGCATGCTTGTTGATACAATAGACAAAAAGACTATTTATCATCATTGTCCACTAAAACCAAACATATAACTTGGAACTTCCAAATCAGTACCACTAGGCTAACTCATAAATTATTACAAGGTTGCAAAGAATTAAGATCACATAATTTCAAAGTTCATTGCTTAAAATAGAATCTTATATTTATAGAACTCCATGCTCTTATCTCCTCTTTCTCAATAAATTTAACATATGTGGAGAAAGTATCTTGAAACTCCTAAAAGGCATACTTAATAATGAGATGTTAGCCTAGTGGTAAAGCTCTTTATTTAAAAGCTCCAAGGATTCAATTTTAGTAGCTAATGTTGATTTCTAAAGTTCTAATTAAACTATATATCTTAGGGTGTACCTATATGACAATTATTGTGGTTCCAACACCCACTAAAGCATACTCAATGCAAAATGCAAATAAGCGATGTGCATTAACTTGACATATAAATAATTTAAAAAATAGAAATGGGCCAAAAACAAAACCGGATGCGGAACCTACCATTCCAATTTTGAATTTTTCAAAATAAGTTATTTCGTATTTTAATCGAGAACATCCTTAAGGGCCCTAAAATACTAAACAATCGATTACATCTTTGTCAGTTTCTGGTTAATGCTAAAATTGCCAATCTACTGTATGTTCGAGAGTTTTCTCGAGACAAAGAGGCAACTGGCATAAACATGTCTGATCCATGGTCCCGTCATGGCTCCATATGCTTCCCCAAGCCAGGCCATGTCCATGAGTCAATCAGGGTCAAATTGCTGGGTTAATTTCTCCACCAAAATATGTGCGCCCTTTATCAACTTTGAAATTGCAAGATCAAGTCTGCAATTAATCAATAATACCACTGCTGATTTGCGTTTGCGTTTGCGTTTGCGTGCATCTGATGGGCAGTGTCATTTCACAAGTTTGTTAAATTCTTCCGCCAATCTTGTCGAGAAAATGTTTTGACAGTGGGTGTCCCATGGGAAACTTCATTACCAGAATTTGCTTTAAATCACAAAGACCAATGGCAGTCCTGGCTACAAAATTAGTGGGTTCTGCATCAAAAGTGTTCGAATCGGCCATGGAGAACTTGAATTACAGCACCATGTGCGTTGCATATGTATATTGAGATACTGAGCCTTCTTAGGAGTGGTTCCTTGAAACAACTGCCAACGGGGTAAGACTTTTTAGCAAATTCCGTAATTTACGGAAAATGGCGCGAATTAGAACTATGTAGAAGCAGCATTCAGTTGGAATCAGCTGCAAATTTTGGAAGAAAATACATTTGTATTTGTGGCATAAATTGGGTTTAAACTTTCAACTAGCTCATAGAAATCGCAAAAATTATGTAGACGGGATCAAGAAATTTGATTCAGGAACTTAAAAAAACCCTCGTTTGAAAATATAAGTGTATTAGACGATACCGAACAGGATTGAGCTGGGAATTTATTGTTGTTATCCATTTACTGAGTTAATCTTTTTAGCATTTTTGTTTTTCTCTTACTTTTCGAATGCAACGTGTTGTCAGGCATGACATTAAGCTGTTATATGGTGTGCTAGAAACTTAGAATTGACTTTGCTATAGCTAGGAAGCTTAGTACGCATAAATGTTCTGCATAATCGATCACAAAATTGAAAGTTAAAATATCAAAAATTTGGTCCAATTGATTTCAGGCTAAAGGTCACCAGGTAAACTGATTAGTTAACAGTGAAGGGTATTATTGCAGGTAATGTATATATTACAATTATTATTATTATATATTACCCAGAGAGGAGTGAATTTGCGGACTATGCAAACAAATCAAAGAAGATGAAAATCATATCTTTTTATTTTGCAGATGTTTGACTCACATTCTAATGAATTATAATATTAATTATAATCTGCTGATTTTTTCTTTTCTTTTCAAATTGACCATCTGCTTGGGGCATTACATCAATGATGTTTTCAACTTTCTTCAAAATAGGTTGAGGCTTTGTAACCCTCCAACAAATCCTCTGTGATTTCCTGGATGTAATAAAAATGTCCAGTTTACAGTTTCCCTTATGTTTGATTTTTTCAAAGTAATTTCACTCTTATTAGATTGTTGCAATCGACATTAATGTTAATGCTTCACTACCATCTTTGTTAGCGTTAGAATTGGTGAGTCTAGTGTATAAATCATCTTAACTTGTCTGGATATGTAGGAATTAGATGTAGTTGTGGAAGCCCTTACCATGATAGCAAGACACCTGGAAACAGTGGTATTCACTCAGCTATTTCTGGAATGTGCTGTTGCAAATACACAGAATGACCATGTCAATGATGGATGGACTTTTGTGAAGCCATTTACAGCAAAATGTGAGTCCTTGCAACAGTTTTTCTCATGTGGGGGGCTTTGTCGATCTGCATTGTGGAGCGCAGAAGAAATCCTCAATTCCAAAACCACCACGTCTAACAATTGTTTGGTATGCTTTAGAAATGAATTGCCTTAGAATTAGGATGTGATGTAGGTTAGCTTAAGTGGAGGGAATGGCCATTGGAAAATATATATTTTTCAGAAATGTACATTTTTCTATTATGCAATAATAAAAAACATTCAAGGCTACATGATTAGCTATGGTATGGCACTTGTTTCTTTTGTTATACTATTAGCACATTGAACATGCATTCTAAATTTGATATTGGAGATATATCATGCCAGCAGTTTGATGAAATGCATTGTTGAATTGCTGTTTTGTGAAATGCAATCATATATGGGTTTATTGTAGGATGGGGCTGGAACTTGTCTATGAGATACTGACTAGTGAACTGAATCTTTATTGGATGATTCAATTTGATGATTCAATTTTCTCAGCTTTATGTGGATGAAAAATTTTCTCCATTGGTCAAGAAAATCATTTTTCGACTTTCATGTTCTGGTGCATGGTTTTCTATTTACATATTGCAGGTGCTTACTATTTAAGATAGCCAAAGATGCCTGCTAGAAACTTATTATTCTTGATTGCCAAATTTTAAGATGCATCATAAATAGCCATTTCGATGAGCATTGAAGATTTTGGTCTCATGATGCTAGAATACCTGGTTCCAAACTGCTTTACCCTGGCCAGTATTGTCTTTGTTTGGATACATGCTGTTGAATATGTGTATAGCTTCATTTCAACAATTATTTGTGTATCAAACAACATGCAACCAGTGTTGTTGCTCCTACATGTAGGAGTCCTGGTATTATGAACTTTTCTTTGCTTTGTAACAATCGAGAATTAGATATTCAAGGTTGTCTTCAAAATGAGTTATCTGCATCAGCTTTTGAACATTTTGTAGAGTGCAATAATAAAAAACTGAACAAATATTTGAGACCTTTGCTCTTTCTAGTATGATGCTATTAGTTTGTAACTCAAATAAATTTTTAAGAAGCAAGCTGATGCATGAGTTGTTATTGTAGAAATGTGTTCTTATCGCGACATCTATTTTTCTGTGGCTTTAAATTTGGCTTGAACTATTTATATGTTTAGGGATAGGAATTTGGTTTTGATCCTCATTGGGTTTTGATTTTTTAATTTTCAGAATGGAGTTTTATGCATGGTTGGGTTAATCATATGACATAAATACAACGATGGGGAGATTACGTACCTTGACAGGGTTCATGGTGGTTGGGACCCTTTAATTCCGCTGCATTGCAAATCCGTCAAGTATGTGTTTCAGCCAAAGATAAATGATTATAACGATGTTATGACAAGTATTGTGAAAATGGATGATTTGGTAGGTGATTAATTACATCCCATATATATGTATGTGGATTTGCTTGGTATTACACCCTATCACTAAGTCTTTCTTAACAACACAACTGAACTTTACAACACTCTCATCAATGGTATAGGTGGGGCTATTGTCATGACTAAGATAAATATGGAATCTTTGCTTTCTCATCACTGTAATAAGATTGCCTTGGCTAGCCAGACTTTTTGGGAAGTTTACTAGGAATTTGTAAGAAAATTTCTTTTTTTTCCTTATTTTTTACCATTTTAAATTTATGTTTCAACATGTTTAACACAAATTTGAGCTGTTGGTTGAACATGATAGTATGTCATTTTAATGGCAATTTGATGTTGTTCCTTGAACTTATACTTCTTGTTGGATACAAAATTTTTGAGGGAATATCAATGCAAGGATCACATTTGCAAATGATAAAAGCATTACAAAGAAGGCATTTATTCTATTAAAAATGTTGTAGACAGTATTTATAAAGCACACACACAAAATGACCAGCTATAAAGATCAAAAAACCAGAATATGCAATCATCATAGCCTAGCTTAATAGCCTTCTATTTCAGCTAGAGAGCCTGTATTCTAAATCAAAAAATTTGTGATTAGTGTGATATTTGTTTGAAGTTTTTTTCATATCTATTCTTCAATATAATTAAAATATATATCCACTTTTTTCTATATTTAATCATCCTACCCTTATCCCAACTACATTGAGTTGACTATATGAGTTCATTTTCTTCTATTAAGATTCAAATAAGCATTAATACTCAAATCTTGGATGTCTTTGTTCATGCAGGAAAATGAATTATGTCTTAGTCTACCTCTTTGTTGGTTCTCCTCAACTTTATATTTAAATTTGCAATAGAAATTTTTACTTCTAGAATTTCAATTTCTACATCAACCTTAAATTTCTTGTTTGCTTATTTCTCTTCTAGATATTTGCAATTGCTAGAACTTTTGTGTTGAAAAAGGTTGTCAATTTCAATGCTTAATAAGGTACTCCTGTCATCTTTGCATTAATAGTCTTTGAACTATGTTGAATTCAATTTTAATAAAACTTTTTAGCTTCAAGTGTCAGTTGTGAATAGTTTCCTGGGTTCTTTTAAGGGTTTAATTGGTATTGTTTATATTGTTACCTTAGAGGTGTTCAATTCCTCAGGCATTAAATTGGTTATTGATTAATACAAAATTTTATTCCTATCTCTTGTGTTGATCCCCATTGAACTCTTGTTTAATTTGATTGAAATTGTCTTTTTCATGAACAGGCACTCAATTCTGTTTATTAGGATACTGCAAAAAGCATTTCTACCAACATTCTTCATGTCAAGCACAGTGGACAACATCACGAACACTATAAGCATGGATGTCATATCCTGGCAAGAAATGTTTCTTTTATTTAGGAACTCTTTGTTGCTGTTGGGGCAATATGCTTGATTGTAGATGTAATTTGCTACGTACACAAGATTCATCCTTCTTCAAGATCCAAATCTCATCCCGAAAACCGAATTAATTTCTATACCTAGATCAATTTGATGTAGGGACTAATCTAATGTTATTATACAACTTTAAAATAGTGTAGTTTGTTTTGCTTTAATTTGAGAATTGGATAGATATTAAAGCATTGTGTGTGTGTATAAACTAGCCAAGATGATTAACTATGGAAGTCATTTTCTTGCTAAGATAAGTCATAGAGAAATGTTCAAATAAAAGGAATAATTTGCATATTGTTTTCATTGATTTCAAGAAGGTTTATGATAGAGTTGCTAGAGAGATAATTGAGTGTATCCTAAATAGGAAAGATATCCTAATTGGATATATATGATACTATGTAAGGTATATGTCATGGAGTTACAAATAGGAAGGTATTCTAATTGATACAGTCAACTTATTCAATCAAATCTATTATATGGTTGTAAAACTTGGGTCTAATTTACCTCCCATACGATGAAAATGTTTGAAATATGTTCAAAAATAATTTTTTGTTGTAGGAAATTTAGGTAAATGCTCAAAATCCATATAATATTTTATTAACACAAGCAAATATGCTACCTATAGAAATTGTAGCTTTTCAAAAAAATTTACAATTTTATAAAAAAATGCTTGCTAGTCTTAGCATTCACTTATTCACATAAGTTTATAAGGTCACCTAGAAAAAAAATGGTTCAATGATGGGAAAAAATGACTTTAAAAATGGAATATTGAAGATCAAGATTTAAATTTGAGCTTTAATAATCTTTAAACAAGGATTAAATAGAAGGCATTGAAGCATATGTGGGAACAACCATGTGGAAAAAACAATTTTATTTGCACCAGATTCAAGGAGAATTCTTAACAAAAATACCTACTTATTAGCTATTGCTATTTTTAGATAAATTAAGGTAGCAATCACATGTGCTTGTGTAGTATTTCACTATCTATTAATTGAAACAAGGAGATCAATTACTCTTCAAAGAGAATAATGCATCTACAGATTTTGTAGATTTTGTATGCATGTAGTAGTAGAAAATGATAGGCATATCTTTCTGAATTGTCCTTTCTTTAATGTTCTTAAACTTAAATATAGTGTTCAAGCAACAACTTTACCATATTTGTTTTAGTTGTAGGTGTCAAATTTTTTGTCATTTTTTTGATGGGGTATTCAAAACCCATTATGACCATATCAAAGCCTTGTAATTAAAAAAAAAAATTCCTATGTCTTACTCTCATGCCTACTAATAGGCTTTATAAAGGTCCTCTTTTAACTCTTTTGCTTGTTGTGATAATATATATATCATTTTATAACTTGTTAACTGGTATTCAAACCAGAGGTTGAGTATAAAAGATGGAATGTTGCATTCTCATATTTCTACCTTTTAAATTCCATTTTCCCGAATGTACTCCTAGCTCTTAATCAAAACTAATGAAAGGCAACAGTTAACAAAATATTAATAACAAATAACCTACTTTCCAAACTAATTTTTTTAACCCAAAATCAAGAAACATTTCTTGTATATAAAATGTAAAGGAAAAACAAACAAAACTAATAGCTTCTTTTTTATTTTGTGACTCAAATTTTGGCTTATGGATTGACATGGGAATTTTGTGCAAAAGAGTTACACAATTGTGGAAATCTTACATTTGCATTGAATTATACAATTTAGCTTCACTGCTTGAAATAATAGTAGGAAAATATCTTGCTTCTATGCATGTGGCCATTGTGGCCATAGTGTGTTGATAACATGATAGGATGTTCTTCCTTAGAGATAGATATTTCACTTAAGTTTGATGAGTTGACCTCAATAAAACTTGTACTTTGTGAGAAACTGCAAGAAAAATAAAAATAAACTGTTAAACCTTTAAAATGAATCAAATACACTATATTAACATTTAGCATATTAACAACAATATTAAGAATGATAAGGGTAGTTACAAAATAGAAAATTAATATTTTTAAAGTTGAAAGGGCAAAAAACCATTCATCCAACATCTAAATACAAAATTTTAAAACGCCTACATTTCTATATAAATTGTTTTGGTTTTAATTTTCATTTGCCAAATCTGAACTCTAAAGTGAAGCATAGACACTAAAAATGGTTGGGAGGTTAGAAAGTTAGCTACAGGCATACAATGAGCATGTAATTATGCAGGAAGTTAAATTGCATGTAATTATGCAATTCAAAAAGTGAAGGTTAAAGGAGAGGTAAAGAATATTTTATTTCAATGTATTCAGTTGAAATGTTCTACCCTTATCTTCCTCTTGATTGTACTAAAACCAAAAACTGATCAACCCATAACACTCATGACCAAGGGCAGCTATATTTTTACAGTTAAGCGACAAACAAAAATAACTACTAATATAAATGGAAATCCCTTGTAGTTCTTTGTGAAAGCAGAATCCAAGTTTAGTTTCTTGAAAAACATGTGGAATATTGGCAACAATGGTTTGTTTCCACCATTGCTTGTATTGCATACATAAAGTATCCCATTGCAACAATAAATGAATGATGCAAACCAGAAATCTTAGGGAGGAGATACGAAAGCTAATAACTTCTTTTCTTAGGAAAAGACTTACTTGGAATGGCTAATCAAAAGAATAAAAAGTTGAACTTTTAGCTTCTGCCCTTTTGCGGTAAGGGTAAAGAGGGGTTTGTGATTCCACAACACTGATAACTTCCTCCAAGTTTCTTGGTGTTATCCTTTGATCTTGTGCATTTACAGGACCAATTGATTGCAAAAATGACACAATTTCCTGCATACTTGGCCTCAGAGGTGCATCTGACGCCTAGCATCAAAATGCTTTCTACACCGATATTTCTTCATCTTTATCCATTTCAATTCCTCCTCCAACTTCATCCTCTGTCTTTACAATATTTTTAATGATTTCTTTGCTATCTTCTTTTGATTTCCCTTCCAAGGCCATGGAGATCCACAATGGCAATGTAAGATCGCCTGAAAACATTTCATGTGTGGGCTTTAATCTTGTAATGACTTCCAAGGTAACCACTCCAAAGCTGTATACATCACCTTTGACAGAAATTCTTTCCCCAATTTCATACTCTGAAAAATCATTAAGCATATATTCAATGAAAATTATATTTAGATTTTTAAGGACAAATTTTATTTTAAATTTTAAAAGAAGGTGAAAATAAGAAAACCTATACCTGGAGCAATATAACCAACAGAGCCGTTCACAGGGAAAGATGATGATGCTGTTGGACAATCAAGATCTCCTCCCATCAGACAAGATATTCCAAAATCAGAGAGCTTCACTGTCATATCATCATCCAATAATACGTTATCTGGTTTGATGTCACAGTGTATGACCTCAAAATCATGATCATGATGCAAATAGCAAAGCCCCCATGCTAGCTCAGCTAATATTTTCACTCTAAGTGGCAACTTTAATGGTGTGAAGTGGCCATTTACTCTATGGTGAAAAAGAGAATGGAGACTGCCGTTACTCATGAATGGCATTACCAGGGCTTTTAATTCCTCCAACCAAACTACAGTGATAATCTTCAGAATGTTGCGATGTGACTTTCCCCAATGCATGACATTCCTTTTTGAAGCTTTTATCAATTCCACTCTGGTTTGCAGAAGAGAAACATTTTATGGCAACCACCTTTCCAGAGCTTAAGACACCTCTGTAGACCTTTCCATGGCTGCCTTCCCCAACCAGGTTTGAAGTGCTGAAATTGTCTGTGGCCCTTTGAAGTTCTTGGGCAGATATCTTTAAGAATTTTTCACTTATCCGTGGAGTTTCCCCTTTTGATGTTTTGACTCCTTTGAAAATGAATAAAATCCCTGCAACAACCAGCAACAAGAGACCACCTAGAATGCCAAGCACAATTTTTAGAATATTGTTTTTGTTAAAGTGAGAGCTGTGTTGCTGAGGAGATTCTGGACAAGGCTCGAGGCCAAAGCATCTTCCGCGTAATTTTGGAAATAATTTTGTGTTTCCAAGGAACGACCATCTCGTTAATCTTAGCTTTTTGAAGGAGCTGTGCAAACAGGGGGACTTCTGCATCAGAGTTGTAGAAGTTCAAAAAATAGAGAGCCGAGTGATTTAACAGAGACGCAGGCACAGGACCGGTGAAGTTATTACCAGACAGATCTATTCTCTGTAGCTGGGTGAGCTTACTCCCAATTGATTTGGAAAGGTTGCCGCTGAAATTATTTAGAGAGAGATCGATTTGGTGGGCATCTAACCAGCTATCCATGTAAGATGCAATCTTTCAGAAAGTTGATTTCTTGAAAGATTTATAAACCGTGCCATCTGCAGTCCTCCTATTTCTGGAGGCACTTCTCCCTTCAAAGCATTTGCAGAAAAATCAAAATTAAATACAATGGTTTTGATACCGGCAACTTCCGGTGGTATTGGCCCAGACAGATTGTTTTCTGATAATACAAGGTCTTCAAGAACAAGGCAGTTTCCTACTTCTGAAGGAATTTTACCTGATAAAAGGTTTCTTTCAAGGTGCAGCTCTCGCAGATTGACCAGTTTTCCAATATTGACAGGGACGGAACATGATAACATATTTTGAGAGAGATAGAGATAGCCAAGTGACTTGTTTAAGAGGGATACCTCAGTCGGAATGCTGCCCTGTAATTTGTTCCTTCGTAGACTGATGATTTGCAGTGACTTCAGATTTGCAATTTCAGAAGGAATGGTGCCGCTGAATCTATTGTCATGAAGAGATAGACAAACAAGAGACGATAAATTTCCTAAGCTGGGAGGGATGTTGCCAGAGATGAAGTTGCCCAAGAGTAGCAAATACTCAAGATTTGGTAAGGAGCTTCCGAAGGTGGGCGGCAGCGTTCCCGTTAAACGGTTGTCACCCATGATCAAATGAGTTAGGGAGGAGCAATTTGAGAGAGCATTGAGGATTGGAATAGACTGCCTTGGCGTGCGCACTCCACTGGTGAAATCATTATTGCCCTTATTAAGCCACGTCAGACGAGTGCAGAGTTGCCCCACCCACCACGGTGCCGTTCCTGACAATCTATTATGCGACAACTGAAGACTCTGGAGATGCGACAGATTCCGCCATGACTCTGGGATGTTCCCTGTGAATCCGTTGCTGAATAAACCCAAGGACCGCAAATTGTTAAAGCTGCTGCCAATCCAGGTAGGAAGATCACCTTGCAAATTGTTACCACTTAAACCAAGCACTGCAAGAGCTGTGAGGTTACTAAAACAGGGGGAATGGCTCCAGTCAGGTTGTTCATGTCAAGAATTAATGCAAAGAATTAATGCAGTGAGACGGTTGACACTGGCAAGTGAGCAAGGAATCAAACCTGTTAAGTTATTAAAGTCAAGACGAAGAACAGTCAAGGATGAAGATAGATTGCCTAGCTCAGCAGGAATGACACTCTGAATGTTGTTCTCACGGAGATTAAGCTCTTCAAGTTTGTTGAGTGCTCCTAACCAGGAAGGGTCTTGTCCACTCAATAGATTACTGGAAACATCCAACTCCTTAAGGTTTTGGAGTTTGGAAAGAGATTGAGGAATCTCACCACTCAAAGAATTTGAACAAAGAAAAAGCACTTGCAATGAAGAAAGATTTCCCAACTGATGTGGAATCCGACCTTCAAATTCATTGATGCATAGATCTAACACTTTAAGTCTACGTAGTGTACCAAGGGATGATGGAATTGTGCCAGAGAAAGTGTTACTGAAAATATCAAGTACCTGAAGGAATGATATGTTGGAGAGGTGGGGAGAGGTGGGGAGACAGGGATCCACGCAACTTTGCATTTTCCAGAGAGATTTTCACAACTTGGCCTGGATGTTTGGCAGAGCAGCTGATTCCAGTCCAATTGCATGCATTTGGAGGATGAGCAACAGCAGTGGATGCATGATCATCATCGTCCCAATCCCAATCTTTGAAGGATGAGCAACAGCAGTGGATGCATGATCATCATCGTCCCAATCCCAATCTTTGAGAAGAGAAAGTGGATCGCTGGTAATGCATTTCTTGAAATGAATCAAAGCTCCCACATCGTTGAGAGCTCCCTGTGCATCATCTCTGCGAGCATCAACAGAAACAGAGAAGAAGAAAATGCACAGAAGAAGCGATGAAAGGAAAACAAGACAGAAAGCTGTTGTTGCTGAGAAGGAGGCCATTGTAGCACGAACCTCAGAAAGAATGAAAAATACATAACACGAAGCTCAACTTAAATAGCTGCGCATGCTTACTGCTCAGGCCATGGTGACCATCTATTTTTATTTTTACTTGCGTTAAAAACGGTTACTTTCGTTTCACCTTTCATTGCGCGTTGAACGTCAGTCAGCGTAAAAACTTTGTCCAGCATAAAAACGCTTACTTTCGTTTCACCACTAATTCCGCGTGGAACGCCAGTTTGATTCGATTTCAGCATAAAAACTTTGTCTAGAAAAAAGCTTGACGAGTTTAAATTAATTTATAATACGTCAATCGCCATCCTTTGGAAAAAGTGCGTCCAATTAGTTAGAATGTCTTCCACATAAGATTCCGTTCCAATGCGTAAATTTCGCATTCCATTTCATTCCAAGAGAGGGCACGTAACGTTGTTCCGCAAATCGTCAACGATCTGAGAGATTTTCGGGTCTGATACCCGCTCAAATTATCATCATCAAGGCTAAGCATTACAATAAAATAAAATTATGATTCATATATTGCGGTTACAACACCATATAATAGCTTAATTTCAGCAATGACTATAACTTTGGTTCCTTTACCCTCTCTTAATGAGTTATATTTTAATTTGAGGTCATTCCTTCAAACATGATGCTCATATGCAAATGAGAAATGTTTTAAAAGTGTCGCTTTGACACGGGTTAAATTGTTTGAAAAGTTTTAAATATGCATAATTTAAATATATAAGGTATATTTAATAATATTTTTATTTGATTCATTTTTTATTACGTAAAAATAATAAATTATTCAATAAAACTTATATTTATCTTATAATTTTTTAAAAAGGTGGAGCCAAATAAAAAAACATTACAAAAATTTCCATTACACATCCCTTAAGGAGATTAAGGGCCTATGGGAACAAGATATATAAAAAAATAGAAAGAATGCATAGAAACAAAATAGACTTCTACTAAAATCAAGAAGATGTTTATTCAAGCTTTACAAAACCCTTGAAATTTTGAACATTATACATTAATTTAACATATATCTTTTTACCTCTTCCATTTAAATAAAGATAGATAGTGCCTTAGTGATGAACAATAAAAATTCACATCCACTCACTACATCAATGCAACGCTTCCTATATCAATGGATTAACGCACTTGTGTTGACTCACCATTTGTTTTTGCTATAAATATGTATGCACCTATGTGTTGTGGATTCACTTCTCACTAAAAATTTGTGTTTCGAACATTTCTAAATTGGAAACGTATCTAAAAAACCATGAAACATACAAGAAGACATTTTCATTAAAAGTTTTAAAAATTCGAAATTTATGTACAACCACATATTTTTTCCTTATTATATTAATAAATTTTAAAAATATATATATACTACATGTTTCATTTGTGTTTCCTATCGTGTTTCCAAGTCTCTAAGTATCTAAAACTTATGACACAGTCACATTTATAGCATTGTTTGATCTATAGGTAGTAGAACTCTCTCAGTTTAGTTTTGTGAATTTTGTTGTAGAGTTTATTGTGTAGAGTCTTATTCAAGTAGATGAACATGGACGCTTCCATGAATAGAAATAAGATCAAGCTTGATCTTCTTCCATTCGAGTCATTTGACTTAGCTTAGATTTACTTTCAATGCATTTTATTTCAAAGCCATTTATCAATGTTATTTAACATAATGTTTACGATTCCATATGCATTAATTATGGTGAAATGAACATGCCAAACCTAAAGTGTTAAACTCACATTAACTTGGTAATTCTAACATCTAGTCACTTTGGTATGCCCATCAATGAAATAGCTTGGTGATGAGTCATGTTTTGGTAGGGCTCCGATATCAGAGCCGCATTATCGAGTATTTGATATTGGGGCAGAACCTCCAATGTTGAGAATCTAATATCATCTTATCCATGCTAGCCTATAAATACAACACTTGGATGCATAGTTTGGATATAGATTTAGACATAGAGAAGGGAATAGATAGGTGTTATTTTGTTTCCAATGCATGCCAATAGTGTGATGTTAAATGATTGTATGACATCCTTATTTGAATATGATATACTTGGACATGTTACATGTTCAACAATAAAGATCGAGATTACTTTTATCATTATAGCACCCACTTTGCTTTATTATTGTTAATTACTTAACTACTTACTATTTTTCTTAGTTAATGTTTATCATTTATTGCTCTTTATTGTTTTTATCATCAAGCGGAATGAGTACGACTAATCGTGAGTACTTAAGTGTAATTACTTGGTAACCCAATAGTATTATGATTTGGTATGCCCAATAATGGTACACTTGGTAATCCTAGCAGTAGTTGCAGGAAGTCCAAGGTGTGTACAGAAGGTTAAGGATAAATACTCATTGAACGTAAGCTAGTTTAGACTTTACTTTCCATTGTTAATTAGATTAAATAATTAATTTCTCTATTATCATTAGGAGTAACATAAGGCTGCAATAACATCAATTATCATATTCCTCACTTTGGACTAAACCATACGTGAAAAAGCTACCACTAGTTTGATAAGTGATCGAGTACCCTTACGCTCAACCATATGAAACATGAAACATTCATATATGATTTGGTCAAATTCCACAGACTCTATGTCTTCCAACACACTAGTCTTTTAGGAAGTGAACTTTGCCCTAACATTCATTCCTTATCTTTCCAATTACACTTGTGATGTACAAAGGCATGGTTAACTATAATTGAGGCATATAATTTTTATTATTTTATGTTTTATGTTCCTAGTGCTTGAAGTAGAGGAATGAAGTAATTTAATAGCTAATTTATTCTAACTGACTAATCCTAACATAAGTATCCGGTCCCACTTTCTTACATGTCTTGAACCCATGTATCCACTACTAGGATTACTAAGTGCTATGCTATTGGGCAAACCCAGTAATAACATTGCTAAGATTACCAAGTGAATATGCGTTTATGCTTGAAGTGATCGTACTTATGTGTTTAATCTATTTAGCTTAATTAATTAACTAATTATAGTCTAGTTTAGCTTAATCAATTGCATAATTAATGAAAACAGTGAATGTAGAAATAAATCATTAATCTATTCCAAGTGTTGCAAGGTTTGATCAAAAGGCTCATCTTTATTATTCACACTGGTATGCTCAGGTACATCAATGCTCAAATAAAGATTTGTATACTTTCAGACTCTTGCTCTGGGCACTCAGAAAAATATTCTAACTCTCAAATAACAAAACTACAAGAGCTATACTATAACTATGACTTGACATGCCATAAACACAGATGGTGAATGCATATTTATAGATTTTATTAGGAAAATACATCAACAGGGCCCCATAGACATAACAAATGCTACATCAATGTAGCCCCGTCAATAGGGCAACACCATGTAGACGGGGCCGCATCAACGAGGACCTGTCAATGAGGCCACATCCATAGGGGCTCGTCGATGTGACACAGTGATGATTCATCATGTCCCCATCATTAAATGAAAACTCATCATTGAGTTCCTTTACAAAATTGGGAAGATATGGGATTATTGACTGACTCTTGATATAACAAACTGACTTAACAAAACTGATGAGACGCGGTCTGCATCGGCCGCGATATCGCGTCCGACGTGATATCGCATACGCGATATCGTAGTCAGCTGTCATTTCTATAAATAAGAGGCGGCTCTCCCTC
>MNCI01008624.1:0-22624 GCA_015680685.1 Gnetum montanum
AAATTTTTTAGCTAGTGGTTTAGATAGTATCATTCTTGGCAAGTATTTTGGGATTTTTAGATTGCTCTTACTGTTCTTGTTGCCCGATAGAAATTTCAATTAAAATTTTTCCATATAAGTGCTTGTGTTTAAAAGCCTTGAGAGCATTTTAGTAGTAAATTTCGTTATTGTGCAACGTGTGGGAACTACTATTGGGATTGTTGTAAGAGAGCCTCTGTTTGTAGTCACGCCGTTGAACAATTCAGTAGTCGAGAGGGTTCAGAAAATCTTTGGTATTTTGATGGGACCAGAATAGCTTCTTTTTATCTTTAAAGTGAATTCTCGTGGTATTTCAATCAGAAATTGTCAAGTCTTTTAAAGGTTTTGTTTGAATGCAATCGTTGACATCTATTATCTAGTCAAAATGGAGTCTCGTACGTGGTAGTTCATGCAGCAATTTTTGGTAGTATAGTAGGATTGTCTTGAAGATATTGCTTGTTTGAGCCTTGGAAGTTTGAACAATTTGTAGATATTGAATTTGGGATAGCTTTACTACGAAGTGTTTACTCGTGCCATTTTACCTTGTTTAAATATTTGAGGTCTACACAAATCTGCTTTCTTTTCTTTCTGCTTATTTCCATTGAATCTTGCTCTATTTCTAGCTTTCTTGTGGAACTATCTCTTTCTCTAGGGAAAATTAGGAGTAGATTGCGGAGTTGTGCTCAAATGTTTTTGCAAAATTTTATTTGTTACAAGTAGGTAGTATAAGGACCGCGTAGACTAGGCAGTTGAACAAAATAGGAAATTTTCAAGAACTCACAGTACTTGGCAAAGTTGGCTGAATCTCTTTAAAGTAAGTCATTTGTAGTTCACACACAATGCAATTGTTACATTTTACACAACCACATGCTGCAACAGCACACACACATACTCACATTAACTACTGAGTTTATTTGGAGGTATCTGGGCCTTGGTGTTGCCAGAGACCAGCAGGCACCTAAATCTTGTTCGAGGACACTCGTTGGCAGTCGCGTCCCAAACGGTCACCAACATTAATATGTTTACTTTAGTATAGCCCACCAATATGGAATACACATTCCTTAAAAACAAAAAATTGGTAATTATCAACGCTAAGCTTGCTCCTCAATAGAAAGAAGAACTACTAATGGTAATAAATAAATGGTTGAAAGCCTTCACTTAGTCATATTGTGAATTAACTGGAATAAATCCTAGGATATGCCAACATAGAATTTACACTAACCCCTTCATGAAACCTCGAAGAAAATTGCAAAGGTGATTGAACCCTAAGCTGAAGCAAGTAATTAAGGAAGAAATCAAACCGCTTCTCAAGGCTAGGTTCATATACCCCATTGCTGATAGAAAATGGGTTAGCCCCTTAGTTATTGTGCCTACAAAGAGAGGAAAATGGAGGGTGTGCATAGATTTCAGGCTACTAAATATGGCAACATTCAAAGATCACTTTCCATTGCCATTTGTTGATCAAGTCTTAGACACCATCGCAGAGCATCGCTACTACAGTTTTCTAGATGGATACAATAAATATAATCAAATACAAATAGCCCTAGAAGACCAAGCCAAAACTACATTCACCAATCCTTAGGGAACATTTGCATACAAATAGATGTTGTTTGGCTTGTGCAATGCCCCTACAACATTTCAACGACTAGTTCTAAGCATCTTCCAATAGCAGATAGAAAATGGTGTAGAAATATTTATGAATGATTTCTCCACCTATGGAGCAAACTTTGATTAAGCCTTGGACTGATTAAAGTAAGTGTTAAAAAGATGTGTAGAAACCAATTTGAGGCTCAACTGGCAGAAAAGCCATTTGATGGTCTAACAGGGTGTAGTACTAGGGCACAAAATCTCACACACAAGGATAGAGGTAGACCCCGAGAAAATCAAAATTATCCAAGGAATTACCCGTCAACCAAAAATTGTCAAAGATATTTGATCATTCCTTAGACATACTGGCTACTATAGGAGATTTATTGAGAACTTTTCAAAGGTTGTCAAACCATTGGTGGAATTAATGAAAAAGGACATACCTTTTGAGTGGACTAGGGAATGTGAATTAGCTTTCCAAACTCTGAAATAGAAGTTAGTAGAAAGACCCATTCTACAAGCTCTTGTTTGGTCCAAACCATTCCATATGATGACTGACGTGTCCAACTATGCTTTAGGAGCCATACTTACATAGTTAGATGACCAGAAGCATCCTTATTACATCCATTGTGCAAGTAGAAGTATCGCTAGTGCACAACTTAACTACACTACCATAGAGAAAGAATTAATGGTTGTAGTATTTGCATTAGAAAATTTTAGACACTATGTATTGGGATATAAAGTATATATACATAAATATCATAGTGCAATAAGATTCCTCATGAATAAGTCAATGGTAAGCCCTCGTATCATACGATGGCTTGTAATCTTACAAGAGTTTGATCTTATGATGATTGATCGTAAAGGCACCAAGAATGTAGTTGCTAATCATTTATCTCAGGTGCAATGAGACAACAAAGAGGATGAGTATCCAATTTTTAATCATTTTCCTAATGAATTTCTCTTTGCTAGTGTAGTAAATAATCAATCACCCACAGAGAAAAACTGGTATAGTAGCATTCTTACCTATCTCCTCACAAGAGTTAAACCTTAAGAAGAAATAACAGTTTCCTCACCGAGCCAAGTACTTTATGGAGATCAATGGGAAACTTTACAAAGTGTGTCCCGATGGCTTAGTTCAATGATGTGTTCCTGATATAGATCAACTACAAGTTCTCCAAGGTGCTCATGAGGGTCCTTATGGGGGTCATTACACTGGGAGATGAAAAACCATCAAGATCCTGCTTGCAGGATATCATTGGCCTACATTATTTCAGGACGTCTATCATTTCATCCAAACTTGTGAGCGTTGTGAATGTGATGGGGGAATGACTGCTAGAATGGAGGGTCCACAACAATGGATCAAACCATTAGAACCCTTTAACATTTGGGGAATTGATTTTATGGGGCCAATTACACCAATGTCCAATGGAAAAGTCTATATCATTGTTGTTGTTGATTACCTAATTAAATGAGCATAAGTAGCTACTATTAAGGATTGTACATCATCTATAGATGCACAATTTTTTCAATAAAAAATCATAAATAGGGTTGGTGTGCCTTGTGCACTTATTTCAAACAATGGTACCCACTTCACAGGTGCAACTTTTTAAAAATTAATGCAATGCTTAGAGGTTGAGAATAAATTGACTACACCATACCACCCCCCCAAGCAAACGATCAAGCAGAAGTCACCAATAGGGAGATTATGAAGATATTGACAAGAACCATTAGCAAGTTTAGGTGATCCTGGAGCACTAAACTGAATAATGTTCTTTAGACATACCACTCTGCATGGAAACTCCCTACAAGCTACTCTTCCTATGAGTTAGTGTATGATAAATTACCAATGCTTCCCATTCAAACTAAGCTCTGTACACTATCCATGACATGTGACCTCAACTTTGACCTTGATCTAGCATAGAAACAACAATTAGTAACCCTTAATTTACTAGATGAAAACCGATTAGCTACCGTGTCATCTAACGAATTGCACAAGACCTTCAATAAACAACGTCATAACCTAAGAATTAAAAAGTTAAATATCAACCATGAGATAAGGTTCTCTACTAGAATCCCACACATGTGCCACAACATACTAAATTTCAAACACTGTGGAAAGGCCTTATATTATTCCTACAACTTTTCCTTTAGGGGTCATGACAATATACAAACCTGAGAGCCTAGATAAGAAAATTTTGGTCAACATGCAACAAACCAAACCTTTCCAGGAACTTAGGACAGCTAGTACACATGCTACCTCTCTTGATGGACAACCATTCTCACTATTTCAGATCTCCTCCTTCCAACTTAGTCATGGGGGAGATGGCCACCTATGCTAACTATTCTAGGCCCTCAATTCTTTTTGAATTTTTGTTTTACACATTTTTTGTTTTACACATTTTTTCAACTTTTCTTATTTTTTTTTTACACCATCATTGATGTTTTTACTATTTCTCTATTTTCTTGATTTACTTTTATTCATCATCTAATAAGTGCTCATGATGGTGGATTGAATTATATCATATTGATTGCTAATGTTTGCCTTTTACCTTTGAATTATGATGCTAATATTAAGGTATGGTTCTTTTGGTAAAACAAGCAATGAGTCAATGCCGTCCACTCATCCATACAAATCTATGATCTCCTTAGGCTTGGAACTGTATAGTCCCTCCTTTTCTAAGTAAACTTTTAATGAATTTGTGGTTGGGCACTTTTCAAACCAAGGAAAGACTCAAAGGATGAAAAGGGTATGACTTTAAGGGGATTTGATGCATTTGTGCTAGCCATTCTCTTGGGTGCTTTTATGCTTGTTTCTTAGGTTTTCTACCATTCTGACATTGTTCAAAAATCAGGAAGTCGAGTGAATAAAAATAACTCTTTGCATGGTGTGGTTCTCAAGTAAGAAAAAAAAAAGAAAAAGAGAAAAGAAAAGAGAAAAAAAGTGAGAATTCAAGGCACACCCCTTAGACATAATAAAGTAGCATGGACTACAAGCACTAGTTATGGAACTGAAAAGACATGTTACCCATGCTTGAAGGTTACCTCTAACTAAGGCCCTTTTTCGCTTCCTACTTCTCCATCTCGCTCTCCTTGGAATGGTGGTGAATTTTTGTGGAAGCATTCTTGTTGCCTCAAGAGGATGGATTGGCCAAGTTTATTGATGCAAGGTCATTGAATGTGGTTGGTTTGAGTTTGGAATTAGGATGTGTTCTACTCAGTTACCTTAACCATGAAATACACAAGGGGCTTTACATAACCTTGTTCTTGGGATTCCATTCCATTCTCTCCTCTCCATCTTTCTTTCCATTTTCCACCTCATTGATAGTTTTATCATTAGTTTGTTCTGGGTTGATGCATTATTTTTCTTTGGTGAATTCTTGTGGGTAAGCTCTTAACTCTTGCTTCCAAATGACATTCCTAGAGCCTATAGACTCTTTGGTTTGTGGGTTTGTCAAGGCATAAAGGGCATGAGCTTGCTTTGGGGAGGACCCACTGACATTTCTTTTTGGTGAAATTGTTAACTTCTTTCCCTTAAACATTTCCTACAATCAATCATTTCTTGTTTCATCCCCATTCATGACATCCATTTTATTGGTGTTGCCATTGATATTTTTCATCTTTCTTGTTCGTCATGTTTTTCCATATTATAGCTACCGGAGGTTCGCTCTTAGTTGTGGGGCCTTGGCATTAATTTTTTAATTTTTTCCATTTTACTAATTGCCTAACCCTTACACCTTGGGTAGTTTCTAGCGATAAATCTCTAAACCAATTTCTACCATAACCACAACTCAGCTAATGTGCTTCATATCGAGGCAAGGTATCAACTACATTATGGTTTATCTGTCCTTTCTCATTTGTGACTATATTGTGTGTGAAAATGACAATCATAAAAATAATGGATTGGGCTTGGAGGAAGCACTCAGGATGGACCAGAACTAGAGCATTTACAAAAGGAGCAAGTCTGGTGGCATGGCTATAGATAAATAACAAAAGGTGCAATCTTAGCATTGGTGGCAACATGCTTCATTTTCTTTCTCTCTCTTTCTCTACAACCTACCAAATAAAGGCTTAGATGTCATTTATGTACAAGTGTTCACCACAATGTTGTAATATGCTTATTGATCCGTCACTAGGCATGTTGAGTCTGTCATCCCATTCCACCATCAGTTGTCAATTAGTCAATAATCCCATAACTTTCCAATATTTTGTAAGAAATTTGAGGACAAGCTTTCATTCATTCATGGGGGTATGATGAGAGCAGCTACTCTAGAGGTTTATTCTAATTATTAGAGCATTTACTCTAGTGGTTTATTCTAATTATTAGAGTAGTTACTCTAGTGATTTATTCTAATTATTAGAGTAGTTACTCTAGCAGTTTATTCTAATTATTGGAGTGGTTACGCTAATTATTAGAGTAGTTGCTCCCAAGCCTATAAATATAGTGCCTAGGCACACAATTGGAAAGAAGTCTTTTAGCAGTCAAGTAGCCAAACTCTTGTAGGCTATTTGAAAGTTAGAGTATTTTCCAAGTGCCTGCAACAGGAGGTCTAAGTGTGGATGGATCTTTATTCGAGCATTGTGTACCTAAGCACACCTTGTGTATGGTAATAAAGATAATCTCTTTGATTTATCCTTGCAGCACTTGAGATTTTTTTTCTTACACATTTCTTTTATTTTATTTTCTTATGAATTTATTTTATTTTATTTTATTTTATGCACTTTACATTTCTATTATTAGCGTAGCAATTCATTTTGATCAATTAAGAAAATCATTAAATTACACAAGCACAACCACTTCGAGCATGCATGTAATGCTTAGTAACTTAGTAACAATTAGTGTTTGGTAATCTTAACAGTGTTGCACTAGTTTAGGATGTGTATGACAAGTGGGAACAGATGCTAGTGTTAGGATTAGTTAGACTTAGTTAATGAGTAATTAAGTTAAATTAGTCACATAGTTATCTCTCTCCTTCCCTACTAGTGTAGGACAGAAAAAAATAAAAGCTATAAAAATCATATGCCTTAAGCCTAATTAACCATACAATAGTGACATATAGGTAAGCTTGGGAAGAAAACGATCAACAAACCCATCCTTGTTTCACAAGGGCACATAAGCACTTAGTCCTTGGAATTCGACCAAATCGTGCGGGAAATGCTCGTATTCGTATGGTTGAGTGTCGGGGTACCTCCCCGCTCATCAGTATTCAAATCATTACTATATCAAACATAATTTTTTGTGTATTATATACTATTAATGAAAACTTTCCTTTCCAACATGTTATAAAAAAGAAATTCGTAGAACGCCTTCTTACTCTTTCTTTATTGTGTAGACTTTCATGCCAAAGTCTTTGTTCAAACCTTTATCTTTCCTTCATCTTGTAAATAGGAAACAATCTCCAAATTTCCCAAGGCAACATTTTGTGTATTTCTTAATCATAACAAGACTAGTTATGTTCCTTTCATTGGAGTAATATGATCTCCACATGCATATACAATATGTAACCAAGGTAGCCTTTCCACCTTACTTTCTTACAGCTTTCCTCTTTCTCTATTTCCACTCAACATTTTTCACATATTCTTGCATTAATTGATGAAAAATTCCTTCCTTCATGAGGGATTCCCATTTCTATCTTCTATACAAAATTTCTAGCAACTTTCCTCTCCATTATTTATTTGTGCAAAATTTCTATGTGTTATCATTCAGTTTGTGAAAAAATAAAATATCCTTTATAAAAGTAGATGGTAGGGGGGAAAATAATAATCACAACTAACAACTTAATGTCTCATGTAGTCCTATCATTCATATACAAAGTTTCTTGAAAAAATTGAAAGCTACTCTATGACAACCAAATGGCAAAGTATAAAAATAAGAATCATAATCCACATAAAGGAGCCTCATGACCTATCTAATAACATAAAATATTTTAAATAATTTTGATATTAGTATTATAAATAAAATTATTGACTTAAATAATATTATTTTTCTTACTATTTTGATATTTCATTAGTAGAAATGTAGAAGGAATTCATTAAATTTTCTAAAAAGAAAATATAAGAGAAGATAAAATAAGAAGATCATATGTGGCATTATTTGCTTAGTTAAAAAATCTTTGGAGCAGTATGTCCAACTATATAAATTAGATAAATATAAGTAAAATATTATATATATTTAAATAAAAATCCATCACTAACATGGTTGTGCTTTTCTTGCTTTTATTTATTTGGCCTAAAGAATTTACACTACAAAAATGCAAGTATGTCTAGAGACTATTATTTTTAGCATTTACAAATAGATATAGCAAATTTAGAATAAAGTGGACTATTTTTATTTATGAATATTTTAATGCTAGAATAGGCTCTCAACAAAAAGAAATTATTCATTGGTAGAGCAAAAATTATATCATAGATATTAATGTAGATCATTCTTAAATTTAAGACAACAATATTAATACAATGGTATATATTGAAATCGACAAAGGTTCTAGATTTGGTAATTTGTAATGGTATAACAAAGTTTCCACATTATGCAACATTCACTTTTACAAGACCTCAAGGAAACTTATTTATTGAATGATTTTCTCTTCTATTGAATATATTAAAAATCATGTCATCATTATTTAAAATTTCTCTTACAAATCAATGTATCTTATGAATCAAGTTGTAGAAAACAGGAAGAAAAAGAATTTTTATTAAATAAGAATACAAACGAAAACCAAATATAAATATAAATAGCTAGTGTAAAATTAGTGAAATCCTAAAGCACATAAAGCTAATTACTTTGATGATCACAAGCATAATGCTCAAAAAAATTGCTTTAATGATGAATGTATATAGGCTAAAAGGGACCTCAAAAATAGTTGATAGAAACAAAGAAAAAATTTAGTTAAGCAATATAAACACTTAACCAAGAAAAAGAAGAGAATTTTTATAAAAGAACAACAAAGGAATTTTGTATACATGATTACAAAGGGACCCAAATTTTGTTTGGAAGTATTTTCAATGTAAAGTCTCTTCTTCACTTAATATTTATTTTCATGACATTTGTACTTTCTATAATAATCTCTTTTCAAGAGAATATTATTTTAGTTTTTATCATGCATCCATCCACTTTTTACTAAAAGAAAATACAAAATAAATAAATATAATGAACTATTTATCATTTGTAAATTATATCACACCTATGATATTGTGTCAATGATATCACAACTATAATATTGTATCTTCACTTATGATATAGTTAATACGATGTATCTAGACCTGGTAATATTGTTTGCTTAATTACATGATCATTATAAGTAATATCTTTACTAAGTTATTTTTCACTATTCTTAAAAAGAAAACTTAGCACTTGGGTAGTAGCTAATACAATTAAAGTAATTTGTCATGTTGGTTTCAAGTAGCAACATTTCACAATTAACCACATAACTACAATTGGATATTGTATGAAAGCTACAAAAAGACTCATAGAAAATTTTGTATTTTCTATGTTAACTTTCAAAAATCATATGATTCCGTAACTCATGAATAATTTATGGTTGTACCTAAATAAATTAGATATCCTTATAAAATTAATGGCAACAATATAAAATCTATATGAAAAAGCTATCATTCAACTTAAAGACAAGGAATCAATGGATACTTCTAAGTTGTGGAGAAAATTTGAAATGAAGAAAGGATACTCTTTATCCCCAACTCTCTTTAGTTTCTTTATTAATGAGTTTTAGGATTGTATACATACAATAAAATATAAGTATGCTATCAAGATAAGATCTCATCTAGTAAATCTACTTCTTTATGTAGTTGACATCACCTTAATTTCTACCTCTATGAAAAGTATGAAAAACATGTTGTAAATTTTAGAAAATTTTTGTTTCTATTCTAACCTGAAAGAAAATTTAAGGGTTGGAGGTGTTGCAAGAAGGGGGAGGGGAGTGGGTACCTTAGCATATATAGTCCAATTAGAACTTTACAACTCAACATTGCCCACCAGAATTGAATCTATAAATTGAGCTTTCAAATCAAGATTTTTTACCCCTAGGTTATAAGTTCATTTGGAGAAAACAACATGATGATATAGGGTATAATAAATTTAAATTCTAATTTTAAATTTTGGAATTGCACATGTAGATATATAGAAGTCCTTTAAAAACTTAGGTTCCCACTATGTGAGTAACTACAAATGAAATAAACTTATTAAAAAAATCACATGAGGAATTAAGACTCTATATATAATTAAAAACAAATATATTACATTTGTACTATATGTTTGAAAGATTAGAAGAAACAATTTTTAAGATTGTCATTTATCCTATTAATGAATCTTGTTTTGACTAGCTTTGATATCGGGTATCCAATATTGAAGCCTCAACATTGAATACCCAATGTCAGAGCCTAGGATGCGATCTCAAATATCCAATATCATGGGATATATGCTAGCCTATAAATATAGTGCTTGGGCTCACAATTTTTAGTTAGTTTTTAATCAGTTTTTCATAGTTTTTGTCATAGCTTAGCGAAGCTCTTACAATTTATTTTCTCCGGAGTTAGAATATTTTCTAAGTGTTTGCAGTAGGATTCTAAGTGTGTATGGAACTTTTCTCAAACACTAATATGCCTAAGCATAGTAGGCATAGCAGTATGATGGGAATAAAGACAAGCCCTTTTGATCATCCTTGCAGCACTGAGAATAGGTTATATTTCTTTAATGCATTCATTATTCAAGCACTTTACTTTAATGCATTTTCATTGAGCAATTAATTTTCAGTTGTTAACGAACACAAGCATGACCACTTCAAGCATTTGTGTAGAACTTCGTAACTTAGAAACACTTAACGTTTGGTAACCCAACAGTTCTATGTGCATTCAAGATGTGTCCAAGAGAGTACTTGTGTTAGGCTAGCTAGGGAATAGGCTCACTAGATATGAAATTCCTCTATCTTTCATTCTTATTGTAGGAGATTAAATTCATAAAACATAAAATGATAAAAATCATGTACCTCAATTACACTTAAATCATATCTTTAAGCTTCACAAGTGTAGTTGGGAAGACAATGAACATTTTCAATACCCATTTCACTTCCTAGAGGAATTAGTGCACTGAAGAACTATGGGTCCATAAAATTCGACTAGATCATCTGTGAACATCTTAATGATTCATATGGTTGGACATATGGGTACCTCACCGCTCATCATCAAAGTTATTGCAAGGGACTTTTTAGTTATTTCATGTGCTATCTAGGATTTAGTGGAAATCATTCAAAATCATTGAAATGAACCTTAGAGTCATATCATACTTTACAATTACTACAAAAAAATTTAAAAAGCACACTGCATTTTTATCCTCTAACTAAAAATGTCTTCTTCTCACAGAAGTGATTCTCTGTTCAAGTTTGATGAAGTACATCAGCTAGTGCCTCAATAATATTGAGTGGTATATGCTCATCCTAATGAGTATGTACCTAATTTCACCATCATCTTACATTAGGATCAATAGCTACAGTGGTATGACCTGGAGGGTAACATTGTGTTGCCACCAAATCAATTCATTCCTGCAATGCTCCAACAAATGCTTATTCATCTAGGTCTCCAGGAATGTCATGTTGAGTATGTTATGCAAGACACTAATGCCAGGGATTATCATCCCATTGAGGCACAATGTCTATGAGATCAATAGCTAGAACAACATTATGATTTTTTGAAGGGAAAAGGATTCAATGATTCCCCATTCTTGATGTACTAAGAAAATAGTGTAAAACCCTTCTCTAGAGGTGTTCCATTCAATGAAATTCCTCTCTTTAACTTTAGTGAAGGATGTCAAAACTAAAACCTTCAATCCATAATTCACAATCCTGGTTTCAGTAAGAATGGATCCAATGAAAAAGAAGGGATCCAAAGAGGCAAGTCAAGCCAGGGATATGTACAAGAAACAAAATCGTGATCATGGTCATCATCACTGAAGAGGTGGTAGCAAGCACCATGATGATGCTCATCCTCCTTCCTCTTCACCTTCATGATAATAATCTTCTTCTTCTAGCTCAAATCACAACCATAGGGAATGTGACCATGATAAAGGTGACTGATGGGACCGGAATTATTGAAGGGACCATCGAGCAAGATAAGATCAAAGGCATGGACATTCAAGAGAGGCACATCTTCATGAATGAAGGGGTAGTAGAGGACATCATAAGCACTATAATTATGGCCTTGTCGAGCCTTTTCTTACTACCTTATGTATGCTTAATATCACAAAGGTAATATGAATTCCAATAAGTCATGTAAAGGATAGTTAGATCAAAAGGCTAGACATAAATAACATTCCTCAGTTTGAAGGGGGATATAACTCAGATCTACAAAATCATCTCCAAGCTTTTCAAGATGCATGTCCCTTGCAAAATATATAAAATGAGTGGCAAAAGCTTAAGTTATTTTCTCAGACACTCATTAAAGAAGCAGAGAACTAATACCAGTTCTTAGAACTAGAATCTATCATATGATGAAGTACCATGTTGGAATTTTTCAATGATAAATATCAAATGTACTCTAGAGTGTCCAACTTAAGAAGGTAGATCCAAGGATGGAAATAAGAAACACATGAACCCTTGGATGCTGCCATTGGCCGATACGATGTCCTAGCCATGGTTATTCTCAACTAGACCAACTTTGTCACATTGTAGATAGGCTTCAATCTAAAATAAGAAGAACCCTTGGTGTCTATGCCCAAGGGCAACTATCAGAGTTAAGCACCCACTAGATCCAAAGATTAATTGAGTAGGTAGCTAAAGAGGAAGGTGAAGTAAGAAAAAGAGAAAGTGTAGAAGAGTACAACCATGATCCCTCCATTCATAAGAGGGAGGTTTGATTCTATGATAACTAGGAAGAATTAGCACTTCATGAGGTGATGAATAGGAAAACCTCACCACTTCAAAAATTTCAATCTAAAATTACGTCCAAGGTTGATCAGTTATGGGACTCTATGGTTAGCAAATTTCAAGCTATCCTAAAAATTACTAAAGAGTCCAAAGAACAAGGTAGTGATCATGAGTGCAGGAGGTGTAAGGAAGCTAAATGTGCTTATCAACGAGGTAAGGGCAAGATTTCTACAATAGAAGAATTTGTGGGAAGTGAATTAGATGATGATGGTGGGTGTGACATTTAATAATATGAACATCCTAGCAGATGTTTTCCCATAGTGTCACACTTACAAGAGTCTGGGGTGTACGCTTTGAATCCATGACTAGCACAAAGGCAAACACCTAGAAGATTACCTTATCCTTAAGGCAATTCTACTAGCAATAATAGTATTATCCAAGTGGAACTCCACTGCAACCATATGAGTAGTATCAACAATGGTAGCAATCATAGTCATGGGTACTAGCACCACTAGGTAGCAACACCCTTACAGACAACTAGATCCCTATGGGTACTAGGTTCAATAGCCCTTGTCTCCATATGACTCTTCTAGTCATATTTCTACTTTCCAATCTCACTACCATCCTCCTAATGCTTATCAAACTCATTCTTCACATGCAAGAATGGATACCATCTATTACCCTTATCCTCCTTTTGTCCCTGCACATCTTGCTTCTCCCTCCACGTAGCTACCACCTACTCCACCTATGCAAGGTGAACTACTAGCTCAACTGCAATAACACAATGCTACTAGGGCTATTAATCTACAATTGGTTCATCAACTAAGTGGGCTAGATACTTGATCAAAGAAAAGATCTTTCTTTCAATCCCATAGTCTACATAAACCCTCAAATACACCTATGATTGACAACCCTACTCCTTTATCTTCCTCTATATCAAATTCCTTTGAGTCCCCTTCAAACTAAACACTACCCAAGATCCATACTATGATGCTTACTCATGCCATATCTAATTGGATCTATGCTAGAAACCTTTCTAGGAAATTAGCCAATCCTAGAAGCCCTCTTATTTATTTGCAAATTACTAGGAATGAACCATGCAAAGCTCTTCTCAACTCAAGTTTAGGTATCAATCTAATTTCTCATGAGATGTATACAACATGGAACCTACCTCCTCTCAAGAAGAGCAATATCAGACTAGAGTTGGTAGACTAGTCCATCATTATTCCATTAGGGCTAGTAGAAGACATTATGACCACTATCTGTGGAAGGTCTTATCCTACTAATTTCCTAGTGATCAAGGTAGATAACTGCAAAGGGGACTTCCCAATCATCATGGAAAGGGCATCGCTAAGCAACATTGATGTAAGAATGGGCATTAGAGCTCTTTCCCTGGAAATATCTAAAGAAAATGCATTTGGGAAGATTTAGAAGAAGTGAGTTCCATGCATTGTGTACAATGATATAGGGTGAAATTGTGCACAAAAAATCTAGGAAGTAAAATAAGCATCAATCTCTACATTCAAGTAGTGTGCACTAAAAGCAAAAATTCAAAGGTGTCTATATGCAATAGCCAAAAAACATGAGGGCACCTAGTGGTTGACCATTGATTTTGAAAGCAACACACTTTGCATGAAATCGATTAAGAGCCTAACATGCACATGTGTTGTAGGCATGGATAAATTAGAGCAAGTTCATAACCAACTCTTTGATGATGCAAATGAGGATACCTGTTGGGAAGAGTTGGAAATTCCTAAAAATTTCAACCAAGAGCCCCTTGAACTAAAAACTCTACTAGCTAGAATGAAATATGTGTTCTTAAAAAATGGAAAGCCAATCATAATCAATGTGAATCTTGCTCCAACGTAGAAAAATATGTTATTGAATGTAGTTAAAAATGGTTAGTAGCTTTTTCTTGGTCTTATCCTAAACTCACAGGAATTGATCCTAGGATATGCCAACATCGCATCTACATTAATTTGGCCATGAAGCCAAAGAGGTAGCCACAGAGGTGATTAAACCCCAAACTAAAGTAGATCATCAAAGAGGAAATCAAAAAAATCCTCAAGGTGGGGTTCATTTATCCCATTGCAAATAGTGAATGGGTTAGTCCACTCATGATTATGCTAAAGAAAGGAAGCAAGTGGTGGGTCTACATTGATTTTTGGCTACTAAATATGGCAACATATAAGGACCATTTTCCATTGTCATTTGTTGATCAAGTGTTAGACACAATATCTATGCATTACTACTATAGTTTTCTAGATGGTTATAGTGGCTATAACCATATTCAAATTGCACCAGAGGACTAGGCCAAGACAACATTCATGAGTCCCTAGGGGATTTTTGCCTATTGTAAGATGTCATTTGATCTATGTAATGCCCCTACTATATTCTAATGCCTAGTTTTAAGCATTTTTCAATAACAAATTAGTAGTGGTGTGGAAGTCTTCATGGATGACTTCTGCACCTATGGAGCTACCTACATTTGAGAAAGCCCTAGACTACCTTGAACAAGTACTAAAACAATGTGTTGAGAAAAACTTTAGGCTCAACTAGCAAAAGAGCCATCTGATGTTCCAAGAAGGCATTGTGTTGGGGCATAGAATATCATAAGTAAGAATTGAGGTAGACCTTTAGAAAATAAGGATCATCCAAGAATTACCTACTAGCCACAAACTGTCAAAGATGCTCGGTGATTCCTTGGACACACTAGCTACTATCGATGATTCATAGAGAATTTCTCTAAGATTGCAAAACCATTGGTGGAGCTAACAAAGAAAGATGCTCCATTCATCTAGACCACGAAATATGAAAAAGCATTCCAATATCTGAAGGAGACACTTGTAGAAACTCCAATCCTATAAGCACTCAACTGGTCTAGACCATTTCATGTCATGACGAATGCATCAAATTATGCCTTAGGAGCTGTGCTTATGTAGATGGATGACAAGAAACATTCATACTACATCCACTACACTAGCTAAAGAATTATTGATGCACAACTAAACTACACCACCACAGAAAAAGAATTAATGGTAGTGGTGTTTGCTCTAAAAAAGTTCAAGCATTATGTGCTTGGATACAAGGTGTTTATGCACATGGACCATAGTGCCATACACTTATTGATGAACAAGCCAACAATGAGCCCTATGACATATAGTGGCTAGTGATCTTACAGGAATTTGATCTTATGATGGTAGATTGAAAGGGTACTGAGAATGTGGTTGTTGACCACTTGTCTTGGTTACAATGGGACAATAAAGAGAAGGAGAACCCACTATCTGATATGTTTCCTGATAAACTCCTCTTTGCCAAAGCTATAATTGAACAATTTCCAAATGAACTTAAATGGTATGATGGCATTCTCACCTATCTTCTTACTTAGGAGATGTCATAAGGGTTGGACCACCATAAGAAACAACAATTTCTTTTCTAGGTGAAATGCTTCATGGAGATCAATGGACACCTCTATAGGTGTGTGTCGATGGCCTAGTTCAATGGTATGTCCTTGATGCTGATCAACTGCACATTCTCTAGGATGCTCATGAAGTTCAATGTGGGGGCCACTATGTTGGGAGATGCATAGCCATTAAAATCTTGATGATAGGGTACTATTGGCCAACAATCTTCAAGGAGACTCACCAATATGTTTGCTCTTGTGAATGATGCCAATGGGATGGTAGAATGACCACTCGAATGGAGGGACCTCAAAAATAGATTCAACCATTGGAACCCTTCAACATCTAAGTCATTGATTTCTTGAATCTCATCACACCCATGTCAAATGGAAAGGCATACGTCATAGTCACTTTTGACTATTGTACGAAATGGGCAGAAGTAGTAGTCGTCATCGATTATACATCCTCTACTGCTACTCGATTTGTACAACAAAATGTTGTAAATAGGTTTGATGTGCCACATGCATTAATTTTTAATAATGGAACTCATTTTATAGGCACTACTTTTCAGAAGCTCATGCAATTCTTAGGGGTTAAGCATAAACTCTTCACACCTTACCACCCCCAAGCCAATGGTCAAGTTGAGGTTACCAATAGGGAAATCATAAAGATTCTAACGAGAACCATTAGCAAATATATAAAAGACTGAAGCATGAAACTCAATGATGCCCTTTATGCCTATTGCTCAACATGGAAACTTCCTATAGGCTACTCTCCCTATGAGCTTGTGTATGGAAAATTACCAACACTTCCTATTCAATCTAAGCTCCATACACTTTCAATAACTTGTGACCTCAACCTTGACCTGAGTCTAGCACAAAAAGAGCAATGAATAAATCTCAACTTGCTAGACAAAAATTAATTAGTAGTCCTATCATCTAATAAGCTACACAAAGCATTCAAAAAAAAGTGCCATGACCTTAGAATTAGAAAAGTCAAACTTCAACCAGGAGATAAGGTTTTCTAGTGTTGGAACCCCACACATATACCTCAACAAACTAAGTTCTAGACATTGTGAAAAGGATCTTACATCATTTACAAAACTTTTCCTTCTAGGGCCATGATGATCTATAAACCTAAGAGCCCAGAAAAGGAATATATGGTTAACATACAACAAGTCAAACCTTTCCACAAGCATAAGCCAGCTAATACAACAAATGCCTCATCAAAAGAAAAACCACACTCAATATTTCAGATCTTCTCCTTTCAACTTAGTCATGGGGGATATGGCTATCCATGCTAACCACATAAGTAGCTCGTTAGTTTTTCATATATTTTTTTACATGTTTTTGTTTTACAACTTTGTGTTTTACACATTCTTTATTTTACACTTTTTGTTTTCTACAGTATTAATTTTTCAAAGTTTTTGTTTTACAACATTATTCATACATTTTCTTTTTTCTTGAATATTTTACAATTTTTCATATATTTTTCTTTATTGGGATGTGATTTTCTTATCTTGTTTTAATAATAAGCATTTTATTTCTAATTGGGTACAGTGTGATTTAATTGATGTGGCTACAAAATTCAAAGTTAGAATCTAGACACCAATAATCAAAAATTTTGTTATGTATAATTAGGACATGATTTCTTGTTTATGCAATAGGTAGTGAGTTCACAACATCCACCCATCCACAAAATCTATGGTTTTCCTTGTTCTGGAAATGTGTAGTCCCTTTTTCATTAATAAAACTTTAACAAATTTGTGACTTTGGTAGTTTCTAGATTTGGAAATGTTTCAAAGGTTTGAATAGGATGTGACTTTAAGGAAATTCATTATTCTTTGTGCCTTTTTGTTTTCCTAGGTGCATGTGTGTTTTCATGGATTTCTTACTATTTTGTGTTAATCAATAAAAGGAAGTTAAATAAGTCTTTGCATGGTGTGGCTATCATCATGAAAAAAACAATGAAATTTAAAGCAAACCCCTTAGACACAATAAATGGGCTACAAGCACTGGTTATGAGACTAGAAAGACATGTTACCCATGCCTAAAGGTCTTCCCTAACTAAGGCCCTTCCTCACTTCCTACTTCTCTTTTCTTCTCTAATAAGGAATGGTGGTTGTTCTGTGGGAGCACTCTTGTGTCACAGGGGGATGGACTAGCCTTAGAATGATGATGTGATGTCACTGAACGTGGTTGGTTTTGGTTTATACTAATGATGGATTTTATTATGTCATTTAATGAAAAAATTTACAAGGGACTTCATGTAACCTTAATTAGGAACTTCATTCCACTCTCTCTCATCCATCTATGCTTTCCATGTCTCACCTCACAACCTGCTTCATGTTCTTCTTCGATGTCCTAGTTTGATGTGTCAAAATTCTTAGGTAGTTTCTTTCAAGTTTTAGTACTTAACCTTCTGTAACCATTAATCATCCATGAAACCCATGAACCCCTTAGTTTGAAGTTATGCAAGGGCACAAAAAGGCCTATTCCTACTTTGAGAAGGACCCACTTGCATATCTTTTGGTTGGGTTAGTTAAGTTCTTTATCCTTAAACATTCTTACAATCAAATCCTTTTGCGTTCCTCATCAATGACATCTAGTTGTGCACATCTTCACAACCTTTTTTAATGCAATTTTCTTCTTTATTATTATGAACTCTTAAACCCTCTTCAAACATTTCATCCTGTTTGAACTTTTCAAATTTCATGGACCGCTTATCTATTTTACCCTATTTGTCAATCTTCTCGATAACACTCCTAAAGGAATTAATCTACCACAATCACAACCTAAAAAGTGTAACCATTGATGATATAATGTAATTAATAGCTATGTGTTACACATTGCATACTAATTCATGATTCTGTTGTGATTGCAATGGGAAGCATGGACTGGAAGTGAGACTATATTCACCAAGTATGATGTAGTAATATCACACGATGAGGACCGTTCATGATCATTAGATCTTCTCTCTCACTCTTCAACTACCAAGAGGCAATGGATGTCGATTTTATCCAAGGTGTTCACTTCTCTTATCATGAACACCCAATTTTGTAAAAGATTGTAAATCCATATACTTCAGCACTCAAAAGTTTGTTTGTTCCATTTGAGTCAATTTGTATGTCAGTCAATAATCCCATACCTTTTCAATATTTGGTAAGGAACTTGTTCCTCCGCTTCTTCACTCGAGGACAATTTTTCATTCAATCATGGGGGTATGATGAATCATGTTTTAATTGGCTCCAATATTAGGTACCCAATACTAAAGCCTCAACATTGAATAGCCGATGTCAAAGCCCAGGACATGATGTCAAATATCCAATATTGCAAGGTATATGTCAACCTATAAATATAGTACCTAGACTCACAGTTTTTAGTTAATTTTTAATTAATTTTTCATAGTTTTTATCATAGCTTACAGAAGCTCTTGCAGTTTATTTTCTCTAGAGTTAGAATATTTTTTGAGTGTCCGTAGTAGGAGTCTGACTATGTACAAAACTTTATTCAAACACTAATGTACCTAAGCACAATAGTGTGATGAGAATAAAGACAAGCCCTTTTGATCATCCTTGCAGCACTAAGAATAGATTAATATTTCTTCAATGCATTCATTATTCAATAACTTTACTTTAATGCATTTACATTAAGCAATTAATTTCCAATTATTAACAAACACAAGCATGATCACTTTGAGCATTTTTGTAGCACATGGTAACCCAAAAATGCTTAACATTTGGTAACCTAGTAGTGCTATATGCACTTAGGATGTTTCAAGGAGAGTGGGATGTGTACTTGTGTTAGGATAGCTAGGCAATAGGCTCACTAGATATTAAATTCTTCTATCTTTCATTCTTGTTGTAGGGAATTAAGTTTATAAAATATAAAATGATAAAAATCATGTAACTCAATTACACTTAAACCATATCTTTAAGTTTCACAAGTGTAGTTGGAAAGACAACAAACGTTCTCAATGCCCATTTCACTTCCTAGAGGAATTAGTGCACTAGAGAACTATAGGTCCATGGAATTCAATTGGATCATGCATGAACGTCTTAGTGATTCATATGGTTGGGCATACGGGTATGTCACTGCTTGTCACTTATACATTATATAAACTATAGTTGAAAGACTAATGCATGTTAATATTTTTAAAATTTTTAATATATTACATTATTTTTGATGAGTGGCGAGGTACCCCTACACTCAACCATATGAAACAAGCGTAGCACACGTGATCCGGTCGAACTCCACAGACTAAATGCCTAAACGCCGCAAGGAACACTTGGGGTTAATTAATTGTTGTCTTCCCAAACTTACTTGTTGTTGTCACGGTGTATGGTTAAGTAAGTCTGAGGTATATGATTTTTTTGGTCTTTTACAGTTTATCTCCTATGCTAAAGGGTGAAGGGTTGAGAGACTAAAACTAACTCTAACTACAGCACTAAGTCCTAGCATCAGCATCCGTTCCCACTTACCGTACACACATTGAACTGTGCAACTGTGGCTACCAAACGCTAATCGTTACTGGGAATACCACAGGTAACGCATGTGCTCGAAGCGGTCATACTGAGGCACCTTACTAGCCTAAGTGTGACAAGCAGCTGATTCCTTGACTAGCCGTACACATCCGTAGATGCTTGTAATCAAGTCGTACTTGTCCCACATTCTAGGAGATAAGGGTGAGAGAATCTAATCGCGATGAGTAGCCGATTCCTTGGCTAGCCATACACATTCGTCAATGCTTTTAACCAAGTCGTACTCATGCCGCATTACTAGGAAAGAAGTAAATAACATTAAATAAACCTATCCATGCACTGCAAGGTTTATCCACAAAGCTTGTATTTATTGCCATACACAACTTGGGTTCAGGTACAAAGCTACTCGAATAAAGAACCGTTCACTTGGGGGACTCCTACTGCGGGCACATGGAAAATATTCTATCTCTGGGGTGATCAATCTGCCAGAGATTCGCTACTTTATGCCTATTGATTGGAAATGAGGGGAGGTCTACCTCTTATTTATAGCTTTGGCGGCGGACCACGATATCACGTACGCGATATCACAGGGAACGATGCAATATCGCATACACGATATCGCAAGGGATGCGATATCGCGGCTTGTGCATATCGCATCTATTCATACCCCCATGACTAAATGAAAACTCGTCCTTGAGATGGGATTATTGAGGGGAATGGAACTAATGAAATGACATGTGAACAGTTCATTATTACAAGACTTGACAAAACTGGTGTTCATGACAACAAGGGTAAACACCTTATTACAATGACATCAGGCCATAGTTGGCAGCTGAGAGAAAAAAGGAGAGAGAAGAGAAGAGAAGAAGAGAGAAGAGTCTTGTTGCTACCAATGCCTAGATTGCGCCTTCTGTTGTCCATCCATAAGCGCATCATTAATCTTGCTCCTTGCATAGCTGCTTCGACACCGCTCCATTCCAAGTGTTTAGTCTAGATCCATTCTGTTGTTGTATGAGTGCCATCTGCACAAACAACACAATCGTATATTAGCAAGGGTAATTGAATCATTAAGTAATTAATACCTTGCTTCAGTGTAGGTCCATTGGCTCGGTTGTGGTATGGCTAATATGGATCTGAGAAGATGTAGATGATGACTACTGAAGGTGTAGGGGTTAGGATGAAAAATGAAAAAAATTCGGGGCTTAGGAGAAAAATCGAAAAATCAGGCGTTGTACCCCCATGACTAATCACGAACCTTTGATAGCAATAGAATGGAGAAAGAAAAGGAGTAAGATAGATAGGTAAAAAGGGACAACTATGGCATCGATAAAAGAGATGTCAAGATGGGAATGAACAAAATAATAGTTAATTGCAAAATGTTAAGGAAAAGAAGTTAGCTAATGCTCCAAATAGGAATGTCAGTGGGTCCTCCCCAAAGCAGGCTCATGCCATTAATGCCCTGACAAACCCACATTCAAACAGTCTGTAGGCTCTGGGAATGTCTTTTGAAACAAGAGTTAAGGTCTTAACCACAAGAATTTACTGAAAAGAAAACAATGCATCAACCAAAATATATACACTAATGATACAACTAGTAATGAGGTGGACAATGGGGAGAAGGATGGAAAGAAGAAGATGGTATGGAATTCCAAGAACAAGGTGGTGTACAGCCCCTTGTGTGTTGCTTGGTTAATATGACTTGGCAAGTCTCATTCCAACTCTGGCCTCAGACCAACCACTTCCAGTGACTTCGCATCAATGCATTGGGTTAAACTATCCACTTGGATAACGAGGATGCATCTTCGAAGAGCCACCACCATTCTAATGAAACAAAAGAGAGAACGGGAAGTGAGAAGGGCCTTAGTTAGAGGGAACATTTTGGTTCCATAACCAGTTCTTGCAGCCCAAATTTTATTTCGTCTAAGTGGTGTGCTTTTAATCCTCACTTTGGTTGTTTTTTTTTTGTGTTTTGTGTTTTTATGCGTGGGGACCACGCCATGCAAAGACTCCTTATTTTTGTTGTCTCAGCTTCTGAAGAATTGGGTAACATCGGAATGGTAAAAAAACTCAAGAAGAAAACATCCAAGCACCCAAGAGAATGACCAACACAAAAGCATCAAGTTCCTTTGAAGTCACACCCTTTGCAATCCTTGAGTCCTTCCTTAGTTTGAGAAATACCCAATCATTGATTCATTAAAGTTCTTATTGGAAGGGAACTGTACATTTCCAAGCCAAGAGAAACCATAGAAATTGGTGGATGGATGGAT
>MNCI01008624.1:26683-53242 GCA_015680685.1 Gnetum montanum
AATCTAATCGCGATGAGTAGCCGATTCCTTGGCTAGCCGTACACATTCGTCAATGCTCGTAACCAAGTCATACTCATGCCGCATTACTAGGAAAGAAGTAAATAACATTAAATAAACCTATCCATGCACTACAAGGTTTATCCACAAAGCTCGTCTTTATTGCTGTACACAACTTGGGTTCAGGTACAAAGCTGCTCGAATAAAGAACCGTTCACTTGGGGGACTCCTACTGCGGGCACATGGAAAATATTCTATCTCTGGGGTGATCAATCCGCCAGAGCTTCACTACTTTATGCCTATGATTGAAAATGAGGGGAGTACCGCCTCTTATTTATAGATTTGGCGGTGGACCGCGATATCGCGTACACGATATCGTAGGGAATGACGCAATATCGCATACGCAATATTGCAAGGGATGCAATATCGCGGATTGTGCATATCGCGTCTCATCAATTTTCATGTAATATTATTGATCTACATGTAGAATTTCTATCATTGTGCTTGCCTCCCCAATCAATGTTTGAATAAGTATGAAATTTTCCACCTCATTTGATATAACTAATTCCATGATTTGTTATGCCTTTTACATATCTTAGTACATGAATAAAAGCATTAGGATGAGATTATCTAAAATCTTGTATGAATCTTGATAGAAGAGAGGTGGAAATGCCATATCTAATTTAGGATGAAAAAGAAATCAAACTACTTCAATCATGCTTCTGTACAACATGAAATTAACTATGATTGTGCTATCTTTGTTTTGTTAGATTTATGATATGAGGAAGAGAAATATTAGTGTTTTTTCCTTTGTTGATTTTCTCCTTTTCTAAAATTGATGTTGAATATTTTGTCTAAAGAATTTTGATTTCCTTCTTATCTTATTCAACTTGTAATCCAAGAAAATACTTCAACTCTTCTGGATTTATATTTTAAATTCATTCTTCATGTTTGTGTTAAAGTCCTTTATCACTTCATCATTTGTGACTGTGAAGATGAGAACATCTATATAGAGAGAGATTATAATGAAATCCATATCATCATGTTTATAGTATAGTATTGGTTCAAGCATGTAAGATGAGTATCCTTTTGGTAGAAGATAGTCATTGATTCTATGAAACTAAATTCTTAGATCTTATTTAAGGTCATATACAATTTTTTTTAATTTGCAAACTTTGTCTTCTTTACCTTTGTTGGTGTATCATTCTAGTTAATAAACATACACTTCTTCATTGATGCTACCATTCAAAAAAGCTAACTTTGTGTCCATCTAATGTAATTTGAGTTTTTGATAAGTAGTAATTAAGAGAATGAGTTTGATGGTTTCAAATCTAGCTATTCGAGCAAAAATCTCTTTATATTTTATGTCCTTATTTTATTTGAATCCCCTTGCAACTAGTCTTGCTTTATACTTGATGAATTCTCCTTTTTCATCAAATTAGGTTTTGTACAATCATTTACAATCAATTATCTTTGTTCTTTTGATTTATCTACTAATTCCCATGTTTTGTTTGTCATGATGGCTTCATACTCTCTGTCCATAACTTCTTTCTATGTTTTTGTTCTCAAGGCTTTTTCTATATTCTTTGGTTCTAGAGAGAGAGATGAGTATACTATGTTGTTGATGACATTAGATCTAGTTATTCTTCTCTCAAAGAAATTATCCAACATTTGTTCTTGAGGGTGATTTCTTTGTACCCATGGTTTGGAATTTTTTTTGTACTTTTATTCCTTCATTTGAATTATAAAAATATATCACACCAAATTTATTTTTCATGAAAATCACATCTCTAGATAAGTGTCATTTTTTCTCTATGGTATCATAGCAAGTATATATCTACTTATCTTACTATCATATCCTAGCAAAATGCATTTTTTTCTCTACTATCCAATTTATCTATAACTTTCTTTAGGATTTTGACATTACAATGACATCCAAATATTCTTATATGTTTTATATTTGGATGTTTTCTATAGAAGAGTTTGTAGGACTATCTTTATTATTACAACTAATTATTCTATTAGTAATGTAGGTTATTACATTCGTGTCTATGCTCTAAAACATTTTAGATATTTGAGCATTTTTAAGAAGACATCTCAACATGTCTTGCAAGGTTATGTCTTTCCTTTCTACAATACTATTTGATTATGGACTATAGCCACATGTGATTTGATGAAAAATACCTTGATGTATACAAAATGTTTTCAATTCTTGATTAATGACCTCTACCCCACTATTAAATATGATGAATTTTATGGATATGCCCATACTATTTTTTATGACAATGTAGAAGTATTTAAATGTGATTAGTACCTTAACCTTAATCTTCATGTTGTATGTCTAGGTATATATTGAAAAATCATCTACCATGATTAGTGTATAATTAGTTCTTTCTATTAAGATGATAGGCATAAGTCCAATGAGATCTATGTGAAGACGATCAAGAGAACATTCTTTTCTTTGCATAGTTGTTATGTGAGGACTATTGATTTTCTTTCCTTAAATGCATATTTTACATTTTCCATTGGGATTATTTCTTATTTAAATTCCTATTTTTTTCTTTAAGTTTGTTATTTTATCTAGGTTGTTCTCAGATGTGTCTCCCAATCTTTTATGTTAAATTTTGGCTTCTTTATTTGTTGTTGGATGCTTGGAAATGCTTTGATATGGGTCTTTGTGTATTTCTTTTTCTACTTAGTTATTATCTTGCATGTGGTTTCCTCTCAAATCAAATTGACTACAAACTATGAAATAAATTCTATTATTCTAGGCTTTTATTCTAATGTTTTTTCTTTGTTCTTCTTTTTAATAATGTGCCAATCATCTTTGAAGCTAATTTTATTTTTTTTCTTGGTCATTTTTCCTTCTAACATAAGAGGATTTATGATATTTGGTATATAGGCATTAGTGATAACTATAACCTTGTTTTTTGGTAATTTGATAATATAATTTCCAACTCCTTCTCTATTAAGATGGTTACCATCTTCTATTTTTATGTTATCAATTATTCTTAATTTTTATTAAAGAAGATGAAACTTATATAGTATCATGTGATTTGAACATCCATTATCTATAATTTAAGGATTTTTCCTGATTTTTTTTTTTTGGAATTAAGGACTTTGGTCTTCTTGATTTGATGTCATTAATCCTTCTTTATCTTTGTTTTGGAGTTGAAGAGCACCAAGTCCAATGTTATCCAAACATACTTTTATGGTATGACCTCTTTTATTACAAAGTTTACATAGAGGGATTTAAGAATTTCTTTGTCCTTTTGAATTCCATTTTCCTTTTATAAAACCTCTACCTCTATTATCCCTTTGTAAAGTCTCTAGCTTATCTAAATTGCTTTGGTCTTGAGAGTAACTTCTATTGAATCTTCCTCTTTCTCTATTAACTGTGAAGACTTATTCTTTATCATTTTTTTTAGTTCTCATATTTTAAAGTATTCTAATTTGAGTAACTAGATTATTCATAGTGAGTTCCTTGAATTCTTTATCTTGTAGAAAATTCATCATCATGTTTTGGTATCTATGATCATTGTGAAGAGCTATCATAATCTTCTATACTTTTTCATGCTAAGTAAAGCCACATCCAATTTATCAATTTTTTCTATGTTGATATACATCCTTATAAAAAACTCTTCAATGTCTTCATCTCTTTTTATTTCTAATTTATCAAACTGAATTCTATATAGTAGTTATTTTATATGTTAATTCTTGGTGTTGCAAATATAATCTAAGCATAATCTTTTTTACATTTTTTCAGAAATCTTTAATGAGCATAATATTCTAGCTACTTTTTTAATACAATGAAAATAATGATCATTCTTACATGTGAATTTTTCTCTTCGAATTTTCTCCTTCTAGGAGTTCTTGAATCAAAGAATCTTCTTTGCCTTTATTTTCTCCTTTTAAGGTTACTTTGATAGGAACTTCTACAAGTTCTATCACATTCCATACTTCATCAACTTTTAAAGGTCCTTTTATCATTTCATTTCAAAGAATGAAATATTGGATCCCATTAAAGATAATGGAATATTTGGCTATTTCCTTATTGCAACTCATGATGGCTAACTCTAATATCTATTTTGTTAAAAAATTCTTTTTAATTACTTTAGTTGATGATGAGAAATGATAAAAATTTTTAGAAAATTGAATAATGATGTTTCTAATAAGAATTCCTTATAGATAAGCTGAATTAATTTGAATGAAATTTGATTGACTTATGTAGCTTTGACTTTTGATCTTTTAGATGTGAAAAATTTAAAATGTTTGAAAGTCTCAAGTACAAGAAAATGAGTTATAAAATTCTTGATAATGCATTTAATATGATGATTATCTAATAATTTAATTATAATGATGACTATGATGATGGACTTATAATTATAAATGAAAGTTGATACTAGAAATGGTTGTGTAAATGAAAGAAGGAAAATGAAAGTTATGAAATTGCAAAGAAAATCAAATCATTCATGTATGACCTTATAATTTATAAAAACTGATTAGAGTCATACTTGGAAAACTTGAGAAGTCATTCCTCATAGTGGAAATTATTGGAAAAAAAGAGGGCACAACACCATGAATTGGCTTGTGTAGTATTTTCCCACTTGTATGTTAAAAGCAGGATATAAACTAATAGAGTAGACAGCGGAAGTAAAGTGCAAAATAATAGCACCCAAGAACACAAAGATTTATGTGGTTCATCCTTATTTGGAATACGTCCTCAGGCCAATCTCTGAATAAATATTCTTCCATTAATAAATAGAAGGAATACAAAAATATCTCTCTAGTTAATTACTAGAGGTATACAAAATTGACACACACCCTCAAGAAAAACCCAAGCTCACAAGGCTTATTTGTGTGTCTCTCCCTTTGGCCTCTCTTTCTCTCTTTGGCCATTGTCTTCTCTTCTTCCTACTTCCATTTTTCATTTCCCCTAGCTACTTATAGCCAAGGGAAATGACTTGTGCTACCTAAATTAGACAACCTTTGTTAAAGGCTACCTAAATTAGTAGCCAATGTGGGCTACTAATTTTGGTTGGCTGCCTAACTTAGGCAACCTTCATTAAAGGCTACCTAGATTAGCATCCAATGTGCACTACTAATTTTGGTTAGCTACCTAACTTGTTAGGTAGACTTACTTCTCCCCCTTCCCCTTCCATTTTTTCAAATACATTGTGAGCCCTTCATGTTGGAGGAACCCACACACATCAATCTCCCCCTCCCAACTACATGAAGGGCTTAGCCATTCCAGCAATTTCTCTATAGATCTCAATCTTATCCTTGGATATGGTTCTTGTCATCATATCCAAACCATTTTAACTTGTGTGATTCTTCTCTAGTTTCAATTGCTTGGAATTTAATACTTCTCGTATCCAGTGATACCTCACATCAATATACTTCAACCTTGAGTGAAAAGAAGCATTTTTACTAAGATGTATAGCACTTTAACTATCATAGTACAAGATATACCTATCTTGCTTAAGCTCGAGCTCCTATAGGAATTTCATCATCCACAACAATTCATTGCTAAATTTAGTAGTGTCAATGAACTTTGCTTTAGTTATTGAAATCACAACACATTTCTACAACTTTGATTGCCAAGACACAACTCCCCCTGCAAAGGTTATCAAATAACTCGAGATAGATTTTCTAGAGTCTACATCTCTAGCCAAATCAGCATCAAAACAGCCCTCTAGTTCAAGCTTTCCATTTCCAAAACATAGTGAGAGTTTGGAAGTTCCTTGAAGGCACCTGAGAATCCATTTAACTGCAACCCAATGTTCTCTTCCTAAATTGAAGAGGAATCTACTCACAACACCAACTATGTAAGCAATGTTTGGTCTTGTGCAAACCATAGCATACATCAAACTTCCTGCTATTGAAACATATGGAATCTTGCTCATTTCTTCCTTCTCCATTTTTATGGAAGGGTACTACTCCTTGCTCAACTTGAAGTGATTAGCAAGTGGTGAAGTTACTAACTTGGTTCATGTGGAACCTCTCTAGCACTTGCTTAAAGTATTTCTCTTGCAATATCCATACTTTCCTCAAACTTCTATCCTGATAACTACGCATACCAAGGATCTACATAGCTGGATCCAAATCTTTCATAGCAAAAAATTTGCTAAGATCCTTCTTCAAATTTTTTATTTTCTAGACATCCTTTCCAATAATCAACATATCATCTACATAAAATAGGAGGATAAAAAAATTTCCATCTACAAATTTCTTCACAAACACACAATGATCTATAGTAGTCTTGTTGTATTCATGCTCTATCATAAAAGACTCAAATTTCTTGTATCATTACTATGGTGCTAACTTTCATCCATGTATACTCTTCTTTAGTCTACACACCATTTTTCCATTTTCCTTTAACTTTAAACCCATCCAATTGCTCTAGATAGTTCTCTTCCTCCAAATCACCATGGAGCAAGGTAGTCTTCATATCCATTTGCTCAACCTCCAAGTTTAAACTTGTAACCAAACTCAAAATTTTTCTAATGGATGTCATATTCACCACTGGAATGAAGATTTCTTCAAAGTCAATTCCTTTTCTTTGATTAAACCCTTTTACAACCAACCTCACCTTATATCTTATTTCATCTCCATCAACCTTTAGCTAATACATCCACTTGTTCCTCAATGCTTTTCGCTTTTTTGGTAATTCCACCAACTCATATGTCTCATTCTTCTTCAATGACTACATTTCTAATTACATTCCTTTGACCCATTCCTTCTTATATTTATCTACCAAAGCCTCATCATAACTTTTAGCTTCTCCCCCTTTAGTCGACACCACATACTCATTAGGAGGATACTTTCTAGAAGGCCAGTGACTTCTTGTGGATCTTCTCAATGGTACTTCAAATGCACTTTAAATTTTTTGATGACCATAATCTATGGGAGCTTGAGTAACTTCTTTTTCATTTCCATCTTCATTTTTTGATTTAGGTATCAGGACAGGATCATGATTCACCTTATCACTTTGCTCTGGTTTCTAGATCTCCTTATTAATGTCTCTGATAAACTGATCTTCAATGAATACAATATCTCATCATCTAACTATTTTCTTTGTAAAATAATCAAATAGCCTAGAACCAAACTCATCATTTCCATGTCCCAAAAATATACATTCCCTAGTTTTTACATCAATCTTGGATCTCTCATATTTTGGGATGTGCACAAATGCTCTGCAACCAAACACTTTCAAATGATCATAGAAGACATCTTTATTATGTCATACTCTCTCTGGAATATCTCTATCCAAAGGAACTAAGGGAGAAATATTGAACAAATCAACAATTGTCTTCATAGCTTCTCCCCACAATGTTTTCGGAAACTTTGCAAGTGACAGCATGCTCCTAGAATTTTTCATAATAGTCTAGTTCATCCTTTCAACTAGACCATTTGGCTAAGAAATCTTTGAAGGAGTCTTCTGGTGTTGGATACCATGACCCTTGCAATACTCAAAGAACACTCCCATGTATTGACCTCCATTGTTTGTTTTGATACACTTCAATGTCCTACTAGCCTCTCTTTCTACACTCATATGGAAATGATTAAACACATCTACCACCTGATCTTTCATTATCAAGTTGGATAACCACACCTCCCTGGAGTGATCATTAATAAGTGTAACAAAGTAGTATGCCCCACCAATTGATCTTATTGGCATCAGACCACAAATATTAGGATGCATCAAATCTAAAACATGCTTACTTCTATGTGGAAGTGAGCTCTTAAGGGTGACTCTATGTTGTTTTCTAGCTAAACAATCTATACAGCTCTTCAAATGTATGCCTTTAACCTTCAAAAGTATATTATTCTTAGCTAGGATATCTAGCTCCTTTTGGCTAATGTGGCCAAGATGTTTATGCCATAACTCCATTGTCACATCATCCTTCACCACATTGATGATGTCTTAGATGACATGTGCTTGCATCATGTATAGAGAATGCTACTTCTTTCCTCTAGCTACCACCAATAAACCCTTGGTGAGTTTCCAATGTCCTTCTTTGAGGTTATTCTCATAGCCATCATCATCTAGTTTCATCATGAATAAAACGTTAAGTCTAATATCTGGAACATGTTTGGCATTTCTCAAAATTAGTCTACAACCATTATTCATCCTCAAGAAAACATCTCCAATGTTGATTGCTTTACTTGAATCATCATTTTCCATCTTTACTTCACCATAATCTCCTTGAGTATAGAATGAAAAGAAGTCTCTTTTGGATGTAACATGGATAGAAGCACCACTATCAATTACCCAATCTATTTCTTGGGTTGCCAATTAAAAGTACCAGCCTCACTCATGTCTCTAAGGATGTAAGCCTCATGATTGACAACTAAAGCCTGATCTCCATCATTCTCATTTGGTTGTTACTACTGCTACTCCTCTTGCTTCAACTTTCTCCAAGTATTCTTCATATGTCCCTTCTTTCCACAATGATAACACTTAATCTCCTTTTTGAATTTGGACTTGCTTCTAGCATTTCCATGCTTTTGTGAATCTTTTCTCTAGCTCCTAACCCATTTTTTTCTAACCATTGCCTCAAAACTGGAACTTGTGGAGCTTGTCATCTTTCTTCTTATTTCTTCATTTAGGAGATTGCTCTTAATTTGGTTGAATGATACAACTCCATTTGGGGCTAAGTTTGTTATTGAAATTCTACGTGTCTTCCAACTTTGTGGCTAGGAACCAAGAATTATTATACCCTATAATTCTTCATTGAAGTTGATATTCAAATTTGCAATTTGATTCATAATGTCCTACATCTCATTGATATGGTTAGATATGGGAGTACCTTCTTTGTACTTGTTGTTCATCAATTTTGTTATCAAGTACATTTCATTTCCTCCTATCTTTCTAGCATACATCTCCTCTAAGTTATTCAGAGACTTTTGGTAGATTTTTTTGTGAAGAAAATATGATAAACATTATCATCCACCTTATGGAAAATATACCCTACAACTTGCCTATCCAACATTTGTGGCTCCTCATCATCCATTACTACTGGCTTTGTATTAGTGATAGAAGCATAACACTTTTTATAGTATAGAACGTCTTCCATTTATCCTTTCCATAACTAATAATTTTTAGAATTCAAATAAACCATTCTACCAGTATTTATGTCCATGCTATTAACTCCACTATTGTTGCTATTTTTTTCCATAACAACACACAAAAATACTCACAAATTTTTCAACAAATTCCACATGCTTCAGTATCACAAACTGCTACAAGAACTTGCTCTACTATAGTGAACGAGTTGCTACAATACTGAGATGCTATAGTAGACAACCTACTATCATGTCATTCTACTACAATATCAAGTTACTATAGTAGATAACCTGCTACAATGTCATTCGACTACAATATCAAGTTGCTACAATACCTTGTGCACTATTCATAGAAATAAAATTTTTTTGTTTGTGATATCCAAGCGAGTTATTGGAAAAAAGAGGGGAAAACACCACATACTGGCTTGTGCAATATTTTCCCACTTGTGTGTTAAAAGAAAGATATAAACTAATAGAGTAGACAATGGAAGTAAAGTGTATAATAATAGCACCCAATAACACAAAGATTTACATGGTTCACCCTTATTTGGGCTACATCCTCAGGCCAAACTTTGAATAAATATTCTTCCACTAACAAATAGTAGGAATACAAAAAAATCTCTCTAGTTAATTACTAGAGGTATACAAAATTAACACACGCCCTTAAGAAAATCTCAAGCTCACAAGGCTTATTTTTGTGTCTCTCCCTTTGGCCTCTCTTTTCTCTCTTTGGTCATTGGCTTCTCTTCTACCTACTCACATTTTCCATTTCCCTTGGCTACTTATAGCCAAGGGAAATGTCCTATCCTACCTAACTTAGGTAGCCATTGTTAAAGGCTACCTAACTTAGTAGCCAATGTGGGCTGCTAATTTTGGTTAGCTACCTAACTTTGGAAGCCTTCATTAAAGGCTTCCTAAATAAGCAACCAACATGGACTACTAATTTTGGTTGGCTACCTAAATTTTCAAGCATCCTTCCTTCCCTGCCCTTCCCCCAAACCTCCCCAGCATCCAATATATCACTTAAAGACTTAAAATAGTAAAATATATGAGGTCATTCCTTACATACTAAGTATTATAGGTAGTTGATTAAGAACCTATCAAAGATTACCAAACCAATAGTAAAACTCTCCAAGAAGAGAGCATCCTTCATTTAGTTAGAAGATTATGAGAAGTTTTTTGATCTACTCAAGAAAAGACTTGTATAGACTCCAATCCTATGAGCACATAATTAATCAAAGTCCTTCTACATCATAACCAATGCATCCAAATACACTTCGGAAGTTGTGCTCACATAGCTAAATAATAAAAAAATGTCCATACTACATATACTATATAACCAAAAGCATTTCTAGTGCACAACTTAATTACACCACAATCAAAAAGGAGCTAATAGTGAAGATTTATGCACTTGAAAAATTTAGACACTGTGTACTTAACTATACAATACTTATGCATATAAATTGCAATGCAATATGGTTCCTCATGAACACACCAATGATAAATCCTTAAATCATTCAGTAGTTGGTGATCTTATAAGAGTTCAACATTACAATAATTAATAAGAAGAAAACCAAAAACATTGTTCAAAATCATTTTTCTCAATTAAGATGAGACAACAAAGTTGATGAAGAGCCTCTATCTAATCCATTTCCTAATGAGGCTTTATTTGGTAAGGCTACTATAGTTTTTTTATGAACAATAAATCCTTAATTTTTTTATCATCTTACATATATGAAGAAGCACAGAGTTCCTACTAAATGGCACAAACTTAGGATCCAAAAATTTCTTTACTAGGTCAAACATTTCATGGAATTAGAGGAAAATCTCTACAAGATCTATGTAGATAACTTGGTACACTAGTGTATGTCAAAGGAGAACCAATTAAGAATTTTCTAAGATGTAAATAAGAGCCATGTAGAGCTCACTATTATGGGTGAAGAATGGTTATTAAAATTCTCATGGCTAGTTATTTTTTGCTTACACTCTTTCACGATCTACATTACTTTGCTACCTCTTGCAAACTATATCAACAAGATAGTAAGATATAGCTCACATTGAGAGACTACAATAGTGGATCCAACAACTATAGCCTTTTGACTTATAGGGAATTGATTTTATGGATCTTGTTACCCCTTCATCTAATGGTAATTCATATATCATTATTTCTGTAGATTAATATGCAAAGTCAGCTAAGGCACTACATTTATTGATTTCACTATAGCAACTAATACAAACTTCTTCAAGTAATAGATGGTGAATAATTTTGTTATATCACATGTACTTATCTCAAATAATGACACATAGTTTATAGAGAAAACATTCAAAAATTTAATAAAATGTTTGAGGGTAAACCACAAATTAACAATACTAGATTATCCTCAAGCTAATGACAAAGTTAAAGTTATAAATAACAAAATAATCTAAATTGTAATACAAACCATTAGTAGATATAGGAATAATTCAAGCACCAAACCTAATAAGGCACCATGAGCTTATAAGTTGACTTAAAAACTTCTTATTAGCTAGTTTTATTATAAACTAGTGTATGGGAAATTGTTAAAACTATTCATCCAAGTAAAAATTTGTATACTAACTACCTCATATAATCTAAACTTGGATCCCACTCTAGCACAACAAGAACATTTACTAAATTTAAATGTACTTGAAGAAAATAGGATGATTATCTTGATGCATATCGAAGTATATAAATTCTACAACTAGTAGAGGCATAAACTTAAGATGAAACACTTCAACCTCCAATCAAGTGACACTATCCTTTATTATAATTCAAATCTTACACACTAATGTATAAAAATCCAAATGCTTTGAAAAGGAACATATATAGTTCACACAGTCTAGATCATGTGCCTTACAAATTTACCACCTATTAAATCCATAAAACCTTACATTGGTGAATATAAAGAAAATTAAGCCATTTAGTAAGCCTAGTGGAACTAGCACATTAAGAACTTCAATAATTATTATTGCTAAATCCAACCTTCAAATCTTCTCCTTGAAACTCAATCATGGGAGAGATACTTTGATTTGATAAGAGAGTTAAGTGCATCTGTATCTTTATCTTTTATGGTTCTTTTTATTTTACTAGTATGTTACAATTATGATTTCAGTAGTTTTGTTTGGCATATTGTAGAATTTCAACTACAGTGATTGTATGTTGATTAAACCAAGGACATGATCCACATTTGATTAACACCTATTGACATGGCTATGTAAGGTTATTATAACTAGGAGTCTACTTTGGAAAGGAACCACTTGTATAACTCTTGGGGATCATGGCCAAGGACTAGCTCCACACATTCCAAGAATGTAATGGATAGTTTTCCTATCTTTATGAATTAATAATTAATTCATTTCTCACATCTTAATTCTTAACTAATTTTCTACCTTCAAAATAATTGAATTTCATGATTTCAAATCAACTTGAACCATTATTAATTTTTACATCAAGTTTAATAGTCTCTTATAAGGTTTAGTACCCTTCAATAGATCCAAATTCAATGTTTAGATCCCTCAAACTTCATTAGAGAACAAAAATCCAAAGTAAGACTTTAATAGGCTACAACGTTGCACATCATAGCCACTTAATTAATGTAGTGACTAAGCTGCATTAACACAACTATGTTGACTAAGCTACATCAACATAGTGGATAAAACCTATACATAGCATGTAGTCCCCATGTAATTTTGCACCTTTTTCTTCCAATGATTAATAAGTTTTTATAGTTCTTCTTGGCATGGAACCTTCCAATAGAAATATCTTAGGATCGAGACCTCTAATTTAACTTGTTTAAAATATGTGAGCTATCAAAGCTAAGCTCTATGTTATGTAGGCATCAAAACACAAATCTGAAAACTTTTCAAACACTCAAGTTTTAAAACATTTAAGTTAACTAATGCTTAAAAATAACTAAAATTAATCAATACTTAGATGATTTAGTTACCATAGGATATTAGGAATGCTAAAGTTAATAATGGTTAAGATCATAATAACAAGATATTTTAAAAATTAATAATTATTCTTGTAGTATTTTCAAATGATGCCTAAACATGTTCCAATGATGAGAGGTTCATCATGACCATGAGAGAAAATGCCAAGAGCTAAACATGAATAAGGATGTAGCCAAGATCTATAGCAAAATAAGAATTCCATGCAATGGGAGCAATAAGGCAAAAGCTTGAAGTAAAATCATTATGATAGCTTCCTACTATGCAAATAGGGTAGTCTATATAGGGCAAAGTACCTCCACCACAACCAAATTTAAATGTGTTTCTTGTAAATTTTTGCTTGGAAACCACTAAAGACAAGGCAGTTACTAGTGTTGTTTGGTCAAAATCAAAATTTGAATCATTTTTGGAATTTTTCACCTCGAACATTTGTGAATAAGTACAAATCTCTTCCCTTTGGCATCTCATCTTTAAAAATTGGGAATAACATCCTAGAAAGAATTCTCTCTTTTAGAATAATCATCAAAGAAACATAGCAGTTAAAATAAATAATATCACCATATCCTACTCTATGGAGGCCATTGTCATGATGTTGGGGGTTTTAAACACGGGAACTAGGTTTATTAAAGTCTTCATAAATTTAGTTATGAAAATCCAAATATAATGGATGCAAAGGACTTATGGAGTAGAATGCAATGAGTATGATTTTGTAACTCAAGCAAAGAAAATCTATTTCAAGATTGTTGTTGATCACATCAACCCACTAGTGAAGTATAGCTGAGTTACATCCTTCTTGACCAAGGCATGTGCAACCATTAATGGATCCTTTCCTATTAACATACTTCATCTCATCTTTCTAAAGGTAGAGTGATAATTTAGAAAGAATGAGAGCAATAGGAAGTCACTTTCCTTCCCTTACCTCATTAGAAGACTTTGCTAAAGGAAAGGAATTATCTACTACACTAATGATATATTAAGAAGAGCTTCAATGACTTTATGTTAAGAGATCATGAAAGTGAAGTCAAATTTAAAGATTTAGAAGAAAATCATATCATTACCTAATATTAGAGAAATAACAACAAGCTCTATCCCAACTACTACCTCTCAAACTAACTTAATCATAAGTGTAGGGGTAAGCATAAGTGAGCTAAGCACTGGTCAATAAGTACTTATGAGAAGTTCTAATATCTATCATCATACAATTAGCTATTCATAGAAGATATCTAGAGTAATGAGCTAGTAATAAGAGGATATCTCTAACATTTTTAGTATTGAATGTTAGAATGCATTTGCCTAAATAAACCCAAGAATAGGGGATGTAACTATGATGTTACCTTAGGAGGATATCCAAAAATTTCTAGCAATGCTATCTCTTTCTTTATTAAATTAAAGTTTGAGGATGGAGAAAATGTGGAAGTAACGCCACATAAAGAATAAGAAGCCACTATGGAAGTTATCTTAGATCACATTGATGACACTTTCAAAGTCCCTACAATAACCATAAGTGTAGGGGAAAGCATGAGTGTCCCAAGCACCAATTAACAAGTGTAGCTATAGGAACCATAAGTGCAAGGGCAAGCATGAGTGCATCAAGGACTATTTAACAAGCACTTATAAGTAGTATCTATTATCCTACAATGAGCTATTCATAGGAGGTATCTCAAGCAGTGAGGTAGCAATAAGAGGATATTTCTAACCTATTTAGTATTGAATATCATAATATGTTTTTCTAAATGAACCTAAGAATAGGAGATGTACCTCTGATGTTGCCTTAAGAGAATATCCAAAAAAATCTAACAATGCTACCTATTTCTTTATTACATTAAAGTTTGGAAATGAAGCAAATGTGGTAGTAATGCCACATAAAGAATAATAGGCCATTGTGAAAGTTGTTGCATATCACATCTACAAAGCTTTCAAGAATCCTACAATAAAGATTCCAAATTTTACCACCATTCTAAATAGTTAAGTATCTAAAGAGTTTGGAATAGTAGAAGAAGAAATGATGACTACAAAGTATCATTATGAGGCATTAGATAGACTAATTTGTACCAAGAAAAGAATCATAAATATGGTCAATATTTCAAAAGATGTCACCACTATATAATCTAAACTAATAGAAACCAAGGAGAATTTGGCTATCTTAAAATTCCAACTTTAGTGAGTTGAGTTACTAAATTAAAGATTAGAAGATGAAGTTTCACAACTTTAAGCACAACTAGCAAATCCCATGTGGTTTTTTACTCCCAAGTAAATTAGCTAGTTCCATGATAATGTCACTATTCAACTGAAGGCTAACTAGAAATAGGTAAAGATATAAAAAGAGAATGCCATGTGGGATGCATCATTAGCAGATGCAAAGGCCTATGTCTTGAGCAAAAGCATTATCAAATTCGTAGAGGATAACTAAGGCCTTATTGCAAAACATTAGATTCCTAAAGGAAAAGAAAGAGAAAAACTAATTAGAAGAAACCTAAAGCATCTCCAAGAGTAATTAATACATGTAAGTGTGAACACTAACAAGTTTACAAGAGAAAATCTAAATCTCTTTATAGATAAGGTTAGAACCATTCGATAGAAGGCAACCATCGAGATTAGAATATGGTAGAATAAGGTCAAAAAGTAAAAGAGAGTTAGAGAACATTTCAAAAACTAAGTAGACCCTCAAAAGGAAATAAATGAAAAACAAACCTAAATGGCTAAAGTCAAGCTTAACATCATACTTCAATAGCTCCTTGGTCCAAACTAGTAGTCTATCTTTGATAAAATTAATGCCATCAATCAAGCTAAGGTCAAGATAAAGGAGCTATAAATCAAAGATATGATGAAATATATTGGAGCTTATCAACCTGCAATATGTCAATCTTGCAATGCTTAAAGTAACCAAGCTAATAAATGAGTTAGAAAAACAAGTAACCACCACATTTTCACTGTATGAATGTAAGCATTAAAGTTATCATGAAGCCCAATAGAAGCTTCACATTTCCAATACAGATTTGGAGGTTCTAAAGGTTAAATTCACTAATTAGAGAGATATGATAAAGAACCTAGCCAAAAGATGATGGACTAGCAAGAGTTAAAAAATCAATTGAAGGTATTCAAAGTCGAATGCACCAATTTTACAACCTAGTTTTTCATTGCACATGAGATGTTTCCAACTCTGTCATGTTCATGAGAAGTGCCTATAACATCTAACCTAGTCAATTTAACCTAGAGAGTAAATGATTCCAAATCCTAAGAGGACAAAATAAAGATGCAAAATAAATCATTCCACATAAATAAAGCAACAACATTTGTAATAGACCATTCACAAGATCCACTAAGGTAGGAGAAGCCTTCAATACCAAGAATTACATAAGGCATATACCTTGGTAATTTTTGAATTCTTGTAATATTTGTAAATTTTTGATATGTTCAAAAGTTTTATCATTTTTTCAAGTCCACTTGAATAAAAATATTATCATGTAGCATTCACATTATTATCAAGTCTTTGTTAAGTTAGTTAGTCAATCCATCAAAGTCACTTCTATAATTTTGTAACAAACTTTATCTCAATTTTTTTAACTTGAGGGCAAGCCTTTACTTAGTTATGAGGATATGATAAATAATGTTTTGGTAAGTTGTAACATCATAGCTATGTAGATACATTTGTGTTGATGCAACTCATAAATGATTCCTAAGTTATGACGATGTAATCTAGTTTTGTTCCTATAAATATAGGTCACCTACCACATCAATAACATCCATTAATATAGTATGAAGCAAACCTCTTGTAGTTTTCTTTTTTGAGTCTTAGTAATAGTCAACAAGCATCCATAACATTAACTTGAGTTGATTGTATGAAATCTTATTTGAGTGGTATTATGCCTAAACATAATCCATAATCAACAATAAGATTAAGATTTAATTTATATTCATTGCAACACTATAACTCAATTTAATATTTTCTTTACTTGTAGTTTACTCTCATTGTTATTTACTTTTATACAAACTTAGATAATAATTTACTTTTAAAATATATAATATATATGGTGGATTAAGCATGATCACTTCAAGCATTAACACATCTTCACTTGATAATCATAGTAACATTATTATTTAGTTTACCAAATAGAGCAACATTTCGTAATCCCAACAATGGATGTATGTCTTTAGGATGTGTATGGAAAATGGGATTAGACACAAATCATCTTAGGCTAGAGTTGAGTTGAAATAACTTCATACTAGATTATTTAGAATAGTTTTGATATTTTAATATTTTTTATTCATGGTCATCATAACAATAGTTATCATGTGTCAACTATACTTAACCTTATGTACTAAAGGTCACTCCAAGTATAGTTGGGAAAGGTAACACTTGTGTTTACATGATTAACTACCTAAGAGTCTTGCTAGTTTAGTTAATAGATTATGATATGGGCTCTTATAATGCTTGTAGACTATATGGTTAGACATTAGGAATTGTTATTGCTCATTAACTAACAAAGTAAAAATACTATCATCAATAGGTAGACATCAAGTAGCAGATAGAATAATCAAAGCAGCCAAGGATGGCATGGGTTATTATAATTAGGAAGAAGTTATCATGGAAAATTAGAGATATCCTAAAGCACTAGTGTCAGGATCTAAGGATGGCATCACCCAATTGAAGACCTATAAGTTGAGCATCTTGCCAATCTAGAGTGGATCCATTTGCATGTCACAATATCTTTCATAGTGTGAAAGGTGGTCTAGCTACACCACAATTCCCATCTAATGCATAATAAATGTGAGGCTAGTAATCATGTAAGTAGGATTAGCCAAGAAATAAGACCCCAAAGGGTTAGCCAACCCATCAAAAACTCATTTTTTCTTTATGCAAAATATCTTTGCACTTGTTGTTGGTTGAAGTTGCCTTTGAATATATTAAGAAAATACATAAAAATTTTAAAAACCCTTTAAAATTTAATAAGGATGATTCAAATAAAGAAGCTTTGTAGTGACTAAATAGCATCATAATACAAAATCAAGACAAGACATAAGTTCATTATTTAATTAGGAATTATAGGTAAGAGATTACTAGTCATACCAAGGATTTGCAAGTAAGAGATTATCGATTCAAGTCACACTTAAGACATGATAATATTTCTTCATAATTACTCTAAATTATCATGTTGGTTACAATATGAATGTCATAATGATTAAATTTTAATATTTACTAGTCATAGATGACTCAAGTGGTTAGCTCATTATTTTGTTAGTTAAGAGGTTGCTAGTTTGAATAATACTTAAGATATTATTATATTCCTCTATAATTTTTCTAATGTATCCTATTGGTTATATGTCAGTTTATTTATTATAAATGTTTTAAAACTTAGATATGATTAGTTAGATTAGAATTGAGGTAAATTCAAATCTTAACCCTTAATTTGATTTAATTCAATCCATTAATGTAAAAAGTAAAACTTGGAGATCAAGGAACTTGTTATGGATAAACCTAGAATTAAATTGATCCATTCATTCATAAATTAATCTTAACCACTAATTATGATCATTTGGATTTATAATTTCAAATTTCCTATAGCTCTTTTTTTTCATACATAACCATGATCAATTATCGATCCATTAAGAGCCTGTCTAGTAAAAATCCTTATGACTTTAGGAAAGAGTCACAAAAAAGATAAGGCAAAGAATTTTTTTTTTAGTGCAATACATAACCTAGTTGGTTAGCTTACATAGATCTAGACTTGAAAGTCTTAGGTTTAAAGCCTAGCACCAATACCCCTTGTCAACTAATCTAGAGGTATTATTCCAAGCAAATACCACACAAACCATGTAATCAAAATATTTTGGAAACAAACATTTTTTTTTTGTTACAAACATGATCTTTTACATGATTTTAGGATTTTGTAATTTCTAAAAAAAATTGTAATCATTTAATGTTTTCTTAATAAATTTAAGGCTTCTCCATGAGATCTTTGAGACTTTGTACTTTCTTCATGTAGCTTGCATAATGTTTTAGAGGTCATGTTGAAAGTAACACAAAATAATAGTTTGATGACATTAGATTATGATATTTGTCTACAATGATTTTAGTTTTCTACCAATATTAGAAATCAATTTGTAATATTGAATGAGCTTGCTAGTTGAATTACAATTTGTATGCATAATTGGAAATTGAACTTGCAATTGTATACTAAAGATATTTTAATAACAAATGCATATCAACTTAACCATGCTTATGGTTTTTCACATATTTAATAAATGACCTTACTAATGATTGTATGTTTTTTAGATGATTTGAAAATAGGACTTATATTAGAAAATATTAATTAACACCAGGTAGTGAAAGAGCACCATGGAATGAGAGTGTTAAGTAGTTTATTACTAATTTCATATGACTCAATTTTACTAATAGATCAAAGCACCAATCAATGGAGGTAATTAATGATGCAGTGTAGTAGTGCTAGTAGGTTAAAGCACTAAGTAGATGAGAGGACCAAATAAATTATTGCTAATTGCTCATAGATTGATTCTACAATGACTTCAACATTATGATGTTAAAATTTATTTTGAAGGCAACTATTGATGCTTTAGGACAATTTAAGATTTCTAAATATTAGTGTTACTATAGGATTTGTGCTAGGCTATTTCATTATTAATATCAATCCTAACTTGCTAATATCTATTTTGATCTAGTGATACCAATCTTGAAGTAGTAGTATTAGTGTTAGCCTTGGATAGTACTAGTTCTATATAGGTCCTTAGTATAGGTATCGACCTAATAAATTATTCTTGAATAATTAAACTAAAAAACCATGCATGAACATTCCTAATTTAAATCAAAGTCATGATTGAATGTATATAAAAGAAAGCACCACTAAAAATCTCTCTATAACATGTGCATGAATGAAATATACATTAAAATATAATGTAAAAGGGCTCATGAACATACAAGCCACAAGGATCTAGGAAGTATTAGGGCTTCCAAACACTCAAAACTCAAACACTCAATGATAGTTGTAGAGTACGAGGCTCTACATCCCTTACAACATTACATTTCTTTTAGAAATAAAATACTACTTGCCCAAAAATAAATGCAAGACATCCAAGAAACTTACAAGAGGCTCAAGCATCTTTACAACATCTAATAGCACTCAACACAATGGTCAAAAAAATCCATAATTAAGTCTTCTTTCCCTCTTTATAGCTTATCTTTAAAAACCCCATTCTCTTCAATGTGAGTTTACTTTTAAAAAATTGTCATACCATCTACTACCAATTGATATGGATTATAACTGTTTGCAACCCCTTCTTTCCCATGATCTGCTAAGTCACAACCTCCCATAATTTGCTAAAAGATAAAAATGCAAGACAAAGTAATTCTTAGTGTGAGGGAATTATAGGTTATGGCACCTCGTCATTAGAGAAAAACATCAAAAACTAGATAACCACACTTTATTAGTATGATCTCACATAAACTACACCCTCCTTTATTCCAAAATATTCCACAAAGTTCTCCAAAAATGGTTTGTGAATTTTGAATTCCAATCACTCATAATGCTTAATGGAATATCCTACAATCTAACAACATGATGGAGATACAAATTAGCCACATGAGATGCATCACGTGATTTTTTTACAAGAAATAAAATTTTCCATATTGGCAAATTAATCCATCATAACAAAAATTATATCATTTCCATTTCTAGTTTTATAAATTTTCCTTATAAAATTCAGTGACATACTCTCCCATGATAACCTAGGAATAGGAAATGGCAAATAATAACCCTATATTCCCTTTTCCTCTTTGATTTTTTGATATGTTAAGCATTGGTTCACAAATATAAAAATTTGGGTAGACATATGTAGCCAAAAAATGCTTCTCCCAACAAGCTCAAGGGTCCATATGGCTTGTCATACCTCCACAATTATCATCATAATCCTATCCTTGTTCTAAATAATTGAGCTCAACTACATGAGTCCCTTTTCACCATTCATCTGTATCAAGAGCTAGATCTTTGTTTATTTACAATTTCTTCAAATCATCTTCGATTGTGTCACTATTATGCATCACATCTAGGAAATGGCCTAGCATCTTCAAAATCTAAACAAGAAACTTATTCATGAGATTTGACAAAGTTTTATAGCCAATTGCCAAACTAATGCTAATCCTCCTTCTTTCATATATGGGCTTGGGACTGGCATTGGTGATACCATACCACCATAATGCTTTTCCAAAATAATCTTAGACCTAAAATTACATTTGGAAACACACACATTTCCATTCTTAAAGAGAATACAATTTTGGATGTGATAATTCCTCCATCGATCAACTCTTCTAATTAAAGGTTCATTCAAATTTTTTTCAAACCTATCTGAAATCACAACATTTAGATACAAGTGAACAAAATCACTCATACCTTCCACTTGTGCTAAATTGAAATTCACAACATGCACTTTTAACAATGCATCAACCACAACATTACTCTTTCCATTTTTTTATTTTAATGCAAAATTAAACTATTATAATTATTCCACCCACTTTATGTATTTACCACTTAAATTTTTTTGATAATTTAAAATTTGAAGTGCCTTGTGATTAGACATCAACAAAAATTCTTTGTGCAACAAGTAATGGCTCCAATGCTTAATGGTTTGAAGGATTGCATATAACTCATTCTAATACATGCTAATTGAACTTTTTCCTTAATATATTGAGCTTCTCTAAGAAAATGAAATAGGTCTTCCTTTTTGTGATAAGATTCCTCCAACTACTAGCTCACTAGCATCCACCTCCACTTGAACGAGTTTGTTAAAATTTGGAATTACAAGCACTAGTTCACTTGTAATCTTTTCTTTTAATAAATCAAAAATCCCTTGCATCTCATCATCCCACCTAAAGGAGTGATTCTTCTTCAAGAAAAAAAACATTAGCCATGAAATATCACTAAAGTTTCTAATGAGCCTCCTATAAAAGATTTTCAAGCCAAGAAAAGAAAGTGCCTTCCCAACATCCTTTGAATGTGGCCACTCCTTTATGACCTTCACTTTGGCTGCCTCCATCTTCACGTGATTTTTAAAAATCAGATGTCTCGAGTATATGATCTTTCCTTACAACAAATTGCACTCCTTATTATTGATCACAAGTTGAATGTTATCGAGCTTTTGGCATACAAGCCTCAAATGACCAACATGTTTCTCCTTACTTAAGCTATGAAGAAGGATGTCATCAAAGAAAATAAGCTAACATTTTCTAATCAATCACATTAATGTGACATGGGCATTTGTCAAACAAAATGAAATTACAAGTCATTCAACCAACCCATTTAGAGTCTTAAAAGTAGTCTTTCACACATCACCTAGTTTAATGATAATTTGAAGATACCCATTCTTCAAATCAAATTTGCTATACATTACAACATGTGTTAAAAAGTCAAGAATATCATCCATTCTTAGAATAAAGAAGTGATACCTTACAATAATCCTATTCACTACCCTTAAGTTAATGCATATCCTCCATTCTTTCACAAAGCAATTTGCAAGTATCTCCTATTCTTGTCTTTGCAATTCTTTTCTTTGATTTGATGTCATCTAGTATGATCTCTCATTAGAATGGTAGCATGCAAAATGAAATCAATTTGGTATTAAACATTCCTCATAAATGACAATCCATCTAAATTCCCCTTAAAGACATTAGGAAATTGTTTAATCAATCCTTCAAGCATTGCTAGAAGTTTTCATTGATCAAATCATGGATAATGCAATTTTGGATACCACAATCAAACCAATGTTTGTCTCATCATGTTGTTTGATGTATTTTCTCTCACCCAATAAAATCAAAGATGCATCATTGAGAACTAATTTCTTAATTGCTCAATTGTGATAGAAATCAATTCATGGGTTCCATCTTCTATAGCCATTAACCATACATTTTTGACACCATCAAGTTTGGCCCCATTGTCAAAATATTAAGGTCTTCGCAATATCACATCAACATAATCAATTAACAAGATATCATATACAACATGCTCAATGAAACTAGAAATCTTGAATTTCAAAACACATTGTTCCCCCACATCTTTAGAAAAATTTCTCAACAGTTAATGTACCTTATATGATCTCAAATAAGGGTAAGTCACTAAAACTAATCTAGCTAGGAACTATCCTAGAAGAAATAATATTCTCTTGAGAACCCCTATAAATCAAATATAAATCCACTCCCTACTCTTGAGAAATCTAGCTCCAATAATAAACAATAATTTCTTATGGGAACTATTCCTCACATTTAAATTTCTTCTAAATAAATTCATTTTGATAACATCCTCTATCTTACAAGCATTAGAATTACCTCTTTGAAAAACCTAATTAGATGATCCCTCCTTTCTATGGTTTGGACCTTCTTTCCTTTGATGGATTTTTAAAGAGAACACTCCTCTTTCTTGTGTCCCATCTTACCACATCTAAAGAATTAGATCTTCAAAGAATTGCTATCCTTGAAACTCTTACCTCCCTTAAACTCTCCTTGGCATTACCTTTTTCTTCCTCTTTTTCATATCTCTTCTCTTTATGGTTTTCTTTGGCCTCTAATTTGAATTGGAATTCCTTCTTAAATTTGCACCCCTTATTCTTCCCATTTACTAGTCTCTTATCCTTGCCTCCAAAGTCATTAAATTTCTTCTCAACCTTGAATGCTAAATCATAATCTTCATTTAAGGTTTGAGGTTCATAACATGCCAACTCCTACTAGTATTGCATCTTCTAACCTCCAAGGAAGCAAGCTATCTGCTCATACGTACTCCAACTCCCTCTAGAATTATGGAATAATTAATAAAATTTAAGGCGGAAGTCCTTCATATCCTTCTCACCTTACTTTGGATGCTCCAACTTCATTATGGCCTCTTGTCTTGGACTACTCATATTTTTGCATCAACATATATTGCATGACTAGCCATTCTTTCACTTGGATTTTGTTTTGCATAAGAATGCATAGGATTCCTTTCTCACTAAATGAAATCATTATCTTAATGTTTGGATTCAGCAATTGACATCCATAAATGATTAGGCACCTTCTCCAACTCAAAATGTTTACTCAAAGTCCTTAACCATGACTCAAATGCATGTAAGCCATTCATACTATTAAAGTTTTTCAATTCAACATAAGACAATCTTGATGCATTTTTAAAATCTCTTAAAAATCAAACCTCATCTACATCATCAAACTAGAAATATCTAGACATATTTAACCTTGATGAATGAGAAAAAGTAAAGTCCTTTGAGATCTCACATGAGCATTAGGATTTCTTCCTCTTAAAACACTTTGTCCATGCGATCCTCCACTTCTATATGTTAATGAACAACTTCCGTATTATCTCATCTTCCATCTCCATGTTCTCCTTTATCTTCATCAATCAATGGACCTTTAGCCTCATTAATCTTCATCAATGGATCCTCATGTTCTTCTTCATCTTCACCAATCAATGCATATATGCAATTCTTACAAAGAGGATGGTGACTTTGGCTTACTGAATTGTTATAATTATTATCTTATATGCTAACCATGTGGTAAAGTGCTTATTTGGTCTTTTTTTCATTGGTGCATCCAAATGGATAAACCTAAAGGCAGTACTTACTAGAAGAATACTCATGTTCTAAATTAGATACTTTTTCCTAAAGTTATAATCATCTTAGATTCTTTTGTCATAAAACACATTTGAAATGCATAGAGCTTTATTAGTATTTTTGAGACTTCAACAATTTCATTACTCCTCCTTCAATGCTTGATGAGCTATCTCCTTGATGGCTTCTTATTAGTAATGAACTATAAGGTATTAAGCAAGCATGACTTTGCAATACATGGTGTACACTTAGAATTACCTCTCTTTCATGTCTTTTCAAGTATAATCAATTGATTACTTAATCTAAGTATCAAATTCTCTATGGTATTAATGCCTATAAAAAGTCCACTTTTTTATCTTTTGTATAGTTTACATAAAACTTTAACTATTTACAATTATAATAATGGTTTTCTTAATTTTTCTTAGATCAATGAGCATTCAAATTTTTCATTCCATTCCAAGTTTGTCTATAATATTATTAGGTCTAATGTTGGTATTTGACTAAGATTCAATTATCTATGAAATTTCAACCATAATGTGCAATTATGGAAATATCAAATTCAAAGGGTATGGAATGTTTCCACTCCATCAAGGTTTGCTTGTTGGTATTTGTCACTCTCATTTAGATGCTCATGATCCTATATGTTCTCTTAACAACATAGAAGACTCAATTTATTATTGCTTTTTCACCCTATGTGCTTGCTCAAAGTTTTTGATCTTGGTGTAACTTGCATTTACATCGTTTTTAACTAAAAGTTAAAAAGAAGTTTTATTTGATGATACTCCTCTACTTCACAGATTTTTGCTTCACTTAAAAGTTACTTTCATCCTCTTACTCTTTACACTATTTAAAAGTTTTAATGTAATGCTTAACGGTACTTGAATTTTCTTTATAATACGTTTTATTTTGAAAATCCAAGACACATCCTGGCTGGGACGGGCAGGGCTATTGCAGCGATACCTGGGATAGCCCATATATTTAAGAAGGGTTGCACAAAAATTAGATCTATTTGAGCACCACCACAATGCTAGACATGGTGCTTCCTACATCTCTTCTCGGTTGGATCGGGTTTATCTATCTACTAATCCCCTTATTCATTTTACTTCTACCAACGGTGCCCCTGTCCAAGCAGATTATACCCAGGTTTTGTCTGATCATTATCCTATTCATTGGTCTCTTTCCCACTCTAGGAACTCCTACTCTTCTAACGATCTTTATATCTTTAACACTGCGTTTCTTCATAGTTCCTCCCTTTGCTCTCTATTGATGCAAATTTGGAATATGCATCCTAAACCCCTTGGTGAAGATGGTTGGATTGAATGGTGGAATAATGCTTGTATCCACCTCTAACGGTTTTCCAAACATGCGGGTAACCTGGTGGCTTCACGACTAAGTTCTCACAAGTCCAACCTTCATAAGGAAATCTCCCTTCTTCAAAATACTATCAATAAAGAGGAGGCTACTGAGGCTCACTTTAGTCGTTTGAAACGTGCCAAAGAGAACCTACGTATCATGGATCACTATGAAGCTAGAGGTGCTCATCTCCGTGCTCGTCTCTCTTGGCTTCGCATGGGTGACCAGGCTACTACTGCCTTTTTTCGTCTACTCAAAGGGGGGAAGCCATCCCATAAAATTCTAGCTATTCAAGTCGAAGACAATATCTTCACCTCCAAGGATGACATTTTACAGGTCTTCTTTGAGTTCTACTTTCGAACTTTTCGAAAAAAGGCGATTGACCTCATAGCAGTAAATACTTGCTTAGGAGCTATTACTCCTTTTAATCGCTCCATCTTTGGTGATGCTTCTCTTCTTTCCAAACAGGATCTTGGTAATGCTCTTCAACAACTCCACGATGGTAAAGCCCCTAGTATGGATGGCCTTCCCACAGAATTTTTTAAAAAATTCTGGCCTACTCTTCAAAACATT
>MNCI01008624.1:55110-83042 GCA_015680685.1 Gnetum montanum
GAACTAGGCTTTCTCAATAATATTACCTTTTCCAACTGAATTCTCTTTGAATTAGGTGTATTGATCTCCTTCTTCAGCTGTCGTCCTGGGGGGTGCGATAAGCTTTTGTCTTGTTGCAGGTTAACTGGGGTCCTCTTGCAACATTGGGCTCTGTTAAGGTTTTGGTTTTAATTTTTCTTCTCCAGCTAATACATCACCTTAACAACCCCCCTATTTGAGCACCACAGCCACGGGCACAGTTTATGGAGGCCTCCGATTTTTTTTCTTAACATAAACGCACACAAAGTTAGGAGCACCTGCATGACCCAAATCCTGTTCGTGCACTCCATTGTTTTCTACAACAGAATTTCAAACAAGCCGTCAGGCGTAATCAGAAGCAAAGCAAAGGACAAATATTAACGAAATTGGGGATTAATTATTATCCACATGTTGCATCTCATCGACCTTGGCTTGACAAAGTTTTGTGAGTGCTTCCACGTGAAGGCTCTGAAGATCTTCTAATGCAGAAAGCCCTAGCCCGTAAAAGGTTCTGGCTCAATCTCCCGTCTGAGCCCCTGCGTGGACCAGATCCACTTATTTTATGCGATGACCCACGAGATCTTTTGTTAACTTCGAATTTTGAAAAGAAAGTTTGCTGCACTCTTCCGCCAGAGTCTTTAATTCTACAGCAGCAGCAGATGCTAACTCCTTGGCGTATGATGCTTCCTCTGATAATTTTTGGCATCGTACTTGTAAGCCATCATTTTTCCTCGTTCAGTCTAACATTCTCTTGTTTAATTTTCTCCAGCTCTACAGACTGTATAGAAACAACAAATCTTCAATCTTTGAAGATTTAAATAACTTATTATTCCGACGACAGGTCATGAGCAATAATTGTAGTTAAATTCACTGCTAGTTCATTTTTTTTTTTTAAAAAAAAGGAAGCGCTTAATCATCACCTGTAATAGTATTTTCCTTTGTAATTCTTCTGAATTTTCTGATTTTCTATTTTCAGTAGACAGAATTTGTTCATTCCCAGAATTAAACTGCTCGCCCAAACTTTCTGACCCGAGATTAAGCTGTTGGCGCAAGGAGTTGATGGTTTCCAGCAGCTGTCTGTTTTCAGATTCCTGCAATATTTATAGAGGCATTAGTCACAGTTACAAAGAAAGTAATGCGTATACCATGAATGTGATTGCAAGCATTTAGAAGGATAACAAGTAAAAGGTTAGCGCATGAAAAATCACATGACAAAAATGAAGATTTACTATTTCTATGCAATTTGATAACATTCAAAGTTTGACCTGAGATTTGCAATTTGGAAGTAAGGTACCTTTACTTGAAGTCGATCTTGAAGAATGCGATTGTCAGCGGCTGTAATCTACATTCATACCAATGCTCATAAGATAGCCAATTCTCAAGTGAAGATGACTGCAGAAACAGAACATCAGAATCAACAATTAACCCTACCTCCAGTTCGAACGCTTTCTCATTGCATTGGCTCATAAGCTTTCCTGTTGTCTGCATGTCAGGATCATATCAGACCATAAACAATCACATATAAAATACAAAATTTGAGACAAATAACATTTTCCCAACTTAGCATGGTCTGTTCCAAATCACTCTGAAAGTGTGACCAATTAAAATGCAATAGAACCTGCTGCATCTCAGCTGGTGATGCTGCAGCGTATTCTCCTGTTCCTGTAATTCTCTGCTCCAAGACTTTCATTTGCTGTTTCTTCTCTTCAATTTCAGCCTTCAATTTTTGAATTTGCTCCTTCATCAGACACATTGAAATTTAGACAATCAAGCTTAAAAGTTATCAAAGACGCATAAGGTCCGATAATATATAATCCAAGGAAAAATATCTATATATAGAAAACAGCATTAGGAAAATTAGTGGATATTACTACTTGAATTTTACTGTCCTCCCAGTTATTTGCAGCTTGTTCCAAAAGACGCTTTAAACTGCTTGTGTACAAAGAGAAAATCCAAGGTTAATTTCAAAGCAGCAAAATTATTATCATTCCGTGGCATATGATACACTGCAACTCTATTAACTCGATAAAATATTTAAAACTCTATATGGATTTGAGATATGTTTAAATTTACATGACACTGTTGTCAAGATCAATACTAGTGAAAGTTCTACGACGAAAGAATTACAGGAGGAACGTTTCTCTGCACTTGCCTTGCCATCAGTAAGGGAATCTATTGAAATGAGTGAGGGAGAAGAACCATTTCTTGATATATCAGTTTCCAGACCCGTTGGCATTAGTTCCTGCTCAATATCCAGTTCCTGGGATCAAAATCAGTCTTTCAATGTCAGAATGAAAATTTCTTGAAAACAATATCCAGTCTAAGAATGTAAGCATTATTTTAATAAGCTTCACCTCATCTGCTCCCAATGAATGTCTACGCTGATTAGCTGAGGTATCTGAGAAATTTGGGTTAATTGAATTCTTGGTAGAAACAAGTATAAGCTTGGTAAGCTTCTGAATTCTTCCCATAAAAACTGCATTAGCTTACTCTTCTTCTTCAAGCCGCGATTGCATTCAAGCCGTGATTGCATTATTGCTGGGCCAGCTTCCAACTGTTAACACATTTATACAAGAAAATTATAGATTTAGAGTCAACTGGAAGACATCTTGCATCCCGATATTTCTAGCCAAGAAAGTACCTAATGAGAGAGAAGCAAGTTCATAAATTTTCCTCTTTAGATTAAATAAAGACCTGTTGTCTTAGTGTAATAAGCTCCTCTTGACTAGTACACACAAGAATTCCTCTCTTCAGTTGATCAAGCTCATGCTTTAGGTTTGTTATTTCCCTTTGGTACTTTTTGATCAGTGACTTCTCATCAATAATCTGTTAAATGAACAATTGGTTTCAGCTACATCCAATGGAAAAGCTAAGTCGTGCATCCAATCTAGCCAGTGTAAGAAGCAAAAACAATCACCCAATTGGGGGCTGCCCGTATCTCAACTCTCTTTGCTCTTTGTGCAAATGTTAAAGTGTTATGCGTCTCTTCCATGTTACTAGATGCAGGTGTCACTGTACATATAAGCTGTATAGAAAAATTGCAAGTCTCAATTTAAACCAAGTTAATCAAAGAATAAATGCAGCAGTAGAGTATCCAATCTATAAAGTAGCATTATTTCAATGATAACGCAGTAAAAATAAAAAGTAATAACAATGAGGCATCCATACCAAGACGTGCCCATGCCCACTTAATGAGGATTGCAAAAGGCAAGTAAGCTTTGAATCACAATATGGTATATGTGAAGCCTTTCCGTCACTTTATTTTCCAATAACCTGTTGAAAACACCATATAATGATATATTGAAAGACTCCAAATATGATTATAAATAGAATGGTTCATAGAAAACAAACAAAAGAATTTTTAGAAATTGACCACAGACAAGTGACCACAAGCATATTTTTCTGTTGGTTGAGGCAACCCATTCATTGTTATCATAAAAATGTGAAGATCATCTTAGCTATTTTCAAAAATAAGATTAAAAATCATTTTTGAGATACATTAACCAAATCATGTTATTAAACTTAAGGTTCCTGTCAAATAAAATTTTCAGAAGTTATTACATCACTACCATAAGTTTCTTTTTTGAAGTGGTGTAATTAAGTTATCCATCCACAATACTTCTACTTGCACAATGAACATAGTATGGATGTTTTTTATTGTTTATTTGTGTAAGCATTATTCTCAATGCATAATATAATTCATTTGTCATGATATAAAAAGGTTTAGACTAATTAGGGGCATGTAGAATTGGTGTTTCTACAAACTTCTACTTTAATGTTGGAATACTTGTTTGCATTCCTTGGTTCATAGAAATGATGCATGCTTCTTGGTAAGCTTAACTAGTGGCTTAGCAATTTTAGAGAATTTTTCAATGTAATGCCTGATGAACCATGATTTGTCAGGCTTCGATATCGAACCCCCAATATCGGGTACCTGATATCGTAGCCTGGATGCATTATCAGATACACGATATCATGGTTCCTGTGAAAACCTATAAATACCGCATTTGAGCACATAGAAAAGCATAGGAAAAGTTAGTGTTAGAGTAGGATCTTTTTTGTCAATTTTCAATTCTTCTCAACCCTTTCCCAGTGCATGCCCATAGTGTGATGATTGTAATTGTACGGAACCTTTATTCAAGTGTGATGTACTTGGACACGCACATGACCAACAATAAAGATCAAGATTACTTCATTATTGTAGCATTCACTTAGTTTTAATTGTTATTTATTACTTTCTTACTTAATATCTCTTTACCTTCCTCTCCTATCCCTGTTATTAAACGTAGAATGAGTACGACTTAATCACGAGAAATTAAGTGTGACTACTTGGTATCCTAGTAGCATACCTAGGACATGCGCTTGGTAATCCTAGCAGTGGTACACGAGGTCCAAGATGTGTACGGATGATTAAGGGACGGATGCTCATCGCACTTAGGCTAGCTTAGACTCTCTTCTCCCTTTCCCTCTTAGCTTAAAACAAAATAATTTTCCATTGCCCCTAGGAGTAGCATAGTGGTACATGAGGTCCAAGATGTGTACGGATGATTAAGGGACGAATGCTCATCGCACTTAGGTTAGCTTAGACTCTCTTCCCCCTTTCCCTCTTAGCTTAAGACAAAGTAATTTTCCATTGCCCCTAGGAGTAGCATAGTGATAGGAAACACATCATACACCTCACTCTAGACTAAATCATACGTGGAAAAGCAAATACTAGTCCAGGTGGGAAGATAGCAAACTACAATCAATGAGTAACTATCTAGATATCACAACTAGTCCGTTTGCGGAGTTCGACCAAATCATGCGTGAACACTCGTATTCATATGGTTGAGTGTAGGGGTACCTTGCCACTCATCATTGGTGCCATTGTTGGGGACGGTGCTAGTTATTTAGATTAATTACATCTTCCAAGATCGTTGTAAAGAAGCCTTGATGATATATCTTTAAGAAAAGTAATTGTAAATAAGTCACACACAAATTCACAACAATGTCTCTCTCATAAGACTATGATAATGCAAAAACTAGTAAAGCAATTCATTGGAGAACCAACAAATTATATGATGAAGAAGATGAATTTTGGAGTACTCAATCTTATGCAGGGGTCTCCTATGTACATAAACGAAGACAACATCATTCCAACTCACGAACTCATAACTAACCTAGTGATGATGAACTCCTGCTGGCCACTAAGAGCCTAATGCATATACAAGAGGCTATTCGAATATCCCGTAGGCATCGTAAGGAAAGTTGTATACCCAGGCTTGATTTAAACAACTTTCTCAAATTTTTAGGAGGCTATGATTTAAATCTGCAACATCATTTCCAAGCCTTCCATGATGCCTGTGTATGGAACAATATTAATAATGGATGGCAAAAGCTTAAGCTCTTTCCTATGATACTCGTTGGCCAAGCAAAAGTATGGTATAGGTCCTTAAGACCAAAATCAATTCAACGTTGGTTGACAATGGTAGAACTCTTCAATGAAAGATATCAAACCTATGCCAGAGTGTCAGCCTTGAGGAGACAAATCCAAGAGTGGAAACAAGTGCAACATGAACCCTTGGACATGGCCTTAGAAAGATATTATGCATTGTTAAATAATTGCCTAGGCCATGGATTCTCCAAGGAAAGGCTAATGTACCACATCATAGATGGGCGCTGTAATGAAACAAGGGAAAGCCTAGGGATGTATGCCCGAGGTCAACTATACGAGCTATTAACCCACCAATTCCAATAGCTTATTAAGCGGGTAGCAAAAGAAAAAGGAGAGTTAGCTAAATGGGAGAATGTTGAGAAATTTCAACAAGACCAAAATCTTGAATTAGCAAAGGTCCATGATCATGAAGAGGAGAAATCAACTCACCTCGAGGAGGTGGAATCATCTTTGCCAATACTATAATCACTAGATGAAATTGAGGTAAAGATCAATAAGATGATGGAATGGATACATGAAAAATGCAAAGAATATGCCAACACTATTAGAGGTAGAACCATGATGAACCAAGAAGCAGGATAGAACACCCTTAGACAATCAGAAAAAAGGGTTGAAAAGAATAAGAACTCAACTGCTAATCATACATATCAATGTAATATTTTCCTATATGATCATCCCAAAGATCAATGCCCAATCCTGTCACATTTACATGAGCATTGGGAAAGAATGTTACATCTAGAGTTTGTACAAAAATATTGTGTTTAGTCATAGTGGCAAAAATCCTAGTCATGGGGGAGGCCACCCTCAAACTGGTCACATCCTTCATATCATCTGAGCATAAGAGCTTATCAGGTTCAGCTTCTTGTTTCCCCAATTGGGTCAACATCATCTATCTCATCACATTGTTATCATTCTCCTAGATACTATCAACCCATATCCTATCCAACAAAATCACCACCTCATGTGCCTTACACTTCTCCTCACCCTCAATATTCTTACCATTCATCTTCTTCTACATCACCACCAATTGTACCCGAAGGGTTTTCACCATAGCATGGACCCACAAACGTTACTTGTGCTACTATTGTCATCCACAGTGGGAATTCTCCACAACATCGAAGGCGTCCCTTCTTTAGACATGACCGTAGAAAGGGACATCACAGTTTCAAGACCACTACATCCTCCAACTCAGCACAAGTTCAACACTATGGTGCATCTTTCTCCTCGAACCCAACACCTCATGTTACCTTATCAAGATCGCCAATCAATACTCCAACAACCGTGCAGCCTAATGAATATAGCCACATAGGGAGACATATCGATCCTTGCATACCATCTTATGGTCAAGGATGTCATACTGAGTCAACTTCATATCAATTAAACTCATCTTCTAACTTGCCCCACTATGTCAACTTTAATACAGTGTGTGCACCCCAATTTGGGTACATTCCAACCACGACATCAAAAGACACCCAGTGGTTTGGATATGACCAAGTCCCAATATTTCCAAAATGCATGGATCCAACCCTTTCATTTATTAATTCTCACTATGATCAAAAGTTTAGTTATGGGGGATATCCCCCATTCTAACAAATAGAATTAATAAATGTTTTTTTCTTTTTCTTTTTTAATTTTACAATTTTTTATTTTCAACTTTTTCATCTTTCAATTTTTTGTTTTATCTTTTTATTGATTGGTTCATATTTTTATTTATTATTTTATCTTTTTATATTTTTATGGGTAATCTCATCTATGAATAAAACACTCATGTGACTCGTTGGTTGAGGTGTTTTTCTTTGCTATCAAGTCTTGAGTAATTAATTATTTGGATAGCAAGCCCATCACATCCACCCAACCATTCTATTAATAAGAGGTTCTACTCTAGGTACGATGATATTCTTGACATCATTAAAACTTAAAGTAATTTTGTGCTNCTTGTGGATTCTCTTTAGTGACATTTGTAGGAGTTATCATGTAGCTTGGTTGCATTAAGATCCTTGTAGATCTAACGAAAAATGGGAGTAAGAGTAATAAAGGCACTCAATAAAAAAATGCTATTCTAGGGGGTTCCACTGGAAAGACATGCACCCATGCCTGAATGTAGGTGGCTTCTCTGTATTAAGCATTTAGAAAAAAGAGAGGAAGAGATCAAGACAAAAAGTGCCGCAAAGCAATTCGAAATCACTCCTCCCTTGAACGAAATGTCAAGTGATCACACACCTTGTTGTCATGGTACTCTTATAGTTGTCCATCATTGTATGAAGCAATGCAATGTCACTAATCGAAGGAATGGACTTGGTCTTGATTTTGGAGCAATGGGCTAATGACACATTAATGACATCCTACACTAAAGATTCATTATTCCCTAGGTCAGATACCTCATGCCCCAATCTCTGCAATCCCTTCTACGATTCATCCCATCTCATTGTTCATGTATTTGTGACTTGTGTTTTGTATAGCATTGAATTCATATCTCATCATGGTGGTATCTACATGTGTGTGTTTTGTGCAACTAGTGGGAATTACATTTAAACCTTTTAATGCCTACAAAAATTTTTGGGTATAGTTACACAAGGGCATGATAGCTAGGAACCTGCTTTGGGGAGGACCCACTTGCATGACTTTTGTAATTTGTATTTGTTGCACACCACCATATCATTTTATACCCTTCGAGTACTTCATTGCCAAATCTATTCTTTCCCTTATTATCCTTCTAAGTTCAAACGTTCCTATACACCATCTCATGTTATTTTTCCTCATTCCATTCATGAATTTCATTGTCAGATTCCACCCCATTATATATTTTGTGCCTTTTGGTCTATTCAATGTTACCATGCACCTTTTCAATTAACCTCAAATCCTTCATTTGTGGCCTTGAAAATTTAGAAATTCATTAATTTTACCAAGTACCCTATTTTCAGTGGGCCACGATATCGGGTACATGATATCGTGTCCACAAAAAACTATATATATGGGCCCCCCACACATGTCAACATCATTTTACACTATTCACATGGGGGGGGGCGATGAGTTCAATTTTTTCTCCACGAACTTGCTAACTTGCGTGCCTCTTGTTCCAACATCCATAACTTGTTTGTTAATGCTTTGACTCCCATTTTGATTGAACTCATCTGAACTCGAAGTGTTCAACTTAGTCATGGGGAAAGGGTACACTCCAATTCGTGCATAATTTTTCTAAAATTCATCGTCACCCGAAGGATATCATAAAGGGTAAAGGACCGTAAAAACTATTAAAACACATTTCCAAATCAACTTTATCTCTTCACTCATACCAAGGGAATTAATTTTTGAAACCACCTAATCAAATTAGGCCTAATATCAAAAATTTTAGGGGACACTTTCATAAAATTTCCTCACCCTAGATCACATGAAACAAGAAACAAATTCATTAAAGGCAAGAAGTAAGGTATAAATCAAACTTTGTAAGCAACCTTACTAATGGATGGCCTCGTGTGATTGCAGATGGCCCCTAAATGTGGATAGCAAGGAGAACCCTCTCAAGGTGCATCCAAATAACCAATGAGAGGCAGAGGCCAGGCGTCTCCCAAGAAACATGTAGAACAAGAGGCATAATCATTTAGCATCCATCAAGAGCCTCCTGTTACTGTGTAATCAGGATAGGCTGAAAGAGGAGCCACTAAAGCACCTGAACAAGGACAACGTCTCATGCTGCCCCTAGAATGTGTTCAGGTAATCCATGAAAGGTCCACATCAGTAGCTGTGATCATGGAACTCAACTTTGGACCTTTCATAGAGTTTGCTCCTAAAGCAGTTAGGGACCAACTCAAAGGATTCCCATTATGGCCTACCCTTTCTAAAAATGGTGCCTGGTACCTAGGCGAGACATACCAATTTTGGCATAATAAAGAAGAGGAACTATTGATATTGGTGATGTTTCTGTAGATTTCATTGCCAAGGCCATTTCAGAAGTGTTGAATCTTTTGAATACAGGACCAAAAGTTTCTCACCTACCCACTCGCTCCAATGTTGATGCATGAAAAACCTAGTTGAAAAGGATGTATGGCAAGGAAGACAAGGTGTATGGAGAGTTGACCCTGGAGGAAAAGATCTATTTTAAGATTGGTACTTATCATATCTTCCCCACAAAAGGATTAAATAGAATCTCAATGTATGCAGCTAGAGGAAGTGCGATATTGATGGACAAGGTAAATGCCAACCTACCCCATCTGTATCTCATAGAGATTTTGAGGTGATTTGAGGAATTCAAGATAGGGAAATTCGCATTTCCCTTTCTTTGTCTCATTAGGAAGTTTTGTTGACATGTTGGAATTCTAGGGTACACCAATGGCATCCTTAGAAGAGCCCAAAATGCTTCATTTGCTGAAGCTGCCAGCCCCAAGGAAAAGTGCTAGTGAGACACTAGAGTCAGAACAAGAACATATGATGGGGCCCAAAACAACGCAAACTACAAGTCCTAGCCAACTTCCAAGCACAAGGCCTAGTCAACAGTAAGAAGAAAGCCCAACACAGGCCAAGGAGACCAACTACTGCCACTGCCACAGGATTATCAACTATTGATGAGCCATCTCAGGGCCATCGTTGAGACAATCAATTAGGGAAGTTGTGATGATACCAATCTCTTTCGGGTCATCGAGAATGTCATATGATCCATGGTTTCCATAGATCATGCACAGGGTGAAGTGTCCATTCAAACAGGAGGAGGAGAGACACACTAGTCACAACAGATCTCGAAAAACACTGCATCCTTTCAGGTGCAATTGGAAACAGGTGAAGGTTCCATAGTCATGGTCATGCAGCACCAAGATGTAGCAGGAGTTGTAGAAGTGGTCATGGACCACATAAAAGAGTCCTTCACTGTCCCTGTTGTGCCATTGATGGATTTCACAGGAGCACATAATGCTCAAACTTTGGCCAATTCCTCAATGATTCCTATAGAGCATGAGGATGTTCTCGATCAATTGCTACAAATAGGACAAGTAATGACATCCTTGTTTGACATCCTACAAGATGTCACAACAACTCAATCAGACATCATATCCACCAAAGGGAAGTTGATCATGGCAAAGATCAGAGCCAAGCATGTAGAGGCAAAGTTGAAAAGACTCCAGGAAAGGCTCGTCACCCTACAAGCTGCATAGCAAGATCCACCTCATTTCATTCCCATAGACCAGCTAAAATCTTTTAGGATGGAGTAACTCACTAAATTATTGGCACATAATAAAAGAGTGGAAAAGAAGAAAGAGAAGGTCGATTAGGATGCTTCCAAGACACAAGCACAGACATATACACATGCCAAAGCACTCAAAGCCTTACAAGAAGAGAATAAATAGCTTGCTGCAGACAATCTTCAGTTGACCGCTGTGGAGAAATAAAAGAATGTTCTTGAAGAGAATTTTCAGCAATTACGAGAATAGTTAATCAAGGTCAACTAGGACATGAATAGCTTGGCCAAAGAGAATCGAACCCTCTCAATGGAGGAGGTACGTGTAATCCATCAAAAGATAGCAATTGAAATAAGCATGTGGTAAAATGAGGCCAAGCAACATGAGAAACTGAAGGAGCACTTCAGAGATCAGGTGGGGATGTATAAGCAAGTCATTAAAAAAGAAATCCATATGGCCAAGGCCCACATTAACACCTTTAGTCTTCAACACGCTAATTGGCGGGTCATACTGGACACCTATGCATTCGTCCACCAAGTAGAGCTCAAAAGCCAAGACTTGCAGATACAAGATCTTACGAAATACATGGAATTGGAAAACCTACAACATGCCAATTTAGCCATGTTAATAGTAGGACACCTGAGAACAAAGCTAGAGAAGAAAGTAGCTACCACCTATGCAAAATATGAAATAGAATTTGCAGAGCATAAGAAGATGCTATAGAAGTTAGAAGTGGCAAATTCTAAATTAGAGATGGTCAAAACTAGCTACTAGGGACAAAAAGATGTCATGATAGGCTTGGCTCGATGGCCTACAAATTACCAAGGGTACAAGGATAAAGCTAAAGCCTATGAGAAGGAATGATGGCTATTTGTGGCCTAGTATGTCAAAGCAAATCAAATGTTCCCACAGCTACCATGTTCATGGGAGGTGTTGACTTCATCAAACATTAGAGCATCAGCATGGATGGCATAGGACCTCCAAATTGAAGAGAAAAAGCTCTAGACACTCCTTTAGAGCCATCAATATTCAAAAACTAGAGCACAAGATAAGGGGAATCGACCCATGGAGGAACCACCACCACCTGGAACCACATGAGTTCCAACAAAGTTTTGTACTTTTGTAATTTTATCTTCATGTCCCAATTTTGTTGTATGCAATCCTCCACTACAGCATGAATAAATTTCTAGTCAATCAATAATCCCATACATATCTACTGTGTAATCAATGGGGCTTGTTCTCATTTTGTTTGACTCAAGGACAAGTTTTCATTTAGTCATGGGGGTATGATGAACCATGATTTTTCAGGCTCTGATATCAAACCCTTGATATTTGGTACCAAATATCGTAGCATGGATGCAATATCAGATACATGATATCGTGGTTCTTGTAAAAACCTATAAATACCGCATTTGGGTGCATAGGAAAGCATAGGAAAAGTTAGTGTTAGAGTAGGATCTTTTTGTCAGTTTTCAATTCTTCTTAACCCTTTCCCCAGTGCATGCCTACAGTGTGATAATTGTAATTGTATAGAACCTTTATTCGAGTGTGACGTACTTGGACATGCACATGATTGGCAATAAAGATCGATATTACTTCATCATTGCAACATTCACTTAGTTTTAACTATTATTTATTACTTTCTTACTTAATATCTCTTTACCTTCCTCTCCTAACCTTGTTATTAAATGTAGAATGAGTATGGTTTAATCACGAGCAATTAAGTGTGACTACTTGGTATCCCAGTAGTGTCCCTAGGACATGTGCTTGGTAATCCCAGTAGTAGTACATGAGGTCCAAGATGTGTATGGATGATTAAGGGACCGATGCTCATCACACTTAGGCTAGCTTAGACTCTCTTCTCCCTTTCCCTCTTAGCTTAAAACAAAGTAATTTTCCATTGCCCCTAGGAGTAGCATAGTGATAGGAAACACATCATACACCTCACTCTAGACTAAATCATACTTGGAAAAGCAACTACTAGTCCAGGTGGGAAGATAGCAAACTACAATCAATGAGTAACTATCTAGATATCACAACTAGTACATCTACGAAGTTCAATCGGATCATGTGTGAATGCTCATATTCGTATGGTTGAGTGTAGGGGTACCTTGCCACTCATCAATACCTATAGTAACTTGTATGTCTAAGGAATGACCTTAAATTTTTTATTGTTTGAGGTTATCTAGTAATTCCTTAAATAACACTTATCTTTTAAAGATTTAACTTCATTCCTTTTTTTAAAATTTAGTGCACCAAGTCAAGGCCCTTCTAGACCATTAAATGACTCTTCTACTAGTTGAGTCATAAGTTCATTTCACACATTGTTTTAGTACTTACTCAAGGTGATCTAATGCTTGATTAAAATCAACATCATAGGTGGAGAAGTCATCCATGAAAGCATCCACAACATTACCAATTTGCTACTAAAAGACATGAAGTTTTAGGCATTTGAAGGTTGTAAGAGTGTTTCATAGGCCAAAAAACATCTTTTTATGTGCAAAAGTTCTTCAAAGACTAGTGAATGTTATTTTGGCCCAGTCCTCTAGCATAATTTAGATTTAATTATTACCACTAGAGCAAGCAAGAAAATTGTAGTAGCTATGCCCTATGATAGTGTCAAATACTTTGTCCAAAAATGGTAATGAAAACTAATCTTTGAAAGTGGCCATGTTCAAAGTCTAAAATCTATACAAACTTTCCACTATCCCCCTTTCTTTGGTATAATAACAAGTGGGCTTACTCACTCATTGTCTACCATTAAATAAATGAAACCAGCTTTGAGAATCTTCTTAACTTCTTTCTTAACAACTTATTTTAGCTTTGGATTTAATCTCTCCTATGGCTACCTCTTGGGTTTAACTATAGAGTCTATTTAGATGAGATGCTAGCATATCTGTGGATCTAACTCTTGTTATACTCCTCAACACTTTCTTTCTCTTTCAACTATCCTTCTTCTTTTGCTACCAATTCAATAAGCCTTTGGATCCAATGAGCTTTCATATCTAATAGTCTCCATTAGGCATAGATCCTAAGAGTCTTCTTGGTTCTATTTCTGATTCTGTCTATGATATGGAAAAGCTACTTATTTTGAGAAAAACCATGGCTTGTATATTGGTATATGATGAGTCATGAATTGTTGATCATGATATCACGTACATGATATCATAGGTGATGCCATATTGCATACGCGATATCATAGCCTAAATATGATATCGTAGCCTATCTCCTCATATATAAATAAGAGGCGAGAAGATTTGGAAAGGTAGTTTTTTTTAGTACTAAGGTAGGGACTTTTGTCAGATTTTACTTTCAACCCTTTTCTCTAAGTGCATGCTCGTAGTGTAATGATTGTAATTGTATGACATCCTTATTCGAGTGTGACATACTTGGACATGCACATGATTGGCAATAAAGATCAAGATTACTTCATCATTGCAGTATCCACTTAGCTTAATTATTTAATGGTTATTGTTATTTATTACTTCTTAGTTAATATCTCTCTACCCTTATCTCCTAGTAACGTGGAATGAGCCTAACATAATCACGAAAATTTAAGTGTGACTACTTGGTAACCCAGTAGCGTACCTAGGCCATGCACTTAGTAATCCTAGTGGTAGTCATGCACAAGGTCCAAGATGTGTACGAATGATTAAGGAAACGATGCTCATCATACTTAGGCTAGTTTAAATTCTCTCACACACACTCTCTCCTAGTTTAGTTGATATTATTTCCCATCATTCCCAAGAGTAGCATTAGTGTAGGAACACATCATACACCTCACCTTGGAATAAACCATACATGACAATGCTAATACTAGTCTAGGTGGGAAGATAATGAACTGCAATCTACGAGTAACCATCTAGATACCACAACTAGTCCGTCTGCGGAGTTCAACTAGATTGTGCATGAAAAGCTCGTATTCATATGGTTGAGTGTAGGGGTATCTCGTCACTCATCATTGGCACTGTTGTCGGGGATGGTGCTAGTTATCTAGGTTAGTTATATCATACAAGGTTGCTATATAGGAATTAATGATACATCTTTTAGGAAGGAATAATTACAAAAATTCACATACAAATTCACACATAATTGCACAACCATGCCACTCCTACAAGACTATGATAATGCCATATCTAGTGAGGCAATTCATTAGAGAACCAACGAATTATATGACAATGAAGATTAGAGTATGAAATCTGAGGTGGGGATTTCTTATAAACATAAACAAAGGCAGCATTGTCCCAACGCATGAAATAATAACTTACTCAATATGATGAATCCCTACTGGCCACTACAAGCCTAACACAAATACAAGAGGCTGTTCGAATCTCTCGTAGGCATCATAAAGAGAGCCGCCTACCTAGGCTTGATTTAAATAACTTTCCCAATTTCTTAGGAGGCTATGACTTAGATCTGCAATAACATTTACAAGCCTTCTACGATGCCTATGCATGGAACAACATTGATAACGATTGGCAAAAACTTAAGCTCTTTCCTATGACACTCGTTGGCTAAGCAAAAGTATGGTATAGATCATTAAAACAAAATTCAATACAACGTTGGCCAACAATGGTAGAAATTTTTAACGAAAGATATCAAACCTACGCAAGAGTGTTAGCCTCGAGGAAACAAATCCAAGAATGAAAACAAGCAAATCATGAACCCTTGGACATGGCCTTAAAAAAAATATTATGCATTGTTAAACAACTATCCAGGCCATGAATTCTTTGAGGAAAGGCTAATGTACCATATCATTGATGGGCTTCATGATGAAACAAGAGAGATCCTAGGGATGTATGCCCAAGGTCAACTATACAGACTACGAACCCATCAATTCCAAGAGCTTATTAAGTGGGTAGCAAAAGAAGAAGGAGAAATAGCTAGATGGGAGAGTGTTGGAAAACATCAATGGGACCAAAATATCAGCTTAACAGAGGTCCATAATCACAAAAAGGAGAAATCAACCTATCTCAAGGAGGAAGAACCATCTTTTCCAATACAACAATCATTAGATGAAATCAAGCCAAAGATCAATAAGATGCTGGAATGGATGCGTAAAAAGTGTGGAGAATATATCAATATTATTGGAGATAGATTTTTGAAAACCCAAGAAGTAGGACAAAATATCATTAGACAATCAGAAAGAAGGGATGAGGGAAATAAGAGCTCAACTGCCAATCACACATATGAATGCAACATTTGCATGTACGATCAACCCAAGGGTCAATGCCCAATCTTATTACATTTATATGAGCATTGGGGAAGCACGTTACACCCAAAGTTCATACAGAGATACTGTGTTCGATCATAGTGGCAACAATCTCAATTGTAGGGGAAGCCATCCCTAAACTGGGGATACCCTTCATATCATCTATATCCAAATGCTTATCTAGTTCAACATCCTGTTTCCTTGATTGGGTCAACATACTCTATCTTGACGCATTATTATTTTCCTTAGTACTATGCACCCATGTCCTCAACACAACCACTACCTTGTGTACCTTACACTTCTCCTAAATTTCAACATTCTCATCCCTTTCCTCCTTCTACATCGCCACCAATTGTTCCTGAAGTGTTTGCACCACAGAAACCACCCAAGAACATTACTTGTGCTGCAATTACCAACAGTAGTGAGAGACCACCTTAACATCAAAGGCATCCCTTCTTTAGACATGACCGTAGGAAGGAACAACATAGTTCCAAGGCCACTGCATTCTCCAACTTAGCACAAGTCCAACATTGTGGTGCATCCTTCTCTTCGAACCCAACAGCTCATGTCACTTCATCAAGGCCACCAATTAACAATCCAACAACCATATAGCCCGATGAATACAGCCATGGAGAGTGACATCCTGATCCTTGCATACCATCTTATAGTCTCAAGCATCATAGTCAGTCAACTCTTTACCTGGGAACCACATCTTATAAATTGCCCCACTATGCTTACCATAATCAGGTGTGTGAACCCCAATGGGGTAAGTATGACCAAGTTTCAAATATTTCCAACATGCAAGGATGCTCATCTTTCATTTATTAATCCTTTCCATGCTCAACCATTTAGTTATGGAGGATATCCCCCATTCTAATAACAAGTAGAATTAATAAATATTTTTCATTTTCTTTAATTTTACAATTTTTTGTTTTCTAGTTTTTCATTTTTTTAATTTCTTGTTTTATCTTTTTATCTTTTTATCTTTTTATAAGTAATCTCATCTATGAATAAAACACTCATGTGGCTCGTTGGTTGAGGTGTGTTCTATGTTATCGAGTCTCGAGTGATCAATTATTTGGACAATGAGCCCATTACATCCACTCATCCATTCTATAAATAAGAGGTTCTGTTCTAGGGTACAGTGATATTCTTGACATTCTTGAAACTTAAAAAATTAATTTTGTATTCATTGTACTTAGAATGAAGAAGGATGGATCAAGAGGGAATGATTAAGGTGTGACATCAAGGGGACTTGCAGATTCTCTTTGGTGACGTCTCTGAGAGTTATCACATAATGTGGTTGTACTAAGATCCTTGTAGATCTAATGCAAAATGGGAGTAAGAGTAATCAAAAGGCACTCAAAAATCCAATGCTATTTTAGGGGGTTCCACTGGAAATACATGCACCCATGTCTAAAGGTTAGCGACTTCTCTAGATTCAACAATCGAAAAAAAACCAAAGAAAGTGCCACAAAGCAAAAATCACTCCTCCCTTGAACAAAATGTCAAGTGATTGTACGCCTTGTTGTTATGGCACGCTCATAGTCGCTTATCATGGGATGAAACAATGTAGTGTCACTAACCAAAAGAATGGACTTGGTCCTAATCTTGGAATGATGGGTTAATGACACATTAATCATGCTTTACATGCAGGATCCATTATGCCCTGGGTCAGTTACCTCATGTCCCAATCTCTACAATGCCTTCTATAGTCCATCTCATCTCGTTGTTCATGTAATTGTATCTCGTGTCTCATATAGCATAGAATTCTTACCTCATTTCAGTGATACTTACATGTGTGTGTTTTGTGGAACTAGTATGGATTACATTTAACCCTTCTAGTGCCTACGGACATTTTAAGGTGTGGTTACACAAGGGCATTATAGGTTGGAACCTACTTTGGGGAGGACCCACTTGCGTGATTTTTGTAATTTTCACTCATAACACATCTTCTGCACATCATCTATTAACCTTAGCGTATTGTGAACAATATTCTTTCCCTTATTACTATCCCTCTAATTCAAACATTCCTATGAACCATCACATAGCCTTTTTCTCTCCCTTACCATCCGAGGTCCCTATTGATAAATTCCACACCATCATCATTTTCATGCCTTTAGAACTAGTTGAAATACCCTAGAATCCTTTAACACTTATCTAGATGTCCTTAGTGTATATCGTTTAATTTTAAAAAAACATTAAAAATTTGGTACATTTTATAAAGTTCCCTAACTTCGATAGGCCGCAATATCGTGTACGTGATATCGCAGCCGACGCAATATCACATCCGCGCTATCGTGTACGCGATATCACATCCAAAATATATATATATATACATGACCCCCCTACGCTAATCAACATCATTTGCAACTATTCACATGGTTGAATTTTTTCAAATTTCTCTCTAAAACTTGTGATTGCACGTCTCTTGCTTTCATATCCATAACTCGCTTGTTGGTATTCCGATTTTCATTCCATTTGAACCTACTTGAACCTGGAGTGTTCAACTTAGTCGTGGGGGAGGGGCACATGCTGAATAGCGCATAAAGTTTTTGAAATTTGTCATTTCCTAAAGAACATTATTAAGGGTAATTAGTTATAAAATTAAGGATAAATGTTCCAAAAAAAATTTCATCTCCTTAGTTATACCGAGAAACTAGATTTGGAAACCACCTAAGCAAAGAGGATTCAATATTATAATCTTTCAGGGATATTTTCTCCTAATGAGTAATGTCACATAGAGATAAAGAAAATTCATTAAGGCAAGTAGTAAGGTATAACCTAACTTTGGTAACAACATTACTAACGATTGGCCCCGTGTAATTACAGATGGCCACGAAACGAGGACAATAGGAAAGTCCTGCTCAAGGTGTGATCAAGAGACCTAGGATAGGTGAAGGACAAGTTCTTGCCAAACAACATGCGGAGCAAGAGGAACAATCATTTAGTATCCACCAAGAAGACCCTGCCATTGTATAATCAAGACAAGCGAAAGGAGGAGCTGCTACAGTGTCTAAATAGGGATGACATCTCATGTTGTCCCAGGATTGTGTTCAGGCCATCTATGAAAGGTCCATATTAACTACAATGATCATGGAATTAAACTTTGGAATTTTCACAGAATTTGCTCTGGAGGCCGTTAGGGATCACCTCAAAGGGTTCCCATTGTGGCCTATCCTCTCTGAAAGTGATGCCTACTACTTAGGAAAAACGTACCAATTTTGGCACAACAAAGAACAAGGCACCACAGTTAACATTTGTGGTGTGACTGTTGATTTCTTTATTCAAGCCATTTCAAAAGTATTAAACCTTCTGAATACAGGGCCAAAGGTTTCTTAGAACCAGCTGGACACTTTTAGAACCGAGCAACTTAATAAACTGTTGACAAAGAATAAAAGGGTGGTAGAAGAAAAAGAGAAGGTTGACTGGGATGCCTCTATGGCACAAGTGCAAACTTACGTGCACACCAAGGCACTCAAGGCCTTACAAGAGGACAAACTCTAGGCCATACTTCAACACCATCAAATCCCAAGACTTGGAGCACAAGACAAGGGAAAGACATCCATGGAGGAGCCACCATCACCAGGAACTACATGAGTTACATCCAATCATGTAGTTATAGGATTTTCTTTTGCATTCTTCATATTGTGTCTCAATTTTGTTCTAATTCCACACTACGGCATGAATCTATTCTAGTCAGTCAATAATCCCATACCTATCCATTGTGTAATCAATGGAGCTTATTCTCACTTTAACTTGAGGAGGAGTTTTTAGTTAGTCATGGGGATATGATGAGTCATGAATTGTTGGTCGTGATATCACGTACGTGATATCATAGGTGGCGCGATATCACGTACATGATATCACAGCCTAGACGTGATATTGCGTACACGATATCATAGCTTATCTCCTCATCTATAAATAAGAGGTAGGTAGATTTGGAAAGGCATTTTTTTAGTACTAAGGTAGGGACTTTTTGTTAGTATTTCCTCTCAATCCTTTTCTCCCAGTGCATGCTTGCAATGTGATGATTGTAATTGTATGACATCCTTATTCAAGTGTGACATACTTGGACATGCACATGATCAGCAATAAAGATCGAGATTACTTCATCATTGCAACATCCACTTAGCTTAATTATTTAATTGTTATTGTTATTTATTTCTTCTTAGTTAATATCTCTCTACCCTTATCTCCTACTAACATAGAATGAGTATGAATTAATCATGAGCATTTAAGTGTGACTACTTGATAACCTAGTAGCGTACCTAGGCCATGCACTTGGTAATCCCAGTGGTAGTTGTGCACAAGGTCCAAGATGTGTATGGATGATTAAGGAAAAAATGCTCATCGCACTTAGGCTAGTTTAGATTCTCTCTCACACTCTCTCTCCTAGTTTAGTTGATATTATTTTCCATCATCCCCAAGTGTAGCATTAGTGTAGGAACACATCATACACCTCACTCTGGACTAAACCATACATCAGAAAGCTAATACTAGTTCAGGTGGAAAGACAACAAACTGTGATCTACAAGTAACTGTCTAAATACCACAACTAGTCCATCTGCGGAGTTCAACCAGATCGTGCATGAAATGCTTGTATTCGTATGGTTGAGTGTAGGGGTACCTTGCCACGCATCAATATAGTAGTGAATAGTATCTACCCAAGACTGAATTAGGAAATTCATGATTATCCTATTTCCATCCTCAAATTGAACATCCTAAAGTACATCTAATATTTTCCATTAAATAGCTCTAACATTGTACTTCATCTATGGATAGATTTCGATTCCAAGAATTAGTACCATCATTCAACTTCTTTTATGAGCATCCTAGGGAATAGTTTGACCTATTAATAGTCATTTTCAATGTTCTACAAGGTACAAGCATCATTTAAGACTTGACAATGAATTTGTGAATCAACATTGTAGTCTTCTTCAAATTTAGTAATGTGTATATGAAGTAGTTTGATCCAACTATCGCTTTCATGCCTAGTAGGAATATGAACTATCTCTTAGATATAGATCATATTTTTCACAACAATTAGTGATTTATCATAGTCATTTTGTTCATCATAGCTCATATCATGATCATGTTTTTTATGGTGTGGCCTACTACACCTTCTCTCTTGATGATGCCTATCTTCCTCTCATTACTATCTAAGTTCCATCCCATTTCTATGATGGGGTCTTCCATCATCTCCACTTCTACCATGATTGTTTTTCCTTTGGTTTTAGTCATGTTCCTCCTTGTTAGAGCTAGATGATGAAGTGAACGACAAAGATGAAGAGCTATGAGAGTTATGTTAGCTTGTTCTTCTTCTCTAATTCGTGGGTTGTTCTCTTGTTTAAGGACTAGAAGACCTTGCCCTTGAGGACTTCTAATTTTGGACCCAACTCTTCCCTTTCCTTGATTACCTACTAAGGTTGAATATAGTCATTAATAAATTGTGTTATCCTCATTGAAGGAAGGAGAATCTTGGCATTGAGATCACATTGATGGATGTTCTATGTCCTTCTTTCCTGATGGTAATGTGAGTGTGATTAACATTTTTATCCCTTTGGAGGCTTCATGGTATGTTTTCATAAGTTTATCTTTTCTAAGTTGGGTCTTTGTAGATTGATAATTCTTAGAGAGGTGATCCATTACTTGGTACTCTAGGATTACTGGTTCAAGCCCTAGCTTCATTAGTGCTACTGTAAACATGGAAAGAATAGCACAATTAGGTGGCAACATAATATTGCCTCTTGGGTATTTCTATCACATTTGTTCATCCTAGTGGAGAATGAAAGTGAAGTCTAGATAATAAGAACCTATATGAGTGTAGACAACTTTTTGCTATTGAGAAACTTCCATCTACATTTTTCCTTGTTTTGTTATGTTTCCTAGTAGAATCATTGGTGATGAGTGGCGAGGTACCTCTACACTCAACCATATGAATATGAGAATTTCATGCACGATCTAGTTGAACTCTGCAGATGAACTAGTTATGGTATCTAGACAATTACTCGTAGATCACAGTTCGCTATCTTCCCACCTGGACAAGTATTAGCTTTGTGACGTATGGTTTAGTCCAAAGTGAGGTGTATGATGTGTTCCTACACTAATGCTTCTCCTAGGGATGATGGAAAATAATATCAACTAAATTAGGAGAGAGTGTGTGTGAGAGAATCTAAACTAGCCTAAGTGCGATGAGCATCCATTCCTCAATCATCCATACAAATCTTAGACCTTATGCACAACTACCACTGGGATTACCAAGCACATGGCCTAGGTACGCTACTCGGTTACCAAGTAGTCACACTTAAATGCTCGTGATTAAGTCATACTCAGTCTATGTTAGTAGGAGATAAGGGTAGAGAGATATTAACTAAGAAGCAATAAATAACAATAACAATTAAATAATTAAGCTAAGTGGATGTTGTAATGATGAAGTAATCTTGATCTTTATTATCAGTCATGTGCATGTCCAAGTACATCACACTTGAATAAGGATGCCATACAATTACAATCATCACACTGCGGGCATGCACTAGGAGAGAACGGTTGAGAGGAAAAACTAACAAAAAGTCCCTACCTTAGTACTAGAAAAAACTATAAAACTTAAACTTCAAAAACTACCTACCAAATCTACATACCTCTTATATATAGATGAGGAGGTAGGCTGCAATATCAGGTATGTGATATCATGTCTAGGTTGTAATATTGCGTACGCGATATCATGGGTGTGATATTGTAGCCAACAATTCACAACTCATCATACCCCCACGACTGAATGAAGACTTATACTAGAGTTAAAGTGAGAACAAGCTATATTGATTACACAATGGATAGGTATGGGATTATTAACTAACAAGAATGAATTCATGCCGCAATGTGGAATTAGAACAAAATTGAGACACAACATGGAGAACGCAAAAGAAAATCAAAATTGGGTGGAACTCATGTAGTTCTTGGTGGTAGTGGCTCCTCTATGGGTTCCTTTCCCTTGTCTTGTGCTCTAGGTCTTTGGATTTGATGGCATCGAAGTATGGCCTGAAGTTTCTCCTCTTTAGTTTAGGGATCCTGTGCCGTCCATGCTAATGTTCCGATGTTTGATGGAGTCAACACCTCCCATTGGCACGGTAGTTGCAGAAACATTTTATTTGCTTTAACATACCAAGCTGTGAACACTTGCCATTCCTCCTTGTAAGCTCTAGATTTATCTCTGTATTCTTGAAAATCTATGAGCCATCAAGCCAAGTCTATTTTGAAAGTGTCCAGCTAGTCTACAGGAAAGAATTGAGAAGGATCCCATTGTGCTAGTTGCAGGGTCACAAGCCTTTCTTACAATCTTTGCACTTCTGCTTCAGCGTGCTCAGTCCTCATCTCTATTAAGATGAACTTCTCTTTGGTGGAAATGAGGTCTAACTACTGTAACATCCTGTGGGATGTCAAATAAGGACATCATTACCTGTCCTATTTATAGCAATCGGTCAAGTACATCCTCATGTTCCAGAGGTGTCATTGAGGTACCAGCCAGAGTTTGAGCATCCCATGCTCCTGTAAGATCTACTGGTGGCACAACAGGTACATTAAATAATTTCTTAATATGGTCTACAACCACTTCTATAGCTCCTGCTACATCCTGGTGCTACATGACCACCACTGTGGTCCCTTCACCAGTTTCTGACTACACTTGAAAGGATGCAATGTTCCCTAAAATATGTTGTGATCAAGCACTTTGTCCTCCTCCTATCTGAATGGACACTTCACCCCACATGAAATCTATAGAAACCGTAGGTTGTACAACATTGTCGATGATGCAGAAGAGATTTACATCATCACGACTTCCCCAACTGATCGTCTCAGCGATGGCCCTGAGATGGCTCATCAATGGTCTGTAATCTTGTGGCGGTGGCAGTGGTTGATCCTGCTAGCCCATGCTAGGCCCTGCTTCTTATTGTTGGCTAGGAATAGTTCTTGGAAGTTGGCTAGGTCCTACAAGTTGAGTTGTAGTTGGCCCTACCGTCTGTTCTTTTTCTTATTCTAGCCCTAGCATCTCACCAATGATTTTCCTTGTAGTTGGTGGCTTTAACAATTCGGCATATGAAGCATTTTGGGCTTTTCGGAAGACATCATGGGTGTATCCTCTGATACTAGCACGTCTGCATAGCTTCTTGATAAGATAAGGGAAGGGCAATACAAACTTCTCTATCTTCCATTCTTCAAACTGCCTCAAGATCTCTGTAAAATATAGATGAGGCAGGTTACCATTAACCTTTCCCATCAACACTGCACATCCTCTTATTGCATATGTTGAAATTCTTTTTAAGCCTTTTATGGGAAAGATGTGATAAGTCCCAATTTTGAAATAAATCCTCTCTTCCGTTGTCAACTCCCCAAATGTCTTATCTTCTTTGCCATACACCCTTTCTAGCCAAACTCGTCACGCATCAAGGTTTGAGCGAGTAGACAATTGAGAAACCTTTGGTCCTATATTCGGAAGGTTTATTACTTCTAACATGGCTTGAACAGAGAAATCAATAGTCACACCACAAATGTTAACCATGGTGCCTTGTTCTTTGTTGTGCCAAAATTGGTACGTTTCTCCTAAGTACCAGATACCACTTTCAGAGAGGGTAGTCCATAATGGGGACCTTTTGAGGTGATCCCTAATGGCCTCTAGAGAAAATTCTAAGAAAGGTCCAAATTTTAATTCCATGATCACTACAGTGAATATGGACCTTTCATGGATGGCCTGAACACAATCCTGGGGCAACGTGAGATGTCATCCCTATTCAGACATTACAACAGCTCCTCCTTCTGCCTGCCTTGATTGTACAGTAGAAGGGTCTTCTTGGTGGATACCAAATGATTATTCCTCCTAATCTACATGTTTTCTAGTAGGAACTTATCCTTAACATCTCCTAGGTTGTTTGATCCCACCTTGAGTAGGACCTTTCTGTTGTCCACATTTTGGGGCCATCTGCAATCACACGGAGCCAATCGTTAGTAATGTTGTTACCAAAGTTAGGTTATACCTTACTACTTTCCTTAATGAATTTGCTATATCTTCTTGTGATGTTAATTATTAGGAGAGAATGTCCCCGAAAGATTGTAATATTTAATCCTCTTTGCTTAGGTGGTTTCCAAATCTAGTTTCCCAATATAACTAAGGAGATGTAATTGTTTTTGGCACATTTATCCTTAATTTTATAATTAATTATCCTTGATAATGACCTTCAGGTGCTGACGAATTCAAAAATGTTATGCACTATTCGAAGTGTACCCCTCCTCCATGACTAAGCTGAACACTTCGAGTCCAAGTAGGTTTAAACGGAATGAAAATTAGAGGACCAGCGAGCGATTTATGGAATGAAATCAAGGGACGCGCAATCGCAAGTTGTAGAGAGAAATTTGAAAGACTTCCCCCACATGAATAGTTGCAAATGATGTTAAATAGCATAGGGATGTCGCATATATATATATATATATTTGGGACGTGATATTGCGTACGCAATATTGTAGCCTATCGATGTTAGGGCACTTATGGAGTATACCGAATTTGTAATATTTTTCTAAAATTAAACTATATAAAATAAGGACAACTAGTTGAGTGTTAAGGGATTCTAGGGTAATTCAACTAGTTTTGAAGGCACAAAAATTATGATGGTGTGGAATTCTCAATAAGGACCTCAGGTGGTAAGGGAGAGAAAAAGGCTATGTGATGGTTCATAGGAACGTTTGAATCGGAGGGATAGTAATAAGGGAAAGAATATCATTAAAAAGATGATGAGGGTAATAGATGATGTGTGGAAGATGTGTTATGAGTGCAATTACAAAAAATTACGCAAATGGATCCTCCCCAAAGCAGGTTCCAACCTATAATGCCCTTGCGTAACCACACCTTAAAATGTCCGTAGGCACTAGAAGGGTTAAATGTAATCCACATTGGGTCCACAAAACACACACATGTAAGTATCACCAGAATGATGTATGAATCCTACGCTATATGAGACATGAGCTACAATTACACGAATAGCAAGATGAGACAGACTATAGAAGGGATTGTAGAGATTAGGATATGAGGTAACTAACCCAGGGCCTAATGAATCTTGCATGTAAAGCATGATTAATGTGTCATTAACCCATCGTTCCAAGATCAGGACCACTTCCATTCCTTTGATCAGTGACACTACATTGTTTCATCCCATGATGAGTGACTATGAGAGTACCATAACAACAAGGTGTACGATCACTTGGCATTTTGTTCAAGGGAGGAGTGATTTTTGCTTTGTGGCACTTTCTTTGTTCTTGTTCTCTTCTCTTTTTTTTTCGATTGCTGAATCTAGAGAAGCCGCCAACCATCAGGCATGGGTGCATGTCTTTCCAGTGGGACCCCCTAGAGCAGCATTGGATTTTTTAGTGTCTTTTGATTACTCTTACTCCCATTTTGCATTAGATCTTCAAGGGTCTTAGTACAACCATGTTGCATGATAACTTTCACAGATGTCACCAAAGAAAATCCCCAAGTCTCCTTGATGTCACACCCTAATTGTTTCCTCTTGATCCATCCCTCTTCATTCTGGGTATAATGAACACAAAATTAATTTTCAATTTTAAGAATTTCAATAATATCACTGTACCCTCAAACAAAACCTCTTATTTGTAGAATGGATGAGTGGGTGTAATGGGCTCACTGTCCAAATAATTGATCACTTGAGACTCAATAACATAGAACACACCTCAACCAATGAGCCACATGAGTGTTTTATTCATAGATTAGATTAATTATAAAAAGATAAAAAGATGAAAACACAAAAAGATAAAACAAGAAATTGAAAAATGAAAAACTAGAAAATAAAAAATTATAAAATTAAAGAAAATGAAAAATATTTATTAATCCTACTTGTTATTAAAATGAGGGATATCCCCCATAACTAAATGGTTGAGCATGGTGAGGATTAACAGATGAAAGATGAGGATACTTGCATGTTGGAAATATCGAAACTTAGTCATACTTACCCCATTGGGGTTCACACACCTGATTATAGTAAGCATAGTGGGGTAATTTATAAGATGTGGTTCCTCAGTAAAGGGTTGACCCACTATGATGCTTGAGACCATAAGATGGTATGCAAGGATCAGGATGTCATCCTTCATGGCTGTATTCATTGGGCTGTATGGTTGTTGGAGTGTTAATTGGTGACCTTGATGAAGTGACACGAGGTGTTGGGTTCAAAGAGAAGGATGCACCACAGTGTTGGACATGTGCTAAGTTGGAGAATGCAGTGGCCTTGGAACTATATTGTCCCTTCCTACAATCATGTTGAAAGAAGGGATGCCTCTAATATTGAGGTGGTCTCTCACTGCTATTGGTAATTGCAGCATAAGTAACGTTCGTGGGTGGCTGCTATGTGCAGACACTTCAGGAACAGTTGATGATGATGTAGAAGAAGGAAAGGGATGAGAATGTTGAAACTTAGGAGAAGTGTAAGGTACACAAGGTGGTGGTTGTGTTGAGGACATGGGTTGATAATATTGAGGAGAATGATAATGCGGTGAGATAGAGTATGTTGACCCAGTTGGGGAAACAAGATGTTGGACTAGATAAGCATTTGGATTCAAATGATATGAAGGGTGTCTCTAGTTTAGGGATGGCTTCCCCAACGATTGGGATTGTTGCCACTGTGATCGAACACAGTATCTCTGTACAAACTCTAGGTGTAACATGCTTTCCCAATGCTCATATAAATGTAACAAGATTAGGCATTGGCCCTTGGGGTGATCATACAGGAAAATGTTGCATTCATATGTGTGCTTGGCAGTTGAGCTCTTATTTTCTTTATCCCTTCTTTCTAATTGTCTAATGGTATTTTCTCCTACTTCTCAAGTTGTCAAAACTCTATCTCCAATAATATTGATATATTCCCCATACCTTTTATGCATCCATTCTAGCATCTTATTGATCTTTGCCTCGATTTCTTCTAATGATTGTTGTACTGGCAAAGATGGCTCTTCCTCATTAAGATAGGTTGACTTCTCCCTTTTATGAGTATGGACCTCTGTTAAGTTGAGATTTTGGTCCTATTGATGTTTTTCACCACTCTCCCATCTA
>MNCI01008624.1:83791-114431 GCA_015680685.1 Gnetum montanum
GAATACGAGCATTTCACGCATGATCTAGTTGAACTCCATAGATGGACTAGTTGTGGTATCTAGATGGTTACTTGTAGATCGCAGTTCATTGTCTTCCCACATGGACTAGTATTAGCTTTTTCACGTATGGTTTAGTCTAGAGTGAGGTGTATGATGTGTTCCTACACTAATGCTACTCCTAGGTATGATGGTAAATAATATCAACTAAGCTAGGAGAGAGGGTGAGAGAGAATCTAAACTAGCCTAAGTACGATGAGCATCTATTCCTTAATCATCTCTACACATCTTGGACCTCATGCACGACTACCATTGGGATTACCAAGTGCATGGCCTAGGTACGCTACGGGGTTACCAAGTAGTCACACTTAAATGCTCATGATTAAGTCATACTCATTCCACATTACTTGGAGATAAGGGTAGAGAGATATTAACTAAGAAGTAATAAAGAATAATAACAATTAAATAATTAAGCTAAGTGGATGTTGCAATGATGAAGTAATCTCGATCTTTATTGCCAATCATGTGCATGTCCAAGTAACACTCAAATAAGGATGCTGTATAATTACAATCATCACACTATGGGCATGCACTGGGAGAGAAGGGTTGAGAGGAAAAACTGACAAAAATTTCCTACCTTAGTACTAAAAATAACTACAAAACTTGAACTTCAAAAACTACCTACCAAATTTGCCTACCTCTTATTTATAGATGAGGAGGCAAGCTATGATATCATGGAAATAAGAAATCTTGACTTTATTGTCATCATCTAGAAATATCCAGGAATATCTTGCACTTAAATTAAATTCCATATAATTAACTAAATGGGCACTTAGAGGGAAATTTGGCTAATTCCTATGAAGAGAAACTATAAGAGCTTTGCCACACTACTAATTGAATGGTGCTTAAATGAAAATTGGGTGTGCATTTATATAGGCTTTGGCTATAGAGCATCAACACATCCAGGAATGTGTGTATGGCCATGCATTGATGGGGCTACATCAATAGGAATGTGTCAATGCAACTACCTAACATATTGATGAGAGCGGTTACTTTAGTAGTTATTCTAATTATTAAAGTGGTTACTCTAGTAGTTACTCTAATTATTAGAGTGGTTACTCTAGTAGTTACTCTANGGTTACTCTAGCGATTACTCTAGTAGTTATTTTAATTATTAGAGTGATTACTTTAGCGGTTAGTTTAGAAGTTATTCTAATTATTAGAGCAGTTACTCTAATTATTAGAGTAGTTGCTCTTAAGCCTATAAATACGGTGCCTAGGTGAACAATTGGGATGAAGTCTTTTAGCAGTCAAGTAGTGCAACTCTTGTAGTCTATTTGAAAGTTAAATTATTTTCCAAGTACTCGTAGCAGGAGGTATAAGTGTGGATGGATCTTTATTCGAGCATTGTGTACCTGAGCATACCTTATGTACTACAATAAAGACGAGCTCTTTGATTCATCCTTGCAGCACTTGAGATTTGTTTTCTTACTCATTTCTTTTATTTTATTTTCTTATGCATTTATTTTATTTTATGCACTTTACATTTCTTTTATTAGCACAACAATTAATTTTGATCAATTAAGAAAATTGTTAAATTACACAAGCATGACCACTTCAAGCATGCGTGTAACGCTTGGTAACCCAATAATGATTAGCATTTGCTAATCCCAGCAATGTTGCATTGGTTTAGGATGTGTACAGCAAGTGGGAATGAATGCTAGTGTTAGGATTAGTTAGAACTTAGTTGATGAGTAGTTAAGTTAAATTAGTCACTTAGTTATCCCTCTCCTTCCCTACTAGCGCAGGACATAAAAACATAAAAGCTATAAAAATCATATGCTTCAAGCTGACGTAACCATACAATCATGACATATAGGTAAGCTTGGAAAGACAACTATCAACTCATTGTCAATATCTCCAAAAAAAATATAAAATTAACTACTTTGAATTAAAAATACAACTCAAGCTAGAAAACGTCTAGATCTATGTCTTGTCATTAGCTATTGAGTGGATCTACCACTTAATGATAATTTTGTAGATGTATTTAGTAGAAAGAAATAAATAAATTTATAAAAGAAACACATATGTACAATTTTGTAACTAAGATAAATAAATAAAAGAAATACACAAACATGCAAAAATTCTAACAATTATTAAATTTTCAATTTGCATATGAGACTACCATTATAGGATAAAATTATAATGTGATTCCTATTCCTGCAAAAATGTTATTTACAATCCTACAAGGACACCTCCACTAAGTGTCAAAATACTTAGCATGTAGTCATAAATAATTTTCATATTGATGTAACTCTCAATATATCCTTAACTATGAATCAAAGGGACATGGAAGCTCTAATCAAATATGAGCTTAGCCTACTTCATATGAACTAGGAATGGTATGCGGATGATGAAAAATTAAGAATTTAATACAAATAATGACAAGTGTAAATTACTAAAAAATAACTATTTATAAATTGATAAAAAATAAATTGAGTATGGAATACACTATAAGTCATAGAATAAAAAATAAGTATAAAATCTAAATAAAAAAGCATAAAATGTTAAAATATTAAGAGTATGATAAGGAATGAATGGTCTTGGATCCCTTCCTAAATAATAAAATGCTTTATTAATGAGTAACAAAGTATTCATCTTCTACGGAGTGCCAAAACTACAAGTGATAGATGCAAAATGCAAGTGAATTAGAATTGATAATAAGAGCTTGAATCTTAAGTAAAATATAGATTTTTAGAGTGAAACTAAATATTTTAAGGATCAAGATATCAATGGGAAAGCTCTAGAAATAATGTGGAATCAATTTAAGGCTAAAACTAGGCTATTTTAGCTAAGGTCCTATCATTGACACTAATGCTAAAAAAATTCTAACTTTAGAATGGGCTACATAATCCTAAAAATTCTATCTCTATATGGAGTGATAAAGGTGTAGAAGGTGGTCATGGAGCACTTAGAGAAATTTCAAAGTTTTTCAACTTATAATCTTGAATCTCCAAGGTGCCCCAGTTAACACCAAAATAAACCAAACTGATATCAAGATAATGTTGAAGAATCCAAGAGGCCTAGATATGAGTTGAAATATTAATTGTAAAGGTTAATGATGACATTTTTTAAGTTCCAAGAATAGTGATATTAACACCAGTGATGAGTGTCAAACTATCGCATCAACAAGCCCTCATTGATGTGACCTCATTGATGGGTCCTTATCAACAAGGCCCTGTTTACGTGGTATTGCCTTGTCAACTACGTCTACAAGGCCCCATCAACATAGAATTTACTACATCTATGGGGCCTCATTGATGCAGTCCTATAGCAAAAACTATAAATATGAGCTCACAATGATGTGGGGAATTAGGTCATAGTAGTAGTAGAGCTCTTACAATTTTTCCATTTTAGAATTAGAATATTTCTTCGAGTACCCACACTAGAAGTCAAAAAGTGTACAGACCTTTATTCAAGCATCGTTGTACCTGAACCACACTAGTGTGTATGGTAATAAAGATGAGCCTTTTGATCAAACCTTGTAGCACTTAGAATAGATTAATGATTTATTTATGCATTTATTATTTTCATTAATTATGCCATTAATTAAGCTAAATTAGACGTTGAGTGAGTAGTTAATTAATTAAGCTAAATAAATTAAATACATAAGTATGATTGATTTGAGCATAAACACATATTCACTTGGTAATCTTAGTAGCGTTATTGCATGCTACGCCCAGTAGCGTTGTGCTTGGTAACCTAGTAGTAAATATGTGGGTTCAGGACATGTATGAAAAGTGGGACTAGATGCTTATGTTAGGACTAGTTAGAGATTAGTTAGTTAGTTAAATTAAAATAGTTGTTAAATTACTTCATCTCTCTCCTTTAAGCACCAAAGAATAATAAAATACAAAATAATAAAAATCATATGCCTCAATTACACTTAACCATACCATATGCATCACAAGTATAATTTGGAAGACAATAAACAGCCATTAGAACAAGATTCACTTCCTAGAGAACTAGTGCACCAAAAACTATAGAGTCCATGGAATTCAATTGGATCATGTGTGAATGCTTTGTGATTCGTATGGTTGGGCATAAGGGTACCTCATTGCTCATCATCGACATTGTTGCCAGGGACTCTTTTGTTGAAATGTGTGCTACCTAGGATTAGTGAATATTATTAATATCATTGGTCAAATCCCAAGGTTGACATCATTCTCAAATTATATAATTACAAAAGCACACTGATAATTTTATCTATTTTGCAAAATGTCTTCTTCTTCTCATAGGCATGATAATGTTAAACTGCCAATTCCACAAGAATGAAAAGTGGTATATACTCATCCCAATGAGTATGTACCTGACTTCACCTTCATCCTACATCAAGATGAGCAACTATGATGGTGTGACATGGAAGGAAATATTGTAATGCCTTTCAATTGATCTATGCATGTGATGCTACTTCAAAATCTTAAGAAGTTAGGCATCCACGATCTTCAAGAAGAATATGTTATGCATGAATTCAATTACCGGGACTATCATCCCACTGAAGCACAATGTAGGCAAGATTGACACCAGGAGAAGCATCATGAGGTTATGAAGGGAAAGTGATTTACTAATCTCTTGTTCTTGCTAAACTAAAACCATAATGAGGTTCCTTCCTCTAAGGACTCTCAACATGAAAATTCTCCACCCCTTATTACTAATGATGGGGGTGTGGCCTTAAAGCTACAGTCCATGATCAACAATCTAGGTTCAAGAAAAGATAACAGTCAAAGCAAGGAATTGGACAACTATCAAGATAATAAGAAAACTAACGACTATGTCTGTGACAATTGAAGGGAAATTATCAAATTCCATGGTGGTTGTAGTCCTTCTCCTTCTTCATCCTCTTCATTTGCATCTTCTTCTTCCTCTTCTTCTAGTTCTAAAAGGCACCACAAAAAGAACAATTGTGATGGAGGTGAGCAACAGGACCACAATGAACGAAGGGATAGTAGAGAACATCATTGATGATAATGCAATAATGATGATGTTAAAATTTTTTTGGCAACTTGAAGCATGCTTAACATTGTAAAGGTAGTCAAGATTCTAACTAGGCATGTGAAAGATAGTCAGATTAAGTGCTTAGACATGAACAATATCCCAAAATTTGAGGGGGGATATAACTCTAATCCATAGACACATCTACAAGCTTTCCATGATGCTTGTGCCTTGTAGAACATAGAAAATTATTGGTATAAACTCAATCTATTCCCCAAGACACTCATTAAGGAAGTAAAAATCTGATATCAATCCTTGGAGTTAGAATCCATTTGTAGATGAAGTACCATGTTGGAACTATTTAATGACAAATACTAGACATACTCTAGAGTGTCTAATTTCAAAAGGCAAATCCAAGGCTGGAAACAGGGAACACACAAACCCTTGGATGCCATCATAGGTAGATATTATTCTCTTTTACATTGATGCCCTAGCCATGGTTATTCTCAGAGGGAATAGCTCCACCACATCATAGATGGGCTTAGAGCAAAAACTAGAAGAACTCTTAGGGTTTAGGACAAAGGAAGACTTTTTGAACTAAGAGCTTATCAAATCCAAAGGTTGATAGAGTGGGTAGCAAAAGAAGAAGAGTTGTGAAAAAGGAAAAGTGTAGAATAATGTAATAGGGATCCTTCCATCAAGAAGAGTGAGGTTTGATTTTGTGATGAGGAGAAGTCACCACTTAATGAAGTAGTGAACAGGAAAACCTTGGCCATCTAAAAATTTTTTATGATATTTTGACAAAGGTTGACAAACTATGGGACTCTTTAGATGAGATGTTCCAAACTACTATGAAGATTGCTGAAGAATCCAAAGAGCAGAATAGTGGTCATGACCACAGGAGATGGAAGAAAGTTGAATGTGCCCACTAGAGAGGTAAGGACAAAGCTGCTACAACAGAAAAAGTTATGGAGAAAAACTCCAAAGATGATGGTGGATGTGACATTTGTCAATATGGCCATCCTATGGTATGTTTTCCTATGATGTCACACTTACAAGAGTTTGGGGCATACATGCTAAATCTATGACTAGCAAGAAGATAAGCACCCAGATGATTACCTTATCCTCAAGGTAAACTAAGATAGTTCCACAAGCAACAACAAGCTTACTATCCAAGTGGAGCTCCTCCACAATCATATGAGCAATACCAATAGTGGTACCAATGATAGTCATGGTGAATGCCACCTCCAAGATAGCAGTACCCCTATAGGCAACTAGATCCATATGCGTACTATGTTTAGCAACCCATTTCTCCACAAAGCTCTACAAGCCACATCTCATTCTAGCATCACTATTATCCTCTAGAGTATCATCAAATTCATTCATCATCTACTCGAGGGGAGAGCCCATATCCATACCACCATTTGCATCCATTTGTAGACATCCCTCCACCCTCAACCTAGTTACCTCCTGCTCCATCCATGCAAGGTGAAATTCCCCCACAGCTACAACAATGAAATGCTATGAGGGCTATACATTTACAATCAGCTTTCCAGCCAAGTGGTTTAGAAAATTGGTCTAGGAAATAATCATTTTTCCAATCCAACTATCCTCCCAAACCCTCATAACCTAATGTGACTAGTCACTCTGTATCTACAACATCCTCATCCTCTACATCAAACACATTCAAGGGCTCTTCAGACCAAATGTTTCCTTAGATCCACACTATGATGTTAACCCATGCTATCTTTGATTGGATTAAGGCTAGAAACCTTTCCAAAAAAAAGATATAATATTAAAATTCCTCTTATTTACTTATAAATCATTGGACATGAGCCATGCAAGGCTCTTCTTGAATTCTTAGGTAGAATCTTCTAGGTTTTGGTCCTTAACTTCCATCAACCATTAATCACGTATGGGGCCCACAAACTCCTTAGGTTGAGGTTATATAAGGGCAAATAAGGCATGAGCCTACTATGGGGAGGATCCACTTGTATATCCTTTGGTTAGGTTCATTAAGCACCTTATCCCTAAGCATTCTTGTAATCAGGATCTTTTGTACATTCATATTCTACATCAAACCATGTTCTTCTTTACATATTTTGTTAAATAAATGCATTCTCCATTAAATTTCTCAATTTTTGAGCTTTCAAATATCCTCTTCAATGATTTTATCATATTCTTGACTTTGCTGGGATTCCATAAGCCACAAATTCATTGAAAAAATCCTTATACTTTTTGAGATATTCAAGTTTTGAAATTTTTTCCTATGAGCTATGTATACAAGGCCTTGTTGATGGAGCAGACCCATATATGAGGCCCTATCAACGTAGGAAAATAATAGTATATATATATATATATATATATATATGCAATCCCACTTTGAAATTTTTACATTTTCTCATAAACACCAAGGGAGTTTTTCAAATTTTCAGAGCCCAAAACCTTCTAGAGCCCCTAACTTTTTAACCGTTTATCCAAATCACTTTGTTCTTCAACCTTGTAGCTACCGGAGGTTACCTATTCATTGTGGGGGCCACAAATGTGCCATTTTTGACAAAAAAAATTTCCCCATTTTTCTAACTCCCACAAAGGTTTAACTAAGAAATCAACTATTAAATACCAAATTACAAGAGTTAAACATTTCCAACAAGCTTCGATGATATTTATAATAAATAATTAATAAAATAATCAGTCTACCATGGTCCAACCTTAATGAAGTGCACCTAACTAATGAGAGAAGGTATTTAAAAATTTAAAGTTACACATTATATCTACTAATCCATGGATGTGTTGTGATTGCAAATGGCACTAAAAGGGAAGAACATGTAGGAAGTAGAACTATCTTAACTAAGGGAGAAATGGATTAGAATGGAAAGAGGCCAAGAAGATGCTCATGAAGAATCATTGGCAACCCATGTCATAGGTCCTCTTAGGGAAGAGATCGAGGTGGAATGTATTCAATAGATTTTAGAACCAACAGCAACAATAGAACATTCCCAATGGGATGATGCATTAGCACAACAAGCAAATCTTGAGGTGACCTTGATAGAAGTTTTCTTGAATCAAATCAAATCACAAGAGGTCTAGAAAATAGCTCTTCAAGAGTTAAACTTTGGCCCTTTCCTAGAGAAAGAAACAAAAGAAGTGTAGGACCACCTAAAGGCCTCTCCCATCTAGCCAATCATCACTTTCACTAGGAAGTGGTACATGAGAGAGATATTCTTATTCTATAAAAATAGGCAGGTCAGTTCAATGATAAAAATCAAGAACATCTTAGTGTCCTACTTGATGCAAGAAATTGCTAAAGTGCTCTGGTTGCTAGAGATAAGAGCAAGTCTTGCTAAGTTCCCAATGCAAGTGGAACCGAACATTAAGAAAGAATGGATGTAATGGTGCTATGGTGTCGACTGTAAGGAGTTTGGTGGCCTCACACTAGTAGAAAGGATCTACTACAACATTGCATCCTTTCACCTCAATCCCATAGTGAGGCCAAACAAAATCACTACCTTTTCTACCTGAGCATATACTACTTTGAGTGGGAGATTCCTTATTAACCTTCCACAACTAATCTATCTTGAGATGAAGAAGAGGTTTTAAGAAGATAAATGTGGAAGGAAGGCACTCCCCTTCCCATGCCTCATCAAGAAACTCTATCAAAGAGGAATAATCCATTATACTAATGATATTATCAAGCATGTTTTGACGACTAACTAGGCAAAAATGATGAAAGACAAGACACCTGCAATAACTATCCAAGAAGAGGAGCAACAACCACCACTTCCACTTACCACTTAAACAACTATGCCAGACATTGTTGCAAGAGCCCGACAGTTATGCGAATGCAAGGAATGGCTTTTAAATGAACAAGAGAAATGAGTAGGCATGAGTGGTAGGGATCCATTCATGTATAGACCAGTAATGAGTCAACTAAATGAGGTGACCCCCAACAATTGGACTAATGGGTGGAGGTGGATCCATTTTCTTGGTCCAAAGAACACAGTTGCCCACAAGGTCAAATCCTAGTACCAAAGAGGTCATATTATCTTTTGTACAATAACAATCACTCCCAGAAATTTCTAGAAATGTTGTGACCTTCTTAGTTCACTTGGAGGAGGATGAGGGAGTAATAGTATTATTGATGTAGCACCAAGGACAAGATACTACAACAGAGGTGATTGCTAACTGAATTTCCAAAACACTTAATGCACCTATGTCATTTGTACTAAACGTCACTACACTTAACAATGTGCAGATGTCCATAGGAATCATAATTGGTAGAATAAATCTAGCGTAGCATGAAGAACTATTGGATTGACTGGTATGAACCAGGCAACTGCTTCTAGATGTCTTTGCTCTTCTAGACAACATTACTATAACCCAATCAGAGTTACTAGAGGCAAGGAGCAAGAAAATTGTTTTAGAGGGGTAATTCAAAATAACCAAGGAACTGAATGAATGCTTGGCTACTAAAGTTTCCAAATAAAGAAACCAGATTACCAACCCCATATTTCTCAACTTGGTATTGACAAGAGATGAAGCTATGGAATAGCTTCATAGTAGACTAAAAGGGGTTGAGGGTGTAATGGAGATGGTAGTGTTCAATCCTTAGCAAAGATCACATAACACAAAATTTATAAGGCCTTGGATCAAACCTACTAGGAGAATGTATAGTTGACCATAGAGAACCATCACTGGTGGAATGCTGATGAGAGAAAGCAATAATTAATTGACTTCATCCATCAATAGCAAGAGCAATTGGCTATAGAAAACATAGAATTGAGGAGATTGGTAGCAGAAAATAGAAATCTCTCTATGGGGGAGGTTCACACCCTTTGCTAAAAGATTGCAATCAAGGTAGTCGTCTAAAAATTGGAGGCTCTCAAATTTGAGAGAGTCAAAAATCATTATAGAAAACATGTAGGTCTAAAAAAGGAAGTAAATAAAAAACACATCTAGTTGACAAAGGCAAAAGCGAAGAAATTCAATAAGGAAAAGAACTATGGAAACCCATCATTGATGGGATAGATGCGTACAACAAAGTGGAAATCTACATGAAGTTGCAAATTGAGGATATGACAGAATACATGGAGCTTGCTAATCTTCAATATACAGATCTGGCTATGTTAACTATTGGACAACTATGGTTAGAACTTGAGAAAAAGGTGGCTAGCTTATACTTGTTGTATGAGGTCGAGTTCAAGCATCATAAAGACACTAAGAAAAAGCTTGCTATGGCAAACACTAAACTTGAAGTTCTCAAGGCATAATTAATTGATCAATGATCAACTGCTAAGAACTTGACCAAGAAAATGAATGATTACTAGGAGCTGCATAATGTAGTCAAGGCATTTGATATCGAATGCAAATAGTCTGCTACCTGGTTTATCAATGTAAAGGAGATGTTCTTGGTAATGCCCTATCTGTGGGATGTCCCCATTCCAACCCACATTGGTGATGCTACATGGATTGTGAATGATCCCTAGAGTAAGGAGGAGAAGATGAAGGCATTACTAGATGCCTTTTGCCTTTCATAAGAGGTTACAACCATAGTAGAATAGCCATAGCCACCTCAGCTATTACATGTGCTTGAAGCCAACGAAGGTCCTTTGGAACCTTAAGAGCCTCCATTGCTTCTCCATAGTCTTCATGCCACTAGAGGACGTGCTATCTAATTTTTATGTAGTCATGCCATAGTGTTTAATTTTATGTCATGAAGACCACAATTTTTTATAATGCATTGATTTGTCCACTCAGGTAAGTTTTGTCAAGTTAGTTTGTTTTGTCAAGTGTTAGTCAATAATCACATACCTTTCCAATTTGTAAAGGAACTCAAGGATGAGTTTTCATTCAATAATGGGGGTATGATGCATGTCAAAGTGTTGCATCGATATGCCCCCATTAATGCAACCTCATCAATGAGTCTCCATTGATGGGGCCCTATTTACATGGTGGTTCCTATCAATGGGGTCATGTTGATGTAACGTTTGCTACACTTAGGGGGCATCGTCGATGCAATCCTATAGCAAAAACTATAAATACGAGCTCATAGCCATGTTTATGGGGAATCAAGTCATAGTAGTCATAGATCTCTTAGAATTTTTCCATTTGAAAGTTAGAATATTTCTCTAAGTGCCCATAGTAGAAGTCAAAAAGTGTATGGATCTTTATTCAAGCACTGTTGTACCTAAACAACACCAATATATATGACAATAAAGATGAGCCTTTTGATCAAACCTTGTAGCACTTCTAATATATTAATGATTTATTATTTTCATTAATTATGCCATTAATTAAGCTAAATTAGACTTCAATTGAGTAGTTAATTAATTAAGCTAAATATATTAAACACATAAGTATGACCACTTCAAGTGTAAACATGTATTTTCTTGGTAATCCCAATAGTGTTATTGCTTGGTGCACCCAGTAGCATAGCGCTTGGTAACCCAGTAGTGGATACATGGGTTCAAGACATGTATGAAAAGTGGAACCGAATGCTTATGTTAGGACTAGTTAGAGATTAGTTAGTTAGTTAAATTAAATTATTTGTTAAATTACTTCATCTGTCTACTTTAAGCACCAAAAAATAATAAAACATAAAATAATAAAAATCATATTCCTTAATTACACTTAACCATACCATGTGCATCACAAGTATAATTAGGAAGACAATGAACAACCATTAGGGCAAGGTTCACTTCCTAGACAACTAGTGCACTAGAAACTATAAAGTTCGTGGAATTTGACTAGATCATGTGTGAACCCTTTGTGATTCGTGTGGTTGGATGTAGGGGTACCTCACTGCTCATCAATCAACATCAACATCATCCATACTTAGTGAATTCTTGGTTATTTCACCTAAGTTGGATTTTTGAGTTTCTAATGCCTTGTTTAATCTACAAACTAATGTTAAAGGCTCTAAGAAGAAGTTAGGGATCTTAAGAAGCTTGTGAACATTTTGGAATGCTAAATTAGAGAATTACATAATTTTCCATAGCATTGACATTAACATTAATGCTAGCATTAGCTAGGAAGTTAGAAAATTTTTTAATAATTTTCTAGGGTAAAAATTATAACTTTTGAGATGCTAAAATTGACCCTAGAATTAGTGGAAAATATGATTTTTGAATGTCAATAATATTGTAAACCAATGAAATATTATGAACTACATGTGTAAAGTGATTTGGAGGTGTTAGAGATGCTTTTGGAGATGATGAGATAAGTCATGAATTTGTTGATGCTCTAGACTCATAAAAAACTATTGATTTTCTAAGTTCCAATAGAACCTCTCAAAAAGTGTTTAATTCAAAAGTTCAAAGAGTCAAACCTACTTTCAATGAGTTCTCTAGGCCTTGGGAATTCATGACACATGTTGGAATATAGTTTCAATGAGATTTGAAGATGCTAAAACTAGTCTTTTAAGTGCTAACATTGACATTAACATTAGCATTGATCACACTTAGAACATTTTCATGCACTTTCTTAAAATCACTAAAATTGAGGTATAAATGTTGGGGGTATGATTCAAAATGATTCCTTGAGGTCTATAAAGTATAAAAATATGTCTTATAAAGTTATTTTTGAGGTTTTTTTTCTTTTGGTATCTAAGGAAGATTGACTTAGAATCCACGTTACCTCGAATACTTAAACAAATTTTAATTTCAAAGTTTTCCTAGGATCATCAAGAATGAAGTTCATAACTTGTATTATGAACTCAAATGGTTCCTAGAGACCTTCAAGAGCTAAAAATATTCTTGTAATGGTATATTTATGGAGTTTGATGTTCAAACCCACATAGAATAATGTGAAGACCACACTTAGTCCCAATATCTAGTAAACCAAAAAATGGATACAACAAATGCTACCTACTTCACCCTAGCTATCAATGATGATTTGTTATAGATCTTTGATTTTCATGATCAGATTTACCAGGGTAATCCAAACTATAGAAAATGAGGATGTGAAAGGAAGAGTTTGAAAAGAATAATGAAACATAAGCATGGAAAAGAGAGAGATTAGGAAAAATAGCTAAAGACTAATCCAACAACACTTTCAAAATGGTTTCTTTATTTAGTCATGTTTTTCCTAGATCTACTTTAATGTGCTAATCTAGATCTATCTAAATTCATTTCTACAATATTTCAACTAGATCCATCTAGTCTTGTTTTCCTCAATTATGCATGATCTTCACCAACATCTATTTTTCTAAGTTCTCTCTTCTAGATGTTAATTACTCTTAATTGAAAATGATAATGATAGTTTTCATGTATTCTAATTTTAAAATGAAATATTCTAGTTTAGAGAAGCATTCATCCTATGCCATTAGAGGATACTTCACTATAACTAATTGAGATGTCATTTTATTCTATTTAAAATTTAATCTTATCTACTTTTAAGAATGAGACTTCATGTCCTATATTTGATAGCCACCCAAAATGAATAAACTTGGCATGAGACTTATTTCGTACTTCCTACTTTCATTATCTAAGTTTTGAGTCCAACAATTCATCTTAAACATTTTTAAACATTCCTAATAATGTACCTTTTTAATAATTAAACATCATCCTCTACATTTAATGATGTCTCACTATGTTTCTTCAAAAAGTAAAATTAAAATAAAAAATATTTTAGTATAATTAAAAATATTAATATGACATTTACTCCTTGACTCCCCTTAAATTCCTTGGTTTTATCTCAATCAACATGGTTTGACATTCTATAATCTACATACCTTTTCAATACCTATATGCCAAGTTTTTGGAGTTCCACATCCCTTTCCCCAGTATACCAAGTCATTCTTGTGTCTAATTAAAATAAAAAATAAAAACATATTTGGTTAAATTATACATTGCCTTAAGATCAAATAAAATGATATAAAATATACAATTTAAATAATTAATCATAACATCAAAAAATTCAATAATTACCATCATATATCCCCACATATATTCATTTTTCAAGTGGCATGACACCTATCTAATAGTCTCATAAAAAATTAGAAAAAATAATAAAATCATGATATATTTTCCTAGGTAGACTTAAGATCCCCTCCAAAAAATATATAAATTTCATGACTACAATTATTAACAATATAAAATACCATACATGTCAAACATGTAACATTACAAATTCTATTACTTCCAATAAAATAAGAAAGCATTATAACTAAACATCCACACATACACATATATATAATTAATAGTTACTCCAAAGTTCAAGTCATATGGTACATCTACTAGGGTAGAATTTTAGCATGTCCTAGGTTTGGTAGTGGTATTTGTCAGGTTTGCACAATTTACATGGTACAAAACTATAAGTTAGGGGTATATAGCATGTTTAGGTCATAATCAAACAAAGATAAGAAAAGGTTATGAGTTAAATCTATGGGATGCTATAACAATGAAGAGTTTGAATTTAAAGAAATAAAAATAGAAAGGTTGATGGACTTGAAGAGGACAAAGAATAGGAAGATTAGTCAGAACTTTCTTAAGGAAATAAAAACATCTTGACATTTCAAATCTCAATAAAAATGCTTGTGTAACACCCTAATGTTTTGAACTTAGGATCTTATATTTATTATTTATTTTATTATCCTTAGTTCTTAAGCATAAGGGTCTCCTTAATATATTATATTAATAATATATTTTATATTCCAAGTATTTTATGTTATGCATTCTAATGGTTATGCTTAAGGTTGTGCATCTTGAATCCTTAGCCTTGCATTGATATTTTATGGTTAGAATATCATTGTATACTTTTTTTATAATCTTGTAGATAATGTATTTTGGAACAACCCACCCTTGGGCCTCTAAGTATACATGTTCTATTTTGTTTTGATAACATGCTTCTTAAAGTTTTAGATCTTAGACCTTGCTCATATTACATATTTGAAAATATTATTATTTTATATTTATTTTCTTGATTATTATTTATTGGTATTTGCTAATGCTTGATGCCTATTATGAAGAACACATTAAAACAATCGTGACAACCCATTAATGGTATTTTATTTATTTATTTTTATATTGTTATATTATTATAATATTTTTTAAAAATTGTAAAAATATAGTTAAAAAGGTTGTTAAATAGATATTTGATATATATTTTGAGTATTCTTTTCTCTTATCTTGAAAACCCATTATTGGATATGTAGGCTTAGTCTAAATATTTTCTTGGTGACTTACATCTACTGGTTGATCACTGAATCCTTTTTGTGGATACATGTCACTTAATATTAGAAAATATATTAATATTTAATTATTATTCTTGGAATTAACTGACCTTGAATTTGTGCCTCTAAATACTTAGTAACATTAGCTCTCATGGCTCAATTGTGCATTTTCTCTCTCTTCAATTCTTCTTGTTCTAAATATGTAGGGTGTATCTCTTAATGATTTCTAGATGTAAAACTATTATTGCTTGGTGAACCTTCACTCTTAAATGATATTTCAACATAGAGAAAATATTCTTTCTTATATTAAGTTTTTCTTATAGCTCACCCGTCTTTGAAGCTAACTTTAATTAATTCTCTTTTATGTTGTTCTAATCCTAATTATCTATTGTCAATATAACCTTGGTTTATTGTATCTTAGCATAATTTATATTTTTTATAATTTGTACTTTATTTTTCTCTTGCATCATCTCTTTCCAATTTCAGTGATGGTGGTGGTATCTCTATGCATTACAATCTAGGTTGTAAGAGATATTGGGTTTGTGATAAAAGTTGTGATAGAATTTACACATGTTTTCTAGAATAACATAGATGATATTGTTTGATGGAAATAACAACTTTAGACAATGATGACAAGAAAATATTTTGGACATGTGTGGATTTGTTCAACATGTTGAAAAGCTTGAAAATAATCATTAAATATTATTTTGAGCAAGGTAACTACTACAAGAAAGACTAGGACATCATGGTTGATCATCATTATGTAGTTAGTATTAGACTTGATTTTAGGATGATAGTAGGAAGCTAGGACCTAGGGTAACTATAGGGTTAATACTAGCCATAACATAACCCAACCATTGGTAATTCACATACATGAGGGTTCCTAACCCAATAGCTAGATATTATCCTACATGAGTATTAGCCTAAATAAGTGAGATTTTATACCAAGTAGCCCTTGATAGCTAGTTTAGTTAGTATGCTAGATGGTTTGAAAAGTAATTTGATAAGTGTAAGCATCAATTTGAGGAAGATCTTGAAGAATCTATAAAGTAACTGTATATTTTTAAGACCAAAATCCCTTTGATTTTGAAACTCAAAAATCTATAGCCAAAGCTTGTTATGCTCAACAATGTTGGGATACTTTTGAAGCTAAAAGTGCTTTTACTAAAACTTGCATGGGTTGGGTAAAAATTGAAGATGAACCTTGTAAAGAATTTTTTAAATTTCTAAAAGAAAAGAGTCAAGTACCTAAAATAGAATCACTTTATATAAATGATTCCATGATTCAAGACCCTAAGACTATTAACATTTTGTTGGAAAATCATTTTTCTTCTATTTTTTCTTTTAAAATATTTAGCAAGGAATCTTTCTAAGTCTCTAGTATACTTACTCCTAATCTTATTATAGAACTACATTAAAGTATTCTTAAAGAAGAAGTTACAGTGGAAGAAATCAAAGTAGTGACCTTTAATTTAGCAAACAAAAAAGCTCTAAGTTTTTATAGTTTTCCTATTGAATTTTTAAAGAAGCATTAGGACATCATTGTAGATTATCTCTTTAATGTTTTCTAAGAAGTCATTAAAAAGGTTTTTTTGGAAAAAATATTAATAAATATCTTATTTGTCTTCTTCTTAAGAATGGATATCTTTAACATATTGGTAATTGAAAGCCTATTACTCTTCTTAACAATAATTATAAAGTTTTAGCTAAACACATGACTTGCCAAATTTAGAAGATTATTGAATATATCATTGGACCTATGAAAACTAGTTTTGTTAAAGATAAACATATCTTAAATAATGTTATTACATTTTGGAAGAGAATGTAATGGGCTTCTGATACTAACCAAGATATTGCTTGTATTAAGTTAGATTATGCTAAAGCTTATGATAGGATTGAATGGAATGTCATTATCTATTATCTCTATAAATTGCAATTTGGTGATTATTATATTTAATTTACCTATATCCTTTTCACTAATGCTATTGTACAAGTTGCTACAAATTTTGGATTAAGTTTCTTATTTTCTTTTCAACTGTCAACTTTTGAAGGTTTTTACCTGGCTTCCTATCTTTTTATTATTACTTCAACTTGTCTTCCACATAATTTTCATTATGATCTACAAAGAAATTTCATTAGGGAAATTTCAATTAATGATTAAGATATGCAGTTTCTTAACATGCACTTTAAACATGATTCTTTTTCTATGATAAACAATTCTCTATAACACATCAATATACCTCTAGCTAGAATGAAGGATTACTACATGTTATCTAGCTCTCAAATTAATTGGCAAAAATTTATCATTTATTGTAATAGAAATATTGATGGGTGGATTACTCTCAAGCCTTGGGAAATCTTAGAAAAAAGTTTTACTTTTGAAATTTTAGGAATAGCTTTTTATTTTGAGCCTAATCTTACTATTTTGTGGAATTATTGATGAGTGGTGGAGTAATCCAACACCTGACCATACAAAATACGAATATTCATGTGTAGCCTGATCGTAATCCATGGATGAGCAATGTGATTATGCTAGTAATTGGTTTAAGTTTGTGACCATTGTCTTCCCACGTGGAGCTAGTATAATCTATGCTTATGGTTTAGCTCTCAATGATGTGTATGATATATTGATGTTGGTGGGCCACATCTCCTAGCTATGATGGTAAAATGTGAAAATAATTCAAAGTCTAAGGAAAATAATAAACAATCTATTCTAGCCTATAACGATGGATATTTGATTGTGACTTGCTATACACACCTTGGACTCATGTAGGATCATTGGGATTACCAAGTGTACCACTATCGAGTAAATCAAGTGATAACACTACTGGGTTACCAAATAACTACACTTAGTACTCAAAATCAGTTTTATCCATACCACTTAATAATAGTAAAAGTAAAATGCAAGGAATGAAAAAAATTAACTAAGAACGCATTTAAGTGAAAATAATAAATATTATTCTAAGTAAATAGTAAAGAAACTATGTGGATGCTGCAATGGTGAAAAGTAATCTTGATCTTTATTACCATTCACACTTGTGTCCAAGTAGAAGATGCTCGAATAAAGACTCTATACAATCACTTAACACCACATTACAGGCACACACTACTAAGTACTTAGAACTAAAACTGGTAAAACAAACTAAAAGAGTTTTAATATGGAGGGATGAAATTATGTTGGACCATGTGTCTAAGTGTCATATTTATAGGTAGGCATGTGTCCCAATGTTAGATATCTAATGTTGTAGCTTGTGCCCCTATATTGGATGCATGATATCACAGCTCTGATATCGGATACCTGATATCATAGCTGATGAAAAATTCACTTTATCATACCCCCACAACTAACTAAAAACTCATCTTTGAGTTAAAATAAAATGAGAATAGAGTTCCTTAGAAAATTGGGAGGTACATTTACATGACACTAACTACTATATACATGACTCTTGAATGCGAAAGTGGTGTTTTACAAAAATTGACACAAGACATGATATGACAACATTTGACAAAAAGCAAAATTTAGTAAAGCTTAATGTAGCCTAGGTAGTTCCTGGTGATGGTGGCTCCTCCATTAGTTGCTTCCCCTTGTTGTTAGACTTCTAAAATTTGTATCAATTTAGGAGTGCCTAAAGCTTTTCCTTCTCCATTCTTTGGTCATGTACCATCCATGCTTATTGTGCAATGTATGATGCAACAGGTACATCCCATGAACATGGCAGCTATAGGAACATTTGATTGGCCTTGATGTGCCAGGTCACAAGCTTCCTTCTCTCCTCTTCAAATGCTTTGGTCTTTTCAAGTAATTCATGGTAATTGAACAATCTTCTTGCCAGGTTTGCTACAACATATTTTTGCCCCTAGGAGCCAACCTTTATTGCTTTCAATTCAGAGTTTTTCATCTAAATTTTCTGTAAAGCATCTTTGTGATCTATAAACTCTTTCTTGTACAATGTGTACATGGCTACTACTTGATGTTTGAGTTGATTTTTAGGCCTACCTATTATCAACATGGAAAAGTTAGCAAATCCCATGTACCCTTTTAGATCCTCTATTTGTAGGTCTTTTTTCTTAACTTCTACCTAGTGGACATGGGTGTAACTATCCATGATGGACTACTAGTTAGGATTTTGTGCTAATATGGAATTGATTCTAGCCTTTTCCATCTAGATCGCCTTTTCATTGATTTTCTTGTACATGCCCACTTGATCACGAAAGTGTTCTTTGAGCCTTTCATGTTTCTTTATCTCATTCTTCCATGTGCTTATTTCAATAGCTAACTTCTGGTGAATAGCATGTACCTCCTCCATTGAAAGGGTTCTATTTTCTTGTACAAGACAGCTCATATCTTAGTTGATCCTTACTAGTTATTCTCTTAATTAGTGGATGATTTCTTTTAAGAGGTTATTCTTTTTCTCCACAATGGTCAACAACATATTTTTTGCAATGAGTTGTTTATTCTCTTCTTAGGCTATCGTCAGTACCGTAGCATGTGTATATGTTTGGGCTTCAACTATTGAGGCATTCAACATTACTCTCTCCTTCTCAATTGCCATCTATTTGTTTTGCTCCATTGGGTGACTCATTTGTTCTATTTTGAACTACTCTATTTGATCAAGTGTAATGAATTGTGTGGGATCTTTGTGTTCTACTCTTAGGGCTATGAGCTTTGCCTATAATCTAAGGATTTCATTCTCTACATGCTCTACCCTAGTCTTTGCCATGAACAATCTACCTTTTATTACTATAAGTTTAGAATGTTCGGTAGTGACATCACTTGAAATGTTGAAAAGTATTGTAATTACTTGCCTAGTCTGTAGTAGTTAATCGAGCACATGTTCATGATCAATAGGAGTCATTAAGATTGGAGTTAACATTTGAGATTGAATAATAGGTACATTGAAGGACTCTTTGATATGATCAATGATCACTTTAGCTATTCTCATTGCATCTTGATGTTGTATTACCAAAACTATGACTCATTCTCTAGTCTCTAAAACCACTTGGAATGATGTAGTTTTGCTAGAAATCTGTTGTGACCATTTGGGCCTCTCCTCCTAACTACAATGAAATCTATCCACTCACAGGAGCAATAGAAAATATGGGCTGTATGGCACTATCAATAACTCTATAGAGATTGGCTTCATCCCTTATTCCTCAACTAATAGTCTCTCCAATCTATTATAAATGACTCATTGATGATTGTTCCTCAACTTGTTGTTGCTACTATTCTTGTTGTTGTTGTTGCTACTATTGCACCTACTATTGGCCATCGGGTCTTACTTGTTGTCATTATTTAGTCTGTGTGGTCTCCCTAGCACTAGTTTGTTCCTCATCTTGGTCCTTCTTGGTTGGTGCTAGTTTGAGCAGTTTAGCATGTGAGGCATTCTGGGCCTTTCTGGAAATGTCATTAGTGTGCCCTAAGATTCTAGCATGTTTACATAGCTTCCTGATAAGGCATGTACATGGAAGTGTTGGCTTTCCTACCTTCTTTTCTTTGAACCACCTCCTGATCTCCACAAAATAGAGTTATGTGAAATTAATGTTATGTTTTCCCATCAAGATCATACTTCCTCTAGCTACATGAGTGGATAATCTATTTAATCCTTTTTTTAGGAATAAGAGATAGGTGCCAATATTGAAATAGATTCTTTCCTTTATAGTTAATTCATTGTATCCCTTATCTTCTTTTCCATATGCCCATTTCAACCATAGTTTCCTGGTTTTAGCATCTGATTTGGTGAACGCATGTGCTACCTTCATCTCTTCATTGGATATGTTGAGAGCTTCAACTATCACCTTAACTGAGTATGAGACTAAGACTCCTTCAATGTTGAATGTAGTATCTTCTTCTTTATTATTCCAAAATTAATAAGTCTTTGTAAGGTACCATTCACCATTGTTAGATAGGATGGATCATAGTGGTGAAGTTTTGAGTTGTGTCTTTACTAGTTTTGGAGCAAACTCCACAAATGGGCCAAAGTTCATCTCCATAATCACTATGGTCAAGATGGACTTCTTTTGGATAATTTGGAGGTAGTCTTGTGAAAATGTGAAACATTTTCCTTAGACTTATGGATCCTTTGACTCTCATTGGGCTAATTGTCTGGTACTAGGAGTTTCCTAATGAATGTTGAAGGATTTGGCTTCTTGCTCTATGTGTTCTGGTTCTTGTTCTCCTATTCAGCCTCTACCTTGGCCTCTTGGTTATTTATTTGTGGCATGTGAGGGTTTTCCTTATGCTCCTCTCTTTGGGACCATCTGCAATCATTAAGGAAGTAAGGATTATTAAAATGTGCCTTTGAATTTTATAGCTCCCTTCCTTCCTCCTACTTTTAGTTAGACTAAGTTTTTAGTTATTAGGATTGTACTGTTAGAAAAATTTTCAGAAAGAAACCCCATAAGTGTTGATTTCTTTATAACCCTTCATAGTTATCCATTTTGTTCTTATGTATGGCTCATAATCATTAGCATTGATTATTAAGGGAATTACTTAAGTGTTTTTGGCTTGATATTTATTAAAAAGTTTCAATTTCTCCTTCAGTCTTACCTTTAAAATACCTTTTAGGTGTTAGCAAATTTTGAAAGATTGGCTCAAAGTTTCCTCACTAGCACCCCCAAATGACTAAGATGAGCACTCTAGGATCAAATAGATTCAAAAATCACAACTGAAGTGATAATGTACAAGTTATGGTTTGGGAAAGCTAGGAGTTCATAGCTTAGAGCATCAAAGAAAAATGCAAAAATATCCCTTAGCTCAAATGAAGAAAATGATGAAAATTTAGCTAAGTGTCTAGGTATTTATAGTTTTTGTGCATCCAATATTGGGTATTCGATAACGGTGATCCAATATTAGGGTCGCTTTGATATCGGAGGCTAAAATTTTTTAATTTTTGATGACTTTAGAGGATGAAAAATGATTCTTTTGAATGTTTAGAAGGTTTAAAGCATATTTACAGGGTCTTGAAAGTCCATAAAGAAGGAATCTCGGGTTGCGAAAGTTCATGAGTGTTGATAAGATGGATAAGAAGGGTAATGAATCCATGTTGCTAGAATGGATAGTTTGAATCATATGGAAAGTTGTTATTAATATTTTTTAATGTTGGAAGGTTCAAGATGATGTGGAATTACTTAGCAGGTATAAGATACAATAGGTATATAAGTGGATCCTCCCCAAAGCAAGCTTCATCCCTTAATACCCTTATATTAGCACACCTAAAAGTGTCCTTAAGCACTTAAGGAGTTGAATGTAATGTATAATTTTGTACCAAAACACACATGTTAGTACCACCAAATTAGGAAAATAATGCTATGTTACACAAAACTAAAAGTTATGACTATTCTTATAGTGAGATGAAATGGACTTAGAAGGGATTGCAAAAAATGGGACATGAGGTGTCTTACCATAGGCATAATGAATTCTTATGCTTTATTAGTGGTTAAAGTAATCATTAGCCTTTTTGTGCAAGATTTAAACCAATTCCATACCACATTCCAGTGACATCACTTGGAGTACCACTATTGCAAGGAGTATCATCACTTGGTGTATTGTCCAACGGAGGAGTTTATTCATGGAACTTTTTATTTTTATATTTGTAAAAAGATGCCTACCTTCAAGCATGGGCAACATGTCTTTCTAGTGAGATGCCAAAAAATTTATTTTGTGCTCTTTTATTTTTTATTCGTGTCAACCTTACCAAAGGGCTACCTTTAGTCATGGGTAGCATGTCTTTTTAGTGAGATGGTAAGGCAACACTTATTGTACTCTTCCAATTTTTATTAGATCTAAAAGAATATAATATAACCTAAGCAATAGGATAAAACTCACAGAAGTAATCAAAGAGAGTCTACAAATATCTTTGATGTCACACCCTTTACATTCCCACTTAGTTCTTCACTTTTTAGTCAAGGCATAATGATCACAAGTTTATTCTTAGTTGTATGATGGAAAAGAATATCATTATGAAAATGGAGATAGCCTCTTATTAATGGAATGGATGGAAGCATGTTGTGGGCTCACTATTCAAATAATTGGTCCCTTATGACTTCATAACATAGAGAAATCTTCACTTTATTAGACTACATCTTGCCTTATTCTTGATGTGTTTTATTAACAACCAAAATTATTTACAAAGGAAATGCAAAAATATTATGAAAAAGGTAGTAAAAATTGGGAAAAACATAAAGAACAAAAAATTATCAAAGAATGAAAAATGTTAAAGAATTGAAAAAATGTTAAAGAATACCAAACATTTAAGAAATGAAAAGGATAAAAGAATAAGAAACTGTCAAAGAATTTGAAAAATACAAAGAAAATGGAAAATTCAATAAAGTACCTACAGTTCTATATTGACATCCCCACAACTATCATTAGGATCAATTAAATGAAAGATAGAACAGATAGAAGACTAGTGGGTAAATTGGGTAGACTCCTTGAAATATTTGTAATATGGTTTGACTTGTTGGATATTGATAAGGATTGGCTTATGTGAACAAGATGGGTGGTGGATATGTAAGGCACAAGATTGATAAGTGGCTTGCACAATGTATGGTCCCTCCCAAGGTGTTTGAAACTTAGCTTTTTGAGATAAATGGCTAGGATTATAATAAAGGACCTTGTCACCCGATCGCATGGTTGCATGCCTTATTCATGTATCATGCCTATTTTTGGAGTAATGCTTATGGACTTCACTACTCATGAGCACTACTAGCCTATTCTCATCTAAAGGATTTAAGTTCATAAGATGTTCCTTTTGGGCTAAGCTTAGATCAAGGTTAAGTTCACTGGTAGTAGCTAATGTGTGAAGCTCTGCCTAGATTGGACACATTGGCAACTTGCCATAAACTAACTTGTATGATGTGTATCCTATAGGTAATTTCTAGGATTTCCTTTAGGCCCATAGAGCATCTTTAAGTTTAGTGCTCCAGTCCCTTCTAAACCTACTAACCATCATAGTAAGTATTCTAGTAATTTTATGATTAGTTACTTCAGCTTGACCATTTACTTGGGGATGATATGGTGTTATTAGCTTATGGTTCACCCAAAGTTGTTGCATGAGCTTCTTAAATGTAGCATCAGTGAAGTGAGTCACATTATGTAATATAAGTATTCTTGGTACTCCAAATCTATTCACCATGTGTTGTTAAAAAAATTTGCAAGCAATATTTTTTGTATAGTCTTTTACTACTATTGCCTCTACTCACTTTGTGCAGTAATCCATAATCATAATAACATATGCTTTTCCATATGATATCAGTTGAATGGAACCCATAAAATCAATTACCCATATGTCAAAAAGTTCCAATGGTTGTATCCATTGTTATGGCTCTTCATATCTAGCTATAATTCCTCCATCTCTTTGGTAGTGCTCATAGGATTATGCAAAAGTATGGGCATCTTAGAACAAGATAGGCCAAAGGTAGCTTGCCATTAGTAGTTTGAGTGTCGTTTTGCATCCTACATAGTGGTCACTACATGGGCCTTCATGGACATCTTGTAAGACTCTTTTTTGGTCACATTTTGACACAAATCATCTAATGAGCCCATATGCACAAATCTTGTATAAATTTCCATTGATCTCCATATATCTCTTTGCTCTATGAAGGAATTGTTCACATTGTTTCTTACACCGTTCAATAAGAAGTTCTTGTATTAATAGATAAGTCAAATATTCTATGGTCCATGGCTTCCCTATTGAATTGATAGACTTCACCGTTTTGTAAAATAGATTCTCATCAAGAAATTAGTTTGATAAAGGTTCTACTTAATCCTCAAAATATCATTTCAACCTTAAGAGATGACTAGATACCATTGTTTCCTTTTTGTCGATCATCATGATGTAAAATTCTTGAAGAATCACAAGCCATCTTATCACTTTGGGACTAGCTGCTAGTTTATTCATAATAAATCAGATGGAACTATGACTAGTGTGGACATAGATTTGGTACCTGAACACATAATTTCTAAACGTTTCAAGCACATACACCATGGTCATTATCTCCTTTTCAATTATAGTGTAGTTTAATTGTGCTCTAGTGATGCTTTTGCTAGTGTAGTGTATGTAGTATGGTCTCTTTTGATCATCTAATTATGTGAGTACTACACCAAGAGCATAGTTAGAAGCATCAATCATGATATGAAAAAGGTCTTGACAAATCTAAAGCTTTTAGGATTAGTGTCTCTACTAATTTAAGCTTCAAATGCCTTTTCACATGACTTGGTTCACTCAAAGGATACATCCTTATTTGTGAGTTCTACAAGTAGTTTGTGTGGATCATTGAACTTAGAAGGGAGGGATGAATAAGTTTCCAAATCAAAACCTAAATAAACAAAGCACACATAAAAATTTACGTGGTTTACAAACTTGGGTACTCCACACTTAGAGGATAGATCACTAGCACACCTCCAAAATTTGTTGCTTTCAAAATGTGTTGGAAGGGTCCACAACCTGTATAGTCTTCAAGCCCCACTCTAGAGTGTTGTACCACAATAATAATCACTCAACCTCGCAAGATCCCATTAGGCTTGAAAATGTGGTTTCAAGGCTTCCACAACCTTTACAATCTTGAGCTCCACATCGGAGTGTTATATTGCAACACCAACAACTCAATCCTGTAGGATCCCAACAAGCTCAAGCACATCAACCCTATAGGATAGTAAGAACAAGAAATACAAGGAATGATTGCAACTCAATTTGGTAATCCTTGTATAGTTAGGTACAACACATTTTACAAAGCCAAAATGATTAGATGATGAAGAACAACAAAGAATTTAATGATTAAAAATGATTGTAGAATAAATACAATAATTCTTGCACATTTCCCAATGCACATGAAGTCTTCTTATAGTTGTCGTGTTGCTAAATCCTTCTCAAAACTTGTGCAACAACTAGCTAATAGTCACTAATGGTTGTGAAAAATGTCTTTCTCATTTCTAAGATGTCTTTTTAAATTTTCCTTCAAATCTAGGAAGACTTGGTTATTTCCTTAAAGATGTCTTTCTAAAGTCTCTACTCTAGAAGACATCTTTGTTTCTTGAAAGATGTCTTTCTAAAGTCTCTACTCTAGAAGACATCTTTTACTTTTGGAAGATGTCTTTCTAGACTTGGTCTACAATTTGTAAAGAAGTCTTTGCCTCATGAAAGATGTCTTTGGCTAGGGGAAGACTTTTTTTTTCTGAAGACATCTTTTTGAATTTTCTCCCAAATCTTCCAAGACATATCCTACTTTCTAGAGACATCTTTCTTCATCTTTCTTTGTGTTTTGAATGCATTATTCCTTGTCCATAGCTTTTGCTTAATCCAAGTTCTTGTCCTACAAGCACAAAAACTTCACACATATACAAAAAAACTTGTTTTCCATTTTTCTTAATGTTTTGACATACCAAAACCAAAAGGTCCATAATCTCCCCCTTTTTGGTAATGACCAAAAGTTAAGAAAATGGGTTAGCCTTGTCCCAATAATAACACATTTTACATCTTCCCCTTTTGGCATGACCAAAAAGGTCAACCCTATAGATATATATCAATATATATATTCATAATTATCATAAAAGATATTTTAAGAAAATCATAAAGACATATAAAGCTCTATGGCAGCTAGGGATTAGGATGAGGATGGAGGAGCAATAGGACATGAGGCAAGTAAAAAGAAAGGTAGAATAAAAAGCAATAGACCACACACATATAACTAGGAGACACACCATCTATTCATAACCATCTACAAAATGTGTTACATCAAACTAGCCATAAGCATCTTGGAGTACAACTATTCACATATTAATCACATATGTGCAAAATCCCAAAATCACATATGTAAGAGCCATAAAATGTCTCATCCTTTTTTATCACCAAATGGAGAGAACAAACATCTTGCTAAGGTCTTAGTCACTAACCTTGATAGCATCTTCAAATTTAGAATCCACCATTACTCAAGGTGGATGACAAGTCTCCTCCTCATCGTCATCACTACTAGTGCTGGGATGGCTAGATTTTTGAATGTCCTCATCTAAGGACTCAACTCACTGCATTGGAGCCCACTGAGAACAAAGCTTTACTGGAAACTAAGAAGAAGCTGGTGGAGCTAATGGAGTTGGTGGCTACTAACTGAGTATCCATTAGGATGTGGTTTCAAAATTGCTTTCCATAGCACATTTCTCAAAAGAGCTATGAGCATCAACATGAGATGGAGTAGTAGAAGTAAGAGGAACTAGAATATGGTGCTCAAGCTATGACATGGAAGCATGATGTTCCCCATGAACACTAGCTAGAGATGCCTCTAGCTTAGAATCTAACTCCATCCCTGAGTTGTATGTGCATGAGGGGCCTACTATTGAAGAATGGCGTGGAGGAACAGAGCATCATCCTCACTATTAGAGATGGGAGGAGTAGTGACCACCTCAAATACCTACTAATTAGAGGAAGGAGAAATTGCAACCTCATCTAAGTTCTTACACAAGTAAGAGAGGTTCTTACCAAGCTTCCCAATGGCTCGAGAAATGGATCTAAATTTTTTTATGGGATGTTATTCATCAAGGTCTTCCAATCAACATTCGTCTTAAATATATGAGAAATATTTCTCATGAATGTCCTCTTTGTAGAAGTGAATACTCATTTTCTTATATATTTTTAAACATCTTATTACTCAACATGCTTGGAAATGAACATTTAGAATTTTTAACAACTTTTAACTAAGCATCAATGAAACCATTCTTGGTTATTAGCATTTGGAATTATCTTCGACCCCTTATTCTCTACTCCATTTAAAAGCTTTGATTTGTAGTTATTTTCCAACAAAAAAAGCATAACTATGACCTCCCTTTAGGTGTCAGATACTATATTTTCAAAAATGTCACCTTTTAAGGACAACTTCAAGGCAAAAGGCTTCTAGTGAAAAGTTGAACAATTAATTTATTTTTTACAATATTAATTTCTTTTTGTTTTGGAAGATTAAGGATGGAAAGCTTTCAAATTTTGTTGCTATTTATTCTTTATCTTTTATTGATGTATTCTTTTTCCTTGAGAGAGTTTTCTCATTCTCTTTATAAGAAATCCCTTATTCGGAAGTAAAAACTTGTGAGGGCACTTTTGAATAAGGGCAAGGCTTGATCTTTTTCCTATCCTATAGGGAAGGGCTTGTAGGATTGGTTGTAAGGATGAATACCTAAAAAGGAATCCCTGAAACCATTGGGCTTTTTCTTTAGACTATCTCTTCAATGATCTAATGTACTCTAATATTTTTTTAATATTATTATTAATTTTTTTTTGGATATGACATCCTCCTAGTTAAGTTGTTATCATAGTTATAGTTCTTCCAAACATTTCATAGTTAAGTCATCAACATAGTCATTGATGATCTCAAATTTTGTCTATAAAGATGCAAATCATGATGTGGTCATAACTTAATTTTGTATTTTTAAGGTAAAAGGAGATCTTAGTGTAACAGAAGCTACCCCAAGGTATCATAAAAGTGGAATATTACTAGTATTCAAGATTTATCTAAATTTGATGATATCATGTCCCATCATACCCCCACGATTGAATGAAAACTCGTCCTCGAGTCACAAAATGATCTTCTTCCTACCCGGACTGTACGGTAGGAGGATCTTCTTGATGAACATTGAATGATTGTTCCTCCTATTCTGCATGTTGTCCGGTAGGATCTTCTCTTCCAACTCTCCGAGCTCGTTCGATCACACCTTGAGCAGGACCTTCCTGTTATTCGCATTTCGGGGCCATCTGCAATCACATGGGACCAATTGTTAGTAAGGTTGTTACCAAAGTTAGGTTATACCTTACTACTTTCCTTAATAAATTTACTTTATTTCTGTGTGATGATAATTATTGGAAGAACATGTCCCCAAAATATTATAATGTTGAGTCATCTTTGCTTAGGTGGTTTCCAAATTTAATTTTCTGGTATAGCTAAGAGGATGAAATTGTTTTTGACACACTCTATTCTTAATTTGAGAACTAATTACCCTTAAAGATGTCCTTCGGGTGATGATGAATTTCAAAAAATTTATGCACTCTATTTGACATGTGCCTCCTCCCCCACGACTAAGCTGAACACTCTAGGTTCAAGTTCAAACGAAATGAAAATCGGAGTACCAGCGAGCGAGTTAGGGATATGAAAGCAAGGGATGCACAATCGCAAGTCATAGAGAGAAATTTGAAAAACTTTCCCTGCGTGAATAGTTGCAAATAATGTTGATTAGCATAGGGGGGTCATGTATATATATTTTTATTGAAGTTAGGGCACTTAGAGAATGTACCAAATTTTTAATATTTCTTTGAAATTAAACAATATAAACTAAGGACATCTGAACGATTGTTAAAGGGTTCTAGGGTAATTCAACTAGTTTTGAAGGCACGAAAATTATGATGGTGTGGAATTTATCAATAAGGACCTTAGATGGTAGAGAAAAAGGCTATGTGATGGTAATAAGGGAAAGAAAATTATGAAAAATTAAGCTAAGGGTAAGAAATTATGTGTTCTAGCTAGAGAATTAATGAAGATTACAACAAAATTACACAAGTGGGTCCTCCCCAAAGCAGGTATCAACCTATTATGCCCTTGTGTGATCACATTTAAAGTATCCGTGGGCACTAGAAGGGTTAAATGTAATATACACTAACTCCACAAAACACACACATATAAATATCACTGGAATGAGATGAAAATTTTATGCTACATGGGACACGAGCTACAATTACATGAACAGTGAGATGAAATGAACTATAGAAAGGGATCGTAGAGATTGGGACATGAGGTAGCTAATCCAGGGTATAATGAATCCTGTGTGTAAGCATGATTAACGTGTCATTAACCCATCATTCCAAGATCAAGACCAAGTCCATTCCTCTAAACAGTGACATTGCATTGTTTCATCCCATGATGGACAACTATGAGAGTGCCATAACAACAAGGCGTACGATCAATTGGCGTTTAGTACAAGGGAGGAGTGATTTTTGTTTTATGGCACTTTGTTTTTCTTTTCTTTCTCTTTTTCTTTTCTTTTTTTCTGTTCACTTTACTGAATCTAGAGAAGTCGCCAACCTTCAGGCATGGGTGCATGTCTTTCCAGTGGGACCCCCTCGAACAGCTTTTGATTTTCAAGTGCCCTTTTGATTACTCTTACTCCCATTTTTCGTTAGATCTACAAGGATCTTAGTACAACCAAGTTACATGATAACATCCACAGATGTCACCAAAGAGAATCCACAAGTTCCCTTGATGTCACACCCTAACCATCCCTCTTGGTCCATCCTTCTTCATTCTGGGTACAATGACACAAATTTAATTTTAAGTTTTAGAAATTTCAAGAATGTCATTGTACCCTCGAACAGAACATCTTATTTGTAGAGTGGATGAATGGGTGTAATGGGCTCACTGTTCCAAAATAATTGACCACTCATGACTTAATAACATAAAACACACCTCAACCAACAATCCACATGAGTGTTTTATTCGTAGATGAGATTA
>MNCI01008624.1:114635-126696 GCA_015680685.1 Gnetum montanum
GGTTCGAAGGTAAGGGTGCACCACAATGTGGGACTTGTGCTAGGTTGGAAGATGCAGTGGCCTCTGAATTATGTTGTCCCTTCCTACGGCTGTGTTTAAAGAAAGGACGCCTTTGATGTTGTTGAGGTTGCTCATTGCTATTGGTAGCAGTAGCACAAGTGTTGTTCGTGGGTTGTTGCGCTGGCACAAACACCTTAGGAATAGTTGGTGGCATTGTGGAAGGAGGGAAAGGATAAGAATGTTGAAAGTTAGGAGGAATGTAAGGTGCATAAGGTGGTGGTTGTGTTGGAGGCATTAGTTGATAGTATTGTGGAGAATAATATCATGGTGAGATAGAGTATGGTGGCCCGATTGAAGAAACGGGATGTTGAACGTGATAAGCATTTGGATTAGAAAAATATGAAGGGTGCCTCAAGTCTAAGGGTGGTTTCCCCCACAACTGGGATTGTTTCCACCATGGTCTAACATAGTATCTCTGTACAAACTCTGGATGTAGTGTGTTTCCCCAATGCTCATGTAGATGTAAAAATATTGGGCATTGGCCCTTGGGGTGATCGTACAGGCATATGTTGCATTCATTTGTAGGATTGGCAGTTAAGCACTTATTCTCTTTATTTTTTTTTTCTGAATGTCTACTATTATTTCATACTTCTTGAATTGTTAAAACTCTATCTCCAATATTGTTGATATATCCTCCACACTTTTGATACATCCATTCCAACATCTTGTTGACCTTTGCCTCAGCTTCTTCTAACGATTGTTGTATTGGCAAAGAGGATGTTTCCACTTTAAGATTTATTGATCTCTCCTTGTTATGATCATGGACCTTTGTTGAGTTAATTTTTTGGTCCTATTGATGTTTTTCAACACTATCCCATCTAGCTAATTCTCCTTCTTCTTTTGCTACCCGCTTAATAAGCTCTTGGATTTGATGGGTTTGTAGGTTATATAGTTGACCTCGAGCATACGTGCCTAAAGTCTCTCTTGTTTCATTACGTAGCCCATCAATGATATGGTACATTAGCCTTTCCTTGAAAAACCCATGGCCTGGACAGTTGATTAATAGTGAATAATATCTTTCTAAGGCCATGTCCAAGGGTTCATGTTTTGCTTGTTTCCATCCTTGGATTTGTTTCCTCAAGGCTGACACTCTTGTGTAGGTTTGATATTTTTTGTTAAAGACTTCTACCATTGTTGACCAGCGTCATATTGAATTTGGTTTTAATGATCTATACCATACTTTAGCTTGGTCAACGAGTATCATAGGAAAGAGCTTAAGTTTTTGCCAGCCATTATCAATATTGTTCCATGTGCAGGCATCGTAGAAGGCTAGTAAATGTTGATACGGATCTAAGTCATAGCCCCCTAAAAACTTTGGAAATTTATTTAAATCGAGCCTGGATAGTCAGCTCTCTTTCTGATGCCTACATGAGATTTGAACAGCCTCTTGTATTTGCGATAGGGTTGTAGTGGCCAGTGGCGGTTCATCGTCATCGAATAACTTATGTCTTTGTGTGTTGCGATGACATTGTTTTTGTTCATCTTTATAGGAAACTCCCACTTAAAGTTGTATACTCCAATCTTCATCGTCATATAATTCGTTAGTTCTCCAATGAATTTCCTCACTAAGTGTGGCGTTATTGTTATCTTGTAGGAGAGACATTGTTGTGAAGTTGTGTGTGAATTATGTGTGACTTGTTAATAATTATTTCTTCTTTCTAAGAGATGCATCATTAAGTTCTTTACAGCAACCTTGAATGATATAACTAATCTAGATAACTAGCACCGTCCCCGGCAACGGCGCCAATAATGAGCGGCGAGGTACCCATATGCTCAACCATACGAATACGAGTGTTTTCACGTGTGATCTAGTCAAACTCCGTAGAAGGACTAGTTGTGGCACCTAGACAGTTAACCTTAGGTCGCAGTGTGTTGTCTTCCCACCTAGACTAGTATTTATCATTTGTCACGTATGGTTTAGTCCAGAGTGAGGTGTATGATGTGTTCCTAATTCTATGCTACTCCTGATGGCAGTGGAAAATAAGACTAACTAAGATAAGCTAAGAGGGAAAGGGTAAGAGAATCTATTCTAGCCTAAGTGCGACGAGCAACCGATTCCTTGATCAACTGTACACATCTTAGACTTCATGCACGACTACCACTGGGACTACCAAGCGCAGGTCCTAGGTATGCCACTGGGATTACCAAGCGCAAATCCCAAATACGCCACTGGGATTACCAAGCGCAGATCCTGGCTACGCCACTGGGCTACCAAGTAGTCACACTTAAATGCTCATAACCAAGTCGTGCTCGTTCCACTTCTAGGAGTTGAGGGTGAGAGACTAATCGCGATGAGCAACTGATTCCTTGACTAACCGTACACATTTGTAAATGCTCGTAATCAAGTCGTACTCACACCATGCTACGAAAGCAATAAATAACATTAAATAAATAACAAATAAATAAATTAAGTGAATGCTGCAATGATGAAGTAATCTCGATCTTTATTGCCGGTCATGTGCATGTCCAAGTACGTCACACTTGAATAAAGACACCATACAACTACATTCACCACACTGCGGGCAGACACTGGAAAAATAAACTAACTCTGGAGGGATCAAACTGCCAGAGTTTCACTATAATCTAACTGGGATCTCGAATAAGGGAGAGCTACTTCTTATTTATAGACATTACAGCGGACTACGATATCGCGTACGCGATATCACGGGAGGATGTGATATCGCGTATGCGATATCATGGCCCATGCAATATCGCGTCCCATCACTTATTATATTAAAATTTTGATTACTAACTATAAATGGAGCACAAGTCACATTGAATGTTAATTATCAAAAATTGTGGATGAAAGTAGGACACAACCTAAATACTAGGCAATTATACCTAGGCTACAATCTTAGCATGAGTCACATTGAGGTCTCCCCAATTCAAATTTTTGAAACAAAAGATACCACAAGTTACAAAGCTATTTGTGCATGACTAAAAATGCCTTAAAAGCACAAATATAAACTACTTGCTAGTGTGGTGCTAAATAGAGCAACTCATGATGTACCAGTGGTCTATAGTAAATCTTTTATTTAAAGGAGTTAGAAAGTGATCTTAGAATTAATAGAAATCCCTTTGGAAAGTCTACTTGCTTTCAAAATTTGTGCTTAGTTATATGTGAATTGATGGATGAAGATAGGCTTAAAATATTTCTTTCAATAATATTTGTTGAAATTTTTCAATTGATATTTAATATTTAATAACATCTTGAATCTAAATATCTTTTATCCAAATTTAATTTGAAATATCTATGAAAGAATGTTAATGAGTTTAGAATTAATTAAGAGTAATTTGTATTAGAATAATTAAGAGTAATAAGAGTATGTGAGTAGTTTGAAAGTAAAAATTAAGAGTAGAACTAAATATAATTAAGTGTAGTTAAAAGTAACTTTAAGAGAGAACTTAAATTGTTCAATTTCTTAGAATAGTTCAAAGTTGTTATAAAGAGAGAGAGATCTACATATTTATAGAATTCATAAAGAATTTATCATATTTTCATTCCCAAATGGTATCATTAACATATACAAACATGTTATAATAATGGACATATCTCTTAAGGTAATCTTAGGTATTTATATCCAATGCTTAGAGGTTGAGCTAGCATGGAGTTGTAGTGGTGGTTATAGAGATGCTAGAGATAAGTAATAAGTGTCAAGTGAAATAAGACAAGGAAGGGTCTAATCATCATTTTTGACTAGGTGTAGGCCTAATAGTGGTGGCAATGCTTAATTGCCTCTAAGGGGTAGATGTCAAAGGAAGATAATTACAATGAACCCTTGAACCATAACCTAGGAATATTTATTTATTTCCTAATTTTCTCATTAATAATGTTCCTTACCGTTTCCTTGTGTATTTTCCCTATCATGTTTAGTATGCATAATGTCAAATGTAACATATATTTGACGATTACTAGGATATTTAGAAATAAGATGTTATAGGGCCAATATATCCATAATATATAAACTTACTACTAATACGCATGAGAAGTAAATGAAACCTTTTTTTTAGGGGAGGGGGCAAGTAGGGGGGGGGGTGTGGAAGGGGAGAGAGAGAGAGAGAGAGAGAGAGAGAAGGGGGGAAGTTAGGAGGGGATGGATGAGGGAGGGGTATCTTACTCTAAAAATAAATAAATAATAATATGAAAAAATTCAAAATACATGAGATCATTAAAAAGAAAGTCTAAATAAAAAGCCCAATAGTTTTGTCAATCCCTTTCCAAGTTTTCATCCTTATAATGAATTTTGAAAAACCTTTCCTTTGAGGTAGGAAAAGGATCAGGTTTCACCCTTATTCAAAAGTGCCCTCATAGGTTTTCACTTCTTAGTAAATGACTTTTTTGTAAAGAGAAGGAGAAACTTCTCTCTAAAGACAAAAGAATTCATTAATCAAAAATAAAAAACAAATAGCAACAAAAGCTAAAAGCTTCCCATCCTTGAGCCTCAAAAACAAAAAGAAATTAATATTGTAGAAAATAAATTAATTACTCAACTTTTACATGATGCTTGTTTACTTAAAGTTCTAGCTAAAAAGTGACACCTTTGAGAATTTGGTATTTGACATTTGAAGAAAGGTCAAAGTTATTCTCTCAATATTGGAGAATAATTGCATACCGAAGCTTTCAAATAGAATAGAGAACAAGGGGTTGAAGATAATTTCAAATACAAACAAAATAGGTTGATCACTAATAATGACTTCATTGATGCTTGATTGAAAGTTGTTACAAATTTTGGATATACATTTCCAAACATCACTTAAAATAAATATGAGAACATGGGTCTTCACATCTACAAAGGGAACATTAAAGAGAAACATTTCTCATATGTTTAAGATGAGTGCTGATAGGAAGACCTTGATGAATAAGACAACATAAAAAAATATAAATTTTAGGTAATGTAAGAGCTCCCCAAATATCTTTCATTTTCCTTATCTACAAATGTAATTATAATTACATTTTCCAAGTCTTGTTGAATTTGTGATTGAGGTCTAATCAAATATACATCCACCCACCAATTATAATTAACTTAAAAATTAAAATAAATCCTATTTTAAGATACTAAATTTATAAAACTAAAATTTTATTACATCCATAAATCCTCTAAATCTATTAAATAGTAGAAATGTACATGTTATGAGCTTTGAGAACATCATTAAGAAAATTACCAAATTTTATTAATAATACTCATAACAAATTAACCAAGTTTGCAACTATGATATTCCACCTATGTCTAATACACTCAAATGTAGAAGAAATATGTGGTATTCATCTTCAATACTATTTATATTGCTTAGTTAACATATTCACTCTTCACAAAGAATTTATGAACTTTAAAAAAAATAATAACACAAAGCTTTGTTTCTAAATACATAATAATTTTATAATATTTCTACTTTAACTAAGGTGTTTTGACATACAATATCACACATCCTCTAACCAGATAAAATGATGATAATGAGTGGTGAAATTTTGATATATGCAAGTTAATACTAACTACAAACTTTACATGGTGTACTAATTGTAAACTTAAATGAAATATACAATCATTAAAGATTGGACCACTCATTCCAATAGCTTTACCTAAGAATTGTAAGTAATGTGAAAGTACAACCATTGTTGGCATTCATTATCACCATGATTTTCTAACTTATACTATAACTCACAATGACAATTGTTCATATAAGTTCATTTCTAAATATTATTTAGGTCCATAATTGCCATCATACTTTTATTATTATCTCCTATTATCAAATTTACCAAAAAAGAATGTTGCTTTTCCTAATTGTACCACATGTGATTGCTTGCAACTTGTAATAAGCCTAAGCATGATGCTTAAAGAATCATGAACCACCAATTGGTAAAGGTCTACACTGATTAATAATGTATTGGAAAAGAAAAATACCATGCCAAAATGTATGTTAAAATTAAAGAAATTGATACATAAGATACCAAAAGGCTTACCAATTTTTTAAACCCATGTAAAAGCGATATAACTTTAGAAGTAACAATACCTACTATCCAAGTCGAGAGAGTTTTCCTAAAGAAGTTGAAAGCATCATGCTTGTAATCTAAAGTTTAAATTTTTTCTTGAAAATGATGAGTTGCAATCTAAAATTAGTCCTGGTTTTACCTAAATTTGATAGTAAACCCATTGAATCTACAAAAATGAAGGATAAACTCTTAATGAATTTGATGCAGAAACACTAAATATGAAATATAAAATATAGTATATATGGTTTATCTATTCAAATATGTATCTACCACAATAAAAGTGGGAAATCAGTTAAAGTTTTTAAAATCTAGAAAATAGTTGTAAGTTTTTACAAAATGTTTAATTGATCTATGAATTAGAAGCTCTAGACTAAAAAAATCCTCTGGTGAGAAAACCTAATGGAGTTATATTATGAAAAAGTACAAAAGATGTGTATGAAGTCCTTAAATGTAGTCAAAAAGTACAAGAGATGTACATAAAGTTCTTAAATGTAGTATAATTAAACTTAACAATAAGGTCAACATATGAGAAGAATCTTTTATCATTTCACATAACTTAATTAGAGTAAAGAGTATCAAGGTATGTTTATTACACTTTCTTTGTCTAGATCATTATCATTATTTGAACGTTTTTCTAACTATATAGTTTCCATTGATAAGTAATTAAGCACCAAAATCTTATGTGTTGGTATTTATTTTCCTTAATTTTTAGCACCACAACTTATTCATTTTAGATCATTCTTCACTATCATAAGCATATCATTTATCCTACCATGTTATATGGGATATAGGGCTAGGCCTAATGTAAAATATTAACAAGCTATTGAAAAGGTGAAAAACAATTTTGATAAACAAATGAAAAGTAAAGGCACAAATGCCTTATTCTATGTTACCTTTGGGATGTGACTTACTCCCTTAAAAGCTAAAGCTCTCTATTAATTCATTAGCTACATTCAACATCTAAGTAAAACTTAGCAAACCAAAATTTTCAAAGCAATTATTGAAAACATAAAAGAGCAAGGATAGTATATTGAGGAGATACAATGGCTAATAGCATAGCATGTCTCATTGGAAGCAATGCAACCTAATCTTAAGAAGATATGCAAGTTAATTAAGCAACAAGGGCTAGGCAAGCTATGGTCAAATATGAAAAAGATAGAAAAACTTTACTTTGAGCATCTTAGAGATAATCAACTACATTTAGAAGTTTCTTATCTTATTGCTAAAACCCCAATTAGAGCTCACAACTTGATAAAAACTTTTATTTCAGTTCACATTTACTTGGAATAGAAAATGAGAGATGGATTAACCTCCCTATAAAAGTGCCATGTAAGTTACATAGGTAAGTAGTAGTGCATCAAAATAAAAAATACATATATAATTTAATTTTGCTACATCTAGTACTAAGCCATTATTTTGTTGAATCTATTTATTTCCTAACTATTCATGTAATGTCTTTTTTGATCAAAATCTTCTTAATAATCCCATGGATACTTTTTCCACCCTTCGCTAAAACCCCCTTTCACTTGTACATAAACATCATTTTCAAATATATACCTTGATTTATTGTCCCTCCAGCAATCAAAAGCTTTTATTCTCATATCATGAGATTTACTTTTTAAGAGAGTATCTAAGCCATGAGGAATCTCTTTATCTTTTGTTGAATTTGAAACATTTTGTTGCAATTTTCTCGTATGATTGATCTTACCTCTAAGCAATATGAAAATTGACATTTCATAGAAGTTGGTCACATTCTGCAACTCATATTTAGATGCATTGAATACTAGAAAAGTGAAATTTTTCCGATTTCGCGGCAATGCCAACAATGCCAATGCGTGATCATCTGAGAAAAGGCACTTCCTTCTCTGCCATGTCAAAGCTGTCTTTTCTTTCTGTTTGAATTTTGAATTCCAGGTCAACGTCAAGCGACTGTACTAGTAATCATGATAAAAGTCAACTAAGTAAACTGGGAAAAAAAAACAAATCCTCACCATAATCCAGGTGTTGCAGTGACGGTAAGTCTTCGTTATTTTGCAGTTTGCAACGTCGAGCGCTGAGAATTTGAAAAGACAGAGCTGTGACGGCAGCTGACTCCATGCACGAGAAACCAAGCGTTGGTACTGCAATTCTGAATAAAAGGCTCTGTTCACTTCTCTAACTAATGCCACATCAATGTCTGATGCCACATGCGAGGCCTTCCGTACACAAATCATCCAACCTTCCTTTATAATGCCTTTGTTCACTGGATCATCATGCCCAATTCTTCTTCGTATATTAGAAAGTCTAATTTTGAAGGAAGCTTGTGACCCTTCTCCAGATGTAGAGACAAAGGATAAACCAAAATTTATTTGCTCACCGATACTACATTGGAAGAAGTTAGCATCACCCTTCACTATGTCATCCCCGACCAACTGAGGTTGAAATACAAAAAAGGGCAGGTCAATATTATCTGCAAAATCTCTAGCGTAAACTGCACTGATAAAACAGATTATGCATATATAGGATCCTTCAGGGAGCTGTTGCTGCTCATGATTATTGGCAGAATATAGGAAAACCCCGAATGAGGTGTAGTTAGCTACAATGTGCCTCACCCTTTCTTCCAACCTGGGAAACAGATACGGGCTCACTTTTGCGTTTACAGAGTAATGATAACCATCCGGTATGGACCCGCCTGATGAGTACCTTACTTTTTTCATAGAATATTGATTAATCTCTGGTGTAATCCAGTCCGATAAGTTCTGCATTTTCAAGGAAACACAAGATCGATTATCATGAAACTAGAAGAACAATTTGGGCAGAGACAAGGTGAGTAATTAACCAACTTAGCGACATACTTACCTTGAAATTATTGTAGCTATATCTTGTAATGAACTCTTCATTCAGCGAGAGTCGTATGTATTTGAAATTATGCTGCTGACACAACAAACCATCTGGAAAGTGTAGCTGGTCGCAGTCTATAATACAGACACTTTTCAAAGAGTGGAGACACCCATCAATTCCATCAATGCGCCTCAGATTACCACAATTTCTTATTAACAGATATTTAAGTTTAAACATCTGGTGAGTGTGGATAACGTCTACCCTCCCACAGTTACTCACAACCAGCAATGTCAGCGCGGAAAGATTTCCAAGTGTAGACGGAAATTCTTTCAATTCAGGGCAATTTTTGATATAAAACATTCTCAACTTTTTAAAGTTGCCCACGGTGACGGGCAGTGCCGCTAAATTCGCGCAACAACCAATATACAGATATTTCAAATGTGAAAGGTTTCCCAGGGATTCAGGAAACTCTTGAAGACTGTGGCACTTAAAAAGGCGCAAATGTTCCAACCTTGAAAGACTGCCGAGGAGCTGTGAAAACTTTCTTAGATTCCTCATGTCAGCTACCCTTAAAGACCTCAGATGTTGAAGATTGTACGGAGTCATCTGTTCTGAAATATCCAAATTACCGCATTTCTGGATAACGAACCCACGTAAGTTTGGCAGAGCACCCATTGTCTGTGGGAGCTCCTCCAAAGCTGGGCAGTTGACAAGTGTCAGAAGCTCTAATTGGGACAGATTTTGAAATGACGTTGACGATAACTTCAATTCTGAGGAGTCTTGTATAATTAATTCAAGCAAGTGCTTAAGATTTCCGATGCTTTTTGGGAGTTCTTTTAAAGCCATGCAGTTTTTCAGCCACAGAGATTTCATTCCTTGCAGCAACCCAAAGCTGTTTGGAAGATATTCGAGAGCTACCAAACCATCAAATTTAATGGAAGACAGGCTCCCAAACCTTCTGCTAAACTCTGGAAGATTTTGTAACTTGTTACACTCTAATACCATAAGTTGCCGCAGGTTGACTGGAGCCTCCTGTAAATTACAATGTATTAGTAGGATTAGGCAAGGATGACATATTTTGCAAAGAAAAGAAAAACAGAAAAACCTCACTCTCTGAGAAAAATCCCATGAACGTATGTTCCTTCCATGGGACAATAACAGGACTCTCAGGCTCTTTAAGCGGAGCGTTGTCGGTATGCTTTGCAATGGAAAATTAGTCCATTTAAGGAATAAGAGTCTCCTGGATAGCCAGGAAAAATCACCTTTGTAAACAAAACAAGGAAGAAGCATAAGAACGGTACATTTTAGTTAAATCAATCCATAGCTCAGTATTGAATCAATGGTACCCATCTCCATGATTTAATTTTATATAACCGGTACCTTTTATGCAATCTCCTTTTAGAATCAAAATTTCTAATGAAGACATTTCAGCAAATGCCTCAGCAGACCATGGACATGGATCTCCATTTACATCTTCATCTAGAACAGCTTCACCTTTCCAAACTAAGCTTAGTCCTTTCACTTTATCTGTTCCCTGGAAGGAAAAATCTATTTACATTATTCTTTAATTTTTAAATATAATAATAAGAAGATTTGCCAAAAAGGAAATTGAAATTCAAACAATGCAAATCAACCATGTGGAAGAAAACCCTACCGTGTTATCAGATAACACTTCTCTAACATGCGAAGGATTCCACATCCTACTACGATGACCAGGCTCAGAACTCTCATCCTTCACTATACTTTTACATAAATCCACAAGCAGATCGTGCATATAAAGATTTCCTGAGCGTACATCAATTAAAAGCTTTTTTTGCAGATTATCTAGTGCAATCGAAATTTCAGCTTCATCCTCATCGTTCTTGGCTCTGCATTTTTTTAAGAGGTCAACACTCTCTAAATGGAAGAAAATGGCCACGTCCAAAAATAGGCATTTTTCAAGCTCTGTTTCCAGAGAATCATAGCTGAATTTTAATATTTTTTTGAGATCAGATGGCAAAGAATCCTTTATTGCAAGCCAAAAGCTTTCCCAGAATGCAATTTTTCTTCCATAAAGCTGCCTACCCATTAAAGTCAGTGCTAAAGGAATGCCACCACATTTACTGATAATGTTATTCATTAAATTATCAAATTGGGTGCTGACCCTGTGGATTCCTCCAAATGCATAATAGCAAAATATTTCCTTAGATTCACAATAAACCAGTTCTGATATTTGCAGAGACATCAAATTGTACCTGGAAGCTGCAAGATTATGCCTTAAGACATCCTTCTCTCTGCTTGTCACAATAATGACACTAGTACCAGCAAGGTCAACATAATCATCCATGAATACAACATTCAAACAGTGTTCTCTAATAATATTATCCAACACTAGCAATATGTCAGCATTTTGCAACCTTTCCTTTAAAAATTGTTTTAGTTGGCTTCCACACAAGGTTGAATCATGCCTGAGAAGGTTATTGCCAAGGTGCTTGTGGACTACATCTACTCCATTCTTTTCTATAGTTCCACTAACATCCTCCATAAAGTAATGCCTTTGAAACTGAGTATATATTTGATTATAAAGGCATTTTGCAAAAGTGGTTTTACCAATGCCTCCAACACCACTAACTTCAACCAATGTCACATGCTGAGACTCATTGCGATACCTCATTATGTTATTCTTTATCTTCATTAAGTTATCAAGGATTCCAATTACTTTTTCAGGAGTAGCAACTGACCCTGCATTAAGTCTCTTACATACTATGTTGACAATGGTCATACAGAGTTCCCTGTTAAGCAAAACAATAAAAATGCAAGTCAATAGCAAAAGATAATATCCCTTGTCCATAACACTACTATGATCTCAATGAAGAAACCATCTGCATATAATTGGATATTATCATAGGGCAAGAGAACAACCAAAACTTAACAGGAATACTGCTTTCTCATCCGTTTCATGAAGAGGAACCAGATTGCATCTACAGTCACAACTAACCTTTCTGACTTTTGTAATTGATTTTTAACGTCTTTAATTTTTGGAAGACAACAGAATAAATTGAATACTCTAATCTTCTTTTCTTTTTCTTTTCCAGCCCTCTTTAATTTTCTATATATGCAGAAACAGGATAATCAACCATATGGAAGTCCATATGATCTGTGTACAACTTCCCAAATATTTTTAACAAAAATTTCAAAAGATGCAAAGCAAAC
>MNCI01008625.1:4026-52110 GCA_015680685.1 Gnetum montanum
AAGTCATTTGTAGTTCACACACAACGAAATTGTCACATTTCATACAACCGCACGCCGCAACAGCACACACACATACTCACATTAACTACTGAGTTATTTGGAGGTATCTGGGCCTTGGTGTAGCCAGAAACCAGCAGGCACCTAAATCCTGTTCGAGGACACTCGTTGGCGGTCGCGTCCTAAACGGTCGCCAACAGTCTTCTCATCGGCTGCTACAGCCTCGATCATCGTGACGATCAAAGTGCCCATCCTTAGCATGAGTGGTTGTCCCCTCTATGAATAGCTGGTGTTCATGGGCATCAGAACCAGGAATATGTATCGTTGATCGTAGGTTCTGATACTCATCCTCCTCACCATCTTTAGGAGCGGGAACATCCTTTTCTAAAGAACCCGTGATAAAGGGTTCCTCATCTCCTATTTCGCTAAGGACGTGCTAGGCTTTGCCCTTCAAAAAGGCATGTTGACTCTCTTGCCTTAAGTCTCTCATACGTTGGGCATCTGTGGGATAATAATCCCTCATGTCAAAATCTTCCACAACGTATTCCACAAAATGCTCTTGCACGCCAATCTGTACCAAGGCACGGAAAATCATGCAAGAGATTGATCGATCTGGGGGTAACACAATGTTACCTTGCAAGTCTCTCCACCGCAGTTGTTCATCCTGATGGAGAACAAAAGTAAAGTTAGGAATATACTCATTGGGATGAGTATATGTCATCCTATATTGTTTAGGACTTGGCTGATTTTGGTTATGTTTTTTATCTTGCCGACTGTCTCGTGTGTGGCCCTTAGGTGGTGAGTTGCTCTTATGAGAAGAAGGCATTTTTAATTTTTGTGCTAATTCACCGTTATATAAAATTTTTCTTGATTAACCCGAAGGTTCGTTAAGGCTCACAACGATGTGAGTGATATCCCTTATGTTCTATTCGGCGCACAAATACTTAGTCCCTAGCAACAGCGCCAATGATAAGTGGGGAGGTACCCCTACACTCAACCATACAAAACGAGTGTAGCACACGTGATCCGGTTGAACTCCGCAGACTAAATGCCTAAACACCCCATGGAACACTTGGGGTTAATCATTCGTTGTCTTCCCAAACTTACTTGTTGTTGTCACGGTGTATGGTTAAGTAAGTCNTCTGTAGATTCTCATAATCATGTCGTACTCATCCCACGTTCTAGGAGACAAGGGTGAGAGAATCTAATCGCGATGAGTAGCCGATTCCTTAGTTATCCGTACACATTCGTCAATGCTCGTAACCAAGTCGTACTCATGCCGCACTAATGCATGTAATAAATGATAGGTAAGAAATAACAGATAATAAACCTATTCCATGCACTGCAAGGTTTATCCACAAAGCTCGTCTTTATTTCCGTACACAACTTGCATTCAGGTACAAAGCTGCTCGAATAAAGAACCGTTCACTTTGGGACTCCTATTGCGGGTACATGGAAAATATTATATCTCTGGAGTGACTAAACTACCAAAGCTTTGCTACTTCTAGCCTAGGATGAGAAATGAGGGGAGTGTCGCCTCTTATTTGTAGATTTGGCGACGGACCGCGATATTGCGTACGTGATATCGCGTCTCATCACTTGTAGTGACAACTACTTGATTAATTATCTACCTTTATCTAAACTCTCACATAATAGACGCTAGTTTTTTCTATAAATCAAGATTATTTACCTAGTTCATTTCACACTTAAGCTAGTTGGCAAGGTTAAAGGAATAAAAAGAGATATCCCAATTTGAGAAGAAGATAGAAGACGTGGCTTTCCTAAAGAAATTAACTTTGAAACCTTCAATCTAGATAGGTAGACACATTCTAATCCTACTAATCAAAATTATTTTACATTAAAATCATGTTGTAGAGGCCAATGATTTATGATGTTCTTTACTCAAAGTTGATGGGTATGAGTTTATAATGACTTTCAAGATGTCCAAATTACTAGTATTTCCATCATTTAAGAAAAGTCTCTATAAAACGCTTATAGTTAAATGATGTAGTCTATATGATCTCATGTCAAACAAAAGTTTAAAGTTAGTTTTTTAAACTATCATGATTACCCATGAGATTATAAGAAGTAGTTTGGATTTCCATATTGATGAGGATACACAAATGTCTAGTTGTAACTCGTGTAAGTTTCATAATTTTTAAACTAAGGGACTTTTTAAATATGTCAAACATGACTAGTATCCTTCATAAGGAGTTTGGGAAAAAAGCCTTTAACTTTGTTTGTTTATAAAAAGCAACGTGTTGTGGTAGTCTTGCACCTATTAAGTTTTTTCATATTCAATTTTCTTATTGAATGATTCCAAGAATAGCAGAGTATATGACATGTTGTATTCTTATTTTATGTAGCCATTTACTACTATAAAACTTTTAGATGTTGTAATAAAGGCACCTGAAACTAAGTTTTTTCTTTGATGTGTACCCATTTTCATGACCCTTATCTTGAGCTATGATAGTAAAAATAATTGTTTCCTCCATTATGAACATAACTATTATCTCATCTTAAACTTGAAGAAATGCTATGAAATTTTATTCTTTTGTACCTAATTTTGAAGATTTTGAAGATTGAGGATTTTGAAGATTTTGAAGATTTTGAAGATTTGAGGATTTCAAAATTTTGAAGATTTGTAGGTTTTTTTTTGTAGATATCGGTGGCTCAAAATCTCCTTTGTAGGTTTGTCTCTTTTGAAAATTTTTTTTGTAGATTTTGAAGATTGAGGATGCTAAGGAGACAACATGAAATGCTATGAGGTACATTTATTAACATGGTAGTGGGCTAGCAACATACTGTGATTTGCTTTTCAAGGATGATGCTACCAAAGAGAAATAAGAGGATTAAGCAAAGAACACCAAAGATATGATATCATCATTTGCATTGAAATCTTTCTTATTTCATAGTGTTCTTTTTTTCTTGATTTCTTTTTTTTTTTCTTATTCCATTCTTCCCTATTATTATTATCATACTTCTTCAACTTATGAAACTGAAATTCTTTTTATTACATTTGGAGACCATTATGATATATTGGACAAAAGAAATATATATATTATATGTAACAAACACTTCATCAATAAAGTTACAAAGTTTTATTGATGCTCTCCAAAAATGATTAGTTAAACTACTAGCTATAATTTATCATTTGTGATGAATTCACACAAGAATAGGACATTCTAGGAATATGTGATGCTCATCTTCAATTTCTCTTTGATTACATAAAAGATAGGTTATTTCTTCTTTTGAGATCTGGATCCATCTTCCTGTTTCAATTCTAAAATAATGGGAGCCCAATCTTGCTCAACTAATTTGACATTGTAGATGATACGATATAGGAGCAAATAAATAAGCTTGATATTTGTTAATGTCTATTCTAATGCTATCTTAGTAGAATTATTTCTTTCTTGTTGGGTTACTTCAAATGTGCTGAAATATCTTATTTATGATACTGTTACAAAGTTGCCTTATATAGCAATATAGAATATGCATCTCACTATTTCATTTTTAAAGCAAGATCATTTCCTTGTAGAACCACACTTTTTGTTGTGTACTAACTATGAGTTCCTTCAAACATTTAGTTGTTATGCTATAATAGAAACTATGAATATATGCTATAAATTAATAAAAATCTTATATCTCTTAAGGTATCCTATCTACTTCAAGAAATAAGAAATCATAGTACCTACCCTTTAACTTGAAATACTTTTACCAAAAAATGCTTATCAACTTCTTTTATTTTCTTTCAATATTTACTATCAAGTTCAACGCTCCACACTACACACCCATATACAAGCATTGGCTTCATAATAGAATAAAATAACTTTTTTTGATTTCCCAGGCTAAGATAGTTTTCTTTTGACATTTTCTTTTTAAATTAAATAAGGATCTTAATCCACTTGCATTCCTCTATTTAATGCATATCTTCTAAGTATAATTATGAAAAAGATCTAGACCAAGGTATTTATAATTTGGTGTCACATTCACTAGGTCCTTTCTAATAGTGAAATAGTAATTATTATTCCTAGTGCTACACACCATAATTTTGGTTTTTTACATATTAACTTTCATTTATGAACATTAGCAAAAATCATTTCAATTAGTAAGAATTTATTACAAACCTTAGACTTGGAGATGAGAGCTACATGATCAACAAAAAGGTTGACAAAGTGATCATTAATTTTAATAGAGTATCTATCTATATATTTTTTTTAATTCACTCTTTAAGTTCATTAATAAAAATATAAAAAACTGGAGGTGAAAGAGGGAAACATTTTTTTGTTCCAAAATTAATATGCAATAAAACATTTTCATGGACATGGCAATTAATATACCTCTTTGTAAAGACTCTAAATAGTGGTTAGCAAAGATATAGGAGTATCTATGTCTTGTAATTACTTTTACAACATGCTTTGAATAACTAAATCATATGATTTAGAGAAATCCATAATGTAAAAAAAAAAAGTTCTTTTACTTTTACCTTTTTCATAATCAATAGGATATTTTAATATAATGAGGTAATCAGTAGTAGAATGGTGATGTCTAAATCCAACTTATGAAACTTCTTGCAAATTATGTTTTTATGTATATTTCTTAATCTTCATCTCAAGAATATTTCCCAAAATCTTAGTAAAAATATTACTTATTACAATCAATGAATATTTATTTAAACCAAATCTATATCCTTTTCTAAAGAGAAAAATAACTTTGTTAGTATATCATCCTTTATCTAAACTAATTTGGAAAGCATGGTTTAGATTTTTTCAAACTATCTACCATACCAATTTTTCTTTTGAAGTCAACATTTCTTCATAGAGCCATATTGCATTAACTACTTTACATGAGGATAGTCTTTTGATATCTTGCACAATGTCCTCAAAGAAGATGAAAAGGTTGTTATTATTTTGCCAATATTGTGCTAGCTCATCCCTGAAATAAATATTAATAAAATTATAGAATATTAGAAAAGGAAAATTTTGGTTCTTACATTTAACTTAACTCTACTTTTAGTTCTTGAATCATGATTTTCTATGAATATGAAATATGACATCCCATTTACAAATGTCAAGGATAAACAACATTTCATTGCTAATAACTCAAAGAATACTTGTAAAGAAAAATAATTATACGTTAATTCAACAAAAAAAGGAAGACAACTTTCATTAATAATATTTATGATAGAAATAAATGTTGACATAGGGACCTTGGAGCTATCTTCCTATGATAATTTAGAATTCTTGGAAGCAATCCAACACTACCACTATGATTAGGCTATAAGATCAAAGGGGTGATCAATTCCTTCTTATCCTACTTCACCCAACTTTCCTTACTTGCCATTTTTGGTTGTGCAACTTCATGTTGGAATGACTTTGAAATTCTTGACCTTAAATGTCATAGATCAAACACCTAAAAGATATCATGAATGGTTATAACTCTTCATAATATGGCACCCACTTATCTAAAGATTAATGATATTATTTACATATTATAATATAACCCTACTTTGTAATTAGAAATGATACAGTATAGACATAATGATAATAGTAAATTGAAATTACACATTACTTCCAAAATTTTTTAAGACATAAATGGCTATTTTAGCTTCAATATTACCTAAATCTATCAACTATAATTTAGATCTATTAGGTTGCATCACCTAACTTCATGCTTGATCTAGCAACCCTACATGTTAACACTAAACTTTGATGAAACTAGAATTTCATTTAGAATGTCTAAACATGAATGGTCTAGAATAGTGAATAACTTTGCAAAAAATAAATGAAAGGTAAAATGGTTAATTTAATATTAATTATGCATTATGATGCTCCTTCAAAGTCATGCATGAAGGTATAAATTTTATTGTCTTAAGTTAATGACAGAATGTGTGAGATGTGGAACATGGAATTGATAATACATAGTTTTTTCAAGAACTATTTGATGAGGTATTTAGTAGCAATTTATATGTCAATTGTAAACCTTGCATAACACCCCATATTTTTAACACCCTATTTTATCTTTATCTTTTGTTAATCTTTGTTGATTTAAGTCTAGTATAGGATTTGATCTCATAACCTTGAAAACATTAATGATTGTGATTCATTATATTGTAAAATATTTTATTTAACTTGCCTAATATTTTTATGATTTTTTTCTTTTTGAAATATTTTTCTTTTGAATTCTCATTTTGGTATCTATTAACATCTTTTGTTAATATTTTTTAATTAAGCTTTTGGAATTAGATGTTATTAATTTCTTGTTCTTTCTAAAGAATTGGTTGATGGAAGGTGACATATGCTATGAACTAGAAGATGAAAGTTTTGGAAAGATATCCTATTTTTATTAAACTTTCTTAAAGATTTCTTCTATTTCTTTTTCTATGTGAACTAGGGATTTTCTATTACATATCAAACTCTTATTGAACTTTTTCATTTATCATGAATGTGATTTTGGAGATAATTCATTGTAAGTCATTGTTGTTATATTAGCTAGAAATTTGTAATCTTGTATTTAATTATGAGTTTCCATCTCTCTCTTCAATGATCTTTATCATTAGTTTTTTCTTCCTTCCTTGTGGTGATGATTGGATTCCTTGACATTCAGCTTTGTGTGTTAGAGACCAATCTTATTACAGCTCAATTTGTGGAGGTAGAGCAACTAGTATAAACATCATATCTTTAAATGATTTCATGGTTCCAATCAATATCTTGTTATTACTAGTTTTATCATCCTATTATTTTTTTCAACTTGAGTTCCATATCAATTTTGATTTATTTTTTTCTATATATCAATTTTTGAAATTAAGATTTCATTCTTGTCTCTATAGATTCCTTGCATGTTTCCTTCATTTTGGAATTTTTCAAGATATTGTCTAGTGTTTTCCTATTCTAATGAGGCATTCGAGACCTCTACTATACATCCCTTTTGCAGCTAAGACATCCAAAAAATGTTTCACCATGGTTAAGATGTCTCTTTTTTACCTAAGATGTCTCCATCTATTTCAAGACATCTCTGTTAAGACATCTCCACTAAGCTTGAGACATGTCTAGATCAGGCAAGACATCTTCCCAACCTTGAGACTTCTCACTTGAGATGCTTCAGCTTAAGTCAAGATTTCTCCCAACTTTTTGAGATGTCCCATCCTATCCCAAAGATGTCTCCAAGCTTCTAAAGATGTCTCACTAGAACTTATGATGTCTTACCTACCAGTAATGTCAAAATAACTTCCAAATTGAAGTTTTAAGCCTTGTTTCAAGCTTAAACAAGTTCCATTTAATCTTAGGACACCTACAAATCCTTGAAATTGATTTATCTATTGAATATTTGAAGTAAGAAAAATATATATTGGTTAATGGAATTGCATTTGCATTAATGGAAAAATCTTCTTCAAATCAGGTTCATCTTCCAAGGGTTCTTTTACAAATCCATATTTTACAAATTGATGAAAATCACTTCCAACTTTTATAGTGAATTCTTTAGAAAGGATGAATGACACTGGATTGATATAGATATTGGTTAGGAATAACTTATTCTTCAAATTTTTCTCTATTTTCTTAAATAGACATGCTCCTTGAAAAAGTTTGACATCTAAACATGTTGATTTGACAATTGAATATGTTTTGACCATACATACACATCTTCTTGATAACCAAATTTTTAATATCAATACCAAGGCTATATGGTTTCTCTAGAACCTTAATAATTTTTCTTCCCCATGATTTGATGTTTTAGGATTTCAAAAATTATATCTTCTAATCTCTATTCAAACCTTTGTACTAATTTGAACTTAGCTTATTTATAAATTATCGAGAAATCATCCATGTTGTGATTTTTGAAATAAGATAATTTTTATAGCTTAAAAGAAGAAATTTTATAATAAACCTTTTGCTTGTAAATACCTCTGTATCTCATCTTTTCAAAATTTGGCTAGATTTGGTATAAAAACTTGTAGGCATAAGACATTAGCATCTAAATCCTATAATTATACTAGGATGCATAGGTATTGATACTTGTGCTAGTCTAAGGACCATGGTGAGCATAGCAAATGTTGTTTTTCATTAGCTAGGGATCTTGGAAGCACATTTTATGTTGTAACTTTCATTCTTGTTTCTGGATTCTCTCTTGGGTTATTTCTCCTAATGGGTACCATACATCTTGTCAAAACAAGAGTATGATTCTTCAACATGTTGTTGTTGCATGATTTAGTTAAAAGATAAATTGGTATACATATTCTTGATCATTTTATTCTACCAATTGATTTTGGGTTGCTAATAATTAGCTATATTACCTAGACTCTTAATGACCTTTCTTCCTCTCCTTAGAACATTGACTCTAATAGTGTAACTAATGACATACTAGGGGTTATTTATCTAATGCTAACTATCTGTAGAGGCTAAGCATCTAATCCTAAGGTTCAAGACGACCTAAGAAGTTGGATCTGTTAATCCTAATAATTAAATTATTAGGCATGGTTAGTTATCTAAGTTAGGACCTCTTAAGACATGATTTAAGATACATCCTAACTTTTGAGTACCCATATAATTAATCTGGCCTAACTATTGAGTTAAGAAGGTTAAAAAATGTTAGAAATGACTATTTATATGTTGGAAATGGATATCATATGCCCAAGTTATGCTAAAATTGAGCCTCTAAGGATTTTGAGGCATCATCTTGGAAAGAAGTAAAAACAATTTTGGAGCTATGTGGGATAGATTTGACTTTGTCATTGCATCTAGGAGGTTAAAATATGTAGGAAGCAACTCTTCATTTTCCAAAAAGGCTTATATAATCAAAAGTTATGGCTTCCAAGGACCAGAATCCTAGGCATGAAAGACATGACCTCTTCAAAGGTCACCCATTTTAGTACTACTCTAGGAAAAGCATGCTTAATTGTATAATTTTTTTTCAAATTTCTATCATTTCATCAAATTATCCTATTTCTAAGTTTTTTCTCATTTTCACATTCAAATTTTTTACTTGAATTCAATGTTTTTTTTAATATCCTATTAGATTGAAAATTTTAAAAATTTTCCATTAATTTGTTGCAAAATTTAAAAATTTTCCATCAGTTGATGAATTTTTTTCCATTTTTCAAGAGGTAGGCACTAATAGCACCAATACAAACCATAGATAACTAGGGAGGCATGAAATGACAATGCTAGTAGACATCGATGAGGTAGGCACTAATAATGCATGCAATCACCATTAGTAATAAAAAGCATAGAGAATGGTAGTGCTAATGAACATCAAGGAGACAATCACTAACAATGCCAACGGTCATTGTCAGTAACTTAGAAAGTAGGGAATGATGACACGATGATATCTATAGTGACTTGCACTAACGGTGCTGATGGTCATCATTGGTAAGCAGGAAGGTAGGAAATAATGGTGTTAGTTAATATCATTGGAAAGTATAGATGCCTAAATTACTAGTGAGGTAGTGACTTGCACTAATGGTGCTGATGGTGGTAGGAAATAATGGTGTTAGTTAATATCATCAAAAAGTATAGATGCCTAAATTACTAGTGAGGTTTTCTCTGAAGGTGGAGGTGATGGAGGCAGACATTGCTATAGAAAAAATGACATAAAACGTTGAGGATAGTGCAACAAAGGCAAAAGAAGCATGGTAGGGACAATGTGGCTGAGGGTTGAGTAATGTGGCCCCTGCAATATTTTTTCTTAAATATATATTTTAAAAAATATTATTATAATTATTTTTCCTATAAATATATAAATTTATGCATGTTTATTAACAACTATGACAATTGACAAGTTGGCTGAAAGGGGGATGCATAGGAGTTATGTTTAATAAATTCAAGGTTTTTTGTTTGATTTTCATCCGTAATTTTGATATTCAGTTTGATGTTTTTTATCTTTTTAATATTCTTTTATTCCACTCTACTCAAGTGGTTAACATGGTGGTTCAACAGATGACAGGGCATGGGTTTGATTAGCTAAGAAAAGACTTTGGGTTTAATTTTTAACCCTAAAATTTTTTTATACTTTTTAAATAAAATAATTATTATTATTATTTAATTTAATATTTTTATAAAGCACACATAATGAAAAATTTTAAATGGTAATATCTCCAAAACCATAAGTTTGATTGGGAAAAAATTTGTACCATTGAAATCATCTTGAGGATAGTATGCATTCCCCAGTATTTTAGGGTTCAAAAACAAAATTATATTTTTAGGTTTTAAGGGAACCAAAATATCTTATCTTATCTAATTAGCATTACTAGGTTGATGCATGGATAACTTGTAGACTTCTAGATAACTTATATTTTTTTATAAATGATATACCAACCCTTGAACATAATGTAACACTTATAATTTTATAATTTTGCAAGTGTGAGGTAGGCTTATTCTTTTGAATCATGATTATATCCTAGAGAGGTACTAAGGAGAGAGTTAGCAAAGTAAGACATTGTAACATTCTTCATTGTGTATTAATTTCCCTATGAAACTCATGATGATAACCCTTACTAATTAAGTAGGATAAAATCATCTTATAACTAGAATAAATTTTTTAAACTTACCAATCCATGGGTCTTAGGTAAGGTGAGTAATGCCAGGTTATACGGGTTACATATTTTAAAAAAAATAAGTTTCAAATAAGATAAGATCAACTTAGGCCATGGTCACTAGCCTTTTAGAAGAAACTTAATAGTGAACTTAATAAATTAACATGCTAATAACTAGTGTATCTATATCTTACCAATATTTCTTGCAGTCGATGTACCTTGCTAAGCCGTAATTGGATCTCCTATTTGATGATATCCATGGATCATATCAAATGAAAGGTGCATGTGGCTATTGGTGTGTGACTCTTCTTGGGTTGTGGCTTCATGATTTACCATCGAATTGTACTTAGACCTTGATTCTAATTGGTCCTTGGATTGTAGTTAGTTTTGATACCAAATGTGACATCTCATTCCTAGATGTCATGGAGAACATCAAATATAGACTACATTCAACATTATGTGTAAAGAAAATATGTAACAAACATTAAATATACATTACATTCAATATTATTCATAAAGAAAATAATAGGAAAAATGCATAAGAAGAAAGAAAAGAATGATTTATTAATGTGGAATAATGTATCTGAGTCATGCCTTGAGTATTTCTTAGGATTATCTTTCTTTAGCATCTATTCCTTAAAGGCTATCTAGCAGTCTCACCATGATAATGTTTACCATCAGCCAAAAGATATGGACAACCACCTTCTTATCCCAATTTACCCCACATTGTCACTTGCCTTGATCAGCTTTACAACTAGATGCTAATACAACCTATATTTTTTAGGTAAAAATACCTTAGGTCAAACCTTCAAAGGTCACCTTAAGAGATATGCCCATTATTACAATGCACCCTTTTAGATCTTAATTACAAGTTTCTCCTTTTGGGTCTTATTACAATCATGTCAACGTTAGTTATGAATAGACACTATCTTTATTTGCAACGCACAATTCAAGAATGGGTACATGACATTGATGAAATAAAAGTATTACTTTCTATACTATTATTCAAAAAAATTAACCATTTCTTGACTACATGACATTGGTAAATTAACCCTTTTAACAAGAGTAGAATAAATTAACATTTCTTCAAACTTGACTTATCCGATGTGAAAATTTTTTTTAATATGACTATAGTAGTAGTTTAACTTTTTTCTTTTTCTATATTGGTGTTGGGTTTCTAGTTCCTATTTTGATTTTTTTTTATTTTATTTTATTTTTTTTTGTATTCTTTCTCATTGTTTTGTATAATCCCTATTGAAGTGATCTTTAATGCAAGAAAAATTTCCAAATCATGTTCTCTTAGTATCTATCTCTTCCACAATTGCTTGCAAAAGAGTTGTAGTTTGTACTTGATTTAATTTCTCATAGTCCTTATCAATTCTATAGAGTTCATCAACTATTTTTGGATTATGAGCATTTTTTCATGGCGTAATTAAGCATGTAGTCTACCAATAAACTTTAAAGCCAATTCTTCCTTATCCCAAAGATTTACATACCAGGAGAGGTTGCAAAATTCCTTATAGTAGTCATCCACAGATTAGTTTTCCAATATTAATGAGTTGAATTACATATTATGTTCCTTAAGAAAAGAATTTGATATAAATTTTTATTCAAATCTCGATAAAAGTTAAGATAATTTGTAATCAATCCTTAAGATCTTAATCCATTCCACCATGTTATCACAAGTCCTCTTAAGTACAAATAGACTATCTCTACATGTTCTTGACTTGATAAGTTTAACATGTCAAAATAAATTTCTATAGTATTGAGCTAATGTTTTGGCTTAACACTAGATCCTAAGGTTTCATCATAAAAGTCAAGTTTTACCTTCTTGGGATAAACTTGAGTGAAGGATTCTCTTGATGAAATTTTTCAATTATAATAATCCTCCTCTTTAGATTCTATTCGTTGGCCTTCTGATAGAATCTCAAAGCCTTGATGTCTAATAGGTTAAGATTGGTCTTCATAATGCTTCCTAGGAGAAAATTAATTTTGGTACTAATCTTGATGATGTTGGAATTGATCTTGGTGATAATCCTTAAGTGGAAATTAATTTTGATTATGGTTTTTGTGTGGATATTAGTTTTTATTAGAAGGTTGAATTAAATTATTAGTTAATTATTTGATGAAATGTGCAAGGAAGTTCATCTCCCCTTGAACTTTTGATCATTTTCCATCTAAACTATGAAACAATTTCCTAATCTCTTCCTAGATATCTTGCATAGTTTTCTAGAACTCTTGGTTTGATTGATAAAATTCCTATTGGATACTTTTATTTCATTAATTTCTTATTCAAGGAAATCTATTTTATCATTAACTCTGGATTCCATCCTTCTCTATTCCACTTTCTAGGTTATGGACATCGATAAGCCAAAGAGACATCACAAGGTGACAGTTCTTTAGCCTTTGTGACCCTTTTTATGCATTCTAGAATGGTTAATTATTTCTAGAAGAGTTTAGAACTATAATGAATAAATTTTCTCTTCCTAGAACATTTCCTTAAGACTCTATTGGCCTTAAAAGACTATAAATATCCAAAAATATTGAAATTTTTTGCCTTAAATCAAAACTATTCATGTTTTATATTGGTGAAATAATAGCTTTAAAAAATTAATGTTTGATCTCACATAGCTAAAATCTAAGTATTTCATTACATCTTAAATGTTTGAACTTGTTGGAAAAAAGTCTTACTTCATTGAAATTGGAAACCAAAATAAAAAATTATGGCCATTTAAATTTGCAAAATCTTTTACACATTTCAAGACTTTCTGAGAGGTCATCCATCGCCATACTACTCTATCATGAGTAGGCTTAATTACATAATTTTTTTGATAATTTTCAACCACTTTACCAAATATCCTTATTCAATAACTTTTTTTCAATTTAATACTTAAATTTTTCTATTTTTAATTTTACATCTATTTTTGAAATTCACGTCAATTGATGAAAAAACTTAAAATTTCTACTTAATTGATAGAAATTTTTCCCATAACTGGGAGGTAGGAAATCAAGGTGTCAACAAATACTATTGATTGCTAGGGAAGGTAGGGAATGATGGCTCTAGAGGACATCATTGGCTACTAGGATTTCTGAAATTCTCACAATTTTTATGGCTATGATGATTATTGCTATGATAATAATGCTGATGGTGAAAATGGTGAGAGTGGTGATGGAGAGAATAGTGTGCATGGTATTGCACATTGTGTAGGGAAGGACATGAAGAACATATTATCATTAGCAGCATAGGTCATGAGGCTACTACTACCAACGATGGCCTACTATAAGGCCTTGTGGTAGTGCCCTAGTATGTAGCGGTATGATCAATCAAGTAGTGGTAGACTAATCTTTCTTAGTGATGGCCTATAATAATGTCTCATGGTAGGTACTAAGGCCCTATCAGACAACAGCATAGTAGACCATTATGTAAATAGTCCTAACACTATAGGTGACATCCTTCTATGCGATAACATGGAGGCTCATGCAATGGCATAGCTTGCTAGCTATAATATCCTACCTTGCCATAACAATGCAATAATAATAATAATTTTTGTATAATAAAATTTTAATTAATTATAATTTGTATATAAGTATGTGTGTGTTTTTAAATAACCATGATGAGTTTTAACACTTGAATTTGATAATCTAGAAATCATGGATTTAATTCCAAATCCCAAATTCTAAAATAGAAAGTAAATACTAAAAAAAGTTAATCTTTACTTTTCTAAATTTCTTTCAAATTTTTATTATTGGCACACTTAGCAAGAAACATAATATCTTACAGACCATGTGTTGGATTTTAATGAAATTGATACTATTGGAATCATCTCAGAGACTACTATGTGTTGGACTCATGATACCTCTACTTTACTAACCCTGTTTGTTATTATATGAAGAAAAGTAATTGTTATTTAAAAATTAATAAGTAATTAATTACCTATTATCTTATGTTTTGAATAATACTTTGCTATGGTTAGCTAAGAATTCCACTATTACTAGGGTTTTTATATCCTTTCTATAAATTTATGAAAAAGGTGGTCTTTTTGACCATCATCTTTGAACCAATCCTTTACATATTAGTTGCAAAGATTTCTAGTGGAGCATTCTACTTAGGCTTTTCTCACCATCTTAGGTAAAATAGCTTCCATTTCTATTATGTTATATAAAAATAATGTAGTTAAAACCACTAATCTAGTTCATGGTTTATTAGAGCTTGAGGATTTTGAGTATCCCAAAACTTCTAGGTTGTTTAAGTTATTCATTTTTCCCTTTTTTTTAAACTATTTACTATAAGGACTTCATTAGGCAATGGTGCAATGTTTATCGTCTCTACGAAAGTTCTCTTTCAAGAATGATTTCTAAAAGATTTTTAATTACTCATGTTATTTTTTGTATAGTTTTTGGTTTCCATACTAGGGAAAATGCTTTCATATCTAGCATGCAATCACCCAAATTTCAAGCTTTTTTTCAAAGAAAAATATCTAATTATATTGTTGATTAAACTCTTTGTCAGAAGAAATATTATGAAGTTGATTTTATTAATAAAATTGACTACCAAATATGTCAATTCATATATATCTAGGTTTTATTAAGTCACAAGTCCTCCAATATTAATTCCTACTTAATCTATTTTCTTCATGATACCTAAATTGGTAGGATATATAATTGGTCAATCTCTTATTTTTTAAAATTATACCTTTCTATGGAGTTTGCCACTACCACTAAGAGCAATCTTGAGAAACCTTATACTATATATTGTATTCCCTTAATTATGAAATTACTTTTAAGTTATGATGCTTCCAATAGTAGCCTCCATCTATACAATTCTTATCTATACCTTGAGTTTCTAGAGAAAGAAAGAGTTTTAAGGACTTGAGTTAAAGGTTCCAGAAAAGGTCAAGAAGCTTTTGAACAAATCCATAATCTAAAAGGTTCTGATGAGGTATAAAATTTTCATCTATATCTATATATTTTTCTTATTTATTAATTATTTTTATTTATGATATTTATAGGCTAGTGCACTCTAGGCTATAGACTAAATTAGGAGGAGATGCTAGGGAAGAAAAATCAAGAAATAATGAGGTAGCAACAAAAAAACCTAGTTTCAAGGTTGGTTATCAATAAACTTCTATTATTATTACCATTAGTATTTTTTCATACATGTGTTCATGTTATCCCTAATGTTATTCAAAAACCACGAATTGAACAAGATTCCAATGGATAAGGTTCAAGTGGTAAATAAAAAGAGAAGTACAAAGAACCAAAGGTAAATTTAACTATATATTAGTTTTCAATTATGTTTTGAATACTTCAAGTTTTAATATCTCTTCCATATTTATCTTACAGAGGTCCCTAGATCAAGGGTACTTTATCCAAGAGTTGGAAAGGAATTTCCCACATAAGTCATGTTCTAAATATACTATGACCAAGCCATTGAAATCTCCTTGGGTATAGTCTTCATAGGTAGCTTTGGTGAAGGATCAAACTGTATTTAGAGATCCATAGATGGTATCAATATTCTCTATTTTTAGATCCCTTTATTTCAATGTGGCTTTCTTGCTTACCATTAAGGATTTATTCTACTACTTAGAAAAAATGATGATTTATCCAAAAGAGAAACTTGATCTTACTTGTAGTCTTAGTAAAAACATTCCAAAAATACTTAGCACTTTCTTTGTGAGGAGTTATATCCCATAAGGTAGTCCAAATCCTAAAACTTCAAAAGTTATTATGAGTTAATGTAGTTTGGTGGTTTATCAACATTCCATGCCATCCTTGGCAATGCTCTTGAAGTCACCAAAAATTTCAAATAGATTCTATGTTTACATGAGATGCATTTCTTTGATAAATTTCATTTATTATTTTGGTATCATTTGGATGTAGGAGAGATTATGGAATTTTTCACTCATTTTAGTTTTATTTAAATTATTAAAAATTTTATTATTCGTATGACTTTTGACATGGCCAAAATTTCAATCCTCACTTTTGAATGTAGCTAATCTTGTACATGACTATCTAGCTACTCAATGTCTAATTCTAAAACTCATAAGGAATTCTTTGATGTTTAGTTTTTATACTTAATCTTATAACTAATTCTTTTTTCAAGTTAATTTAATTAGTTTTGAGTGTCACATCCCCATTCTTGAATGGTGTTGATACATAACAATGATGGTATCTCTTCATAATAAGTGTTGTTATTATCATAACAAGACATAGAAAGAAAAGTTGTAATTAAGACTCAAAAATGTGTGTTGTAATAATGGACATGTGTTTGGGGATTTAACCTAGGGTATTTATACTTGAGCATTATAGGTTGTATCAGCATGGAATTGTATAGTCAATAAACACAAGTAATACATGCTGAGCGAAGAAAGATAGGAAGAGGAGTACCCATCCCTTCTAGCTAGTTGTAGGCCTAACCATGATGGCAATGTTGGATAGCCTCTAAGGGAGTGATGCTGTAGAAAGGTTACCACAAGAAACATTCATAGCATGACCTAGATACACTATTATACATTAATAAAGCATTTCTTTCTTTTTTCTTTTGCATTTTTCTTGTTATTTCCTTTATCCATAATGTTGAGTGTAATGTATATTTGATGTTTGCAATGTATTTTCCTTATGAATAATTTCATGTAACATGTATTTGACATTTTCCATGAAATCTAAGAATACGATTTCATATTTGGCATCATAGAAAACCATGATCCAAGGGCTAATTAGAAGCAACAAGTAACTATAACCTGATGACAAACTAGGGATCCACAATCTAGGTAGAGTCACATATCACCACTAGATGTGCCTCATATTCAAGATAATCCATGTAAGCCAAAAGATAAATTCCACCAATCTTTAGAGGCTAACGAGTTAGGAATAAACATCCACAAGAGAGCCATGAACATGCATCATGTCCAAAATAGATTTCATCAACCAGCAAGATTCCTTCCTAGAGACTTTTAAGAATATTATCAACTAGAGGATCTGATTATAACTTAACAATGTACATTAACTACAAGAAATTTTTGGAAGACAAGCATATAATGATCTAAGTAACTCTTATCCATCTTGAAGTATTGTTAGAATGTTAACTTATTAAGGTGATTTTAAGTTATTCCTAAGGCTAGAAATCATGTTCTAAGTTGACCTTGTCTTGGTTGGATCTTAGTATTATCCCTTAAATACCTAACTTGATAATTTGACATTCCTCATCTCTACTTAGGACCTATGTATTGGTAAGTTTAAGGAAGGTCAAAATAGCCATAAGACTATGTCATCCTATTTAACTAGTGATGGTTATTACCATATCTTAAGGTCCATAGAAAAACTAGTATTCCATTGATAATGTTATGATGTCTTACTTTGCTAACCCTTTTCTTACTATCTCACTAGGGTATAACCATGATCCGAGAGAACAAGACTACATCATACTTACCAAATTATAAGGTAAAAGTATTATATTCTTATCCAATGATTGATATATTATTTACAATAAAATTAAAGTCATCTTAGAAGTCCTTAATTTGCCCATAGGTTAGTATAGAAATGTTAGTTTAGCAAAATATGCTATTTTTCCCCTTTCAAGCCATGAAAATACCACTTAATGTTTGGACTCTACGACCATACCCAAAGCTACTACTCATTGAGATGATTCCAATGGTACAAATTTTATCTCAATTGGACTTACAATTTGGGATATATCATCATTTAAGGGTTCTTTTTATGTATGCTAATAATAATAATAAAATAAATAATATTTTAAAAAAAAGTTAAAAATCTTTGGGTTGAGAATCAAACTTGGAACATCCCCTTATCCAAAGCAAACCTTACCTATCATTTGCCAAATCATCATAACATCGATCAATGAGGTAGGGATAATAAAATAATAATAAAAATTTCTTTAAAAAAATTAATGTTAAAATTTTGGATCTTCTAATTGAAGCCAGGAATTTCTATTTGTGAATCTCAACATCTTACACTTTGCCTAGCTAACCACCAAGTGAAGTTTCATAATTATTAAAAGATAATACATATATTATATTTCATGTTTTTAATATGCTAAATAAAAAAGATTAGAAAAATTAAATAAATAATAAAAATATAAAAAATAAAATTTTGACTATCTCATAATGTCATGGCTAGCTATGCAAATGACATGATCGTTGTGTGGTTACTTGAAAATGGTTCATCAAAGACAGACCATAAAGATATCTTTAGTAACACCCTTGTGACATGTTCAATGTGTTATTAGGACATGAGGTAACTGACCTAGGGCACAATGAATCTTGAGTGTAGGATGTGATTAATGTGTTATTAGCCTGTCACTCCAAAATCAAGACCAAGTCCATTCCTCCGATCAGTGACATCACATTATTTCATCCAATGATCGATAACCATAAGAGCATCATGATAGCAAGGCATTTTTTTCAAGGGAGGAGTGATTTGGAATTTCTTTGTGGCACATTTTTTTTTGGCTTCTTTGGCACACTTTCTCTTTTCTTTTTTTTCTTTTCTTTTNCTGGCTTCTTTGGCACACTTTCTCTTTTCTTTTTTTTCTTTTCTTTTTCTTTTTTTTTTTTATGCATAATCCAAAGAAGCCACCTACCTTCAAGCATGGATGCATGTCCTTCTAGTGGGACCCCCTAGAATAGCATTTCATTTCTTGATTAAGTTCCTTTATTACTCTTACTCTCAAGGATCTTAGTACAACCAAGCTACATGATAGCACCTATAGATGTCACCAAAGAAAATCCACAAGTCCCCTTGATGTCACACCCTGGCCATTCCTTCTTAGTCCATGATTCTTTGTTTTGGGTATAATGAGCACAAAATTACTTTTAAGTTTTCATGATGACAAAAATGCCATCGTACCGAGACTAGAACCTATTATTAATAGAATGGGTGAATGTGATGGCTTGCTATCCAAGTAATTAGTCACTAGAGACTTGATAGCATAGAACAACACCTCAACCAATGGGTCACATGAGTGTTTTATTCATAGATGAGATTACCCATAAAAAGATAAAAAGATTAAACAACAAATTGAAAGATGAAAAACTAGAAAATAAAAAATTATAAAATTGAAGAAAATGAAAAATATTTATTAATTCTACTTGTTAAAATGGAGGATATCCCCCATAACTAAACTTTTGATCATGGTGAGAATTAATACATGGAAGGTTTATATCTATGCATTTTGGAAATATTAGGACCTGATCATATCTAAACTATTGGCTGTCTTTGGATGTGGTGGTTGGAATGTACCCAAACTAGGGTTCACACACTTGATTAAAGTTGACATAGTGGGGCAAGTTATAAGATGTGGTTAATTGATAAGAAGATGACCCACTATGGCACCTGTGATTGTAAGATGGTATGCAAGGATCAATATGTCTCCCTACATGCCTATATTCATTGGGCTACAAGCTTGTTGGAGCATTAATCAATGGCCCCAATAGAGTCACAGGAGGTGTTGAATTCGAGGGAGAAGATGCATCACAGTGTTGAACTTGTGCTAAGTTGGTGGATGCAGTGGTTTCAAAATGGTGTTGTCTCTTTCTATGGTCATGCCTAAAGAAACGAAACTTTCGATGTTGTGGAGGACCTCCATTGTTGTTGATAGTAGCAGCACAAGTAATGTTCGTGGGTTGGTTCTGTGGTGCAAAACCTTCTAGCATAGCTGGTGATGATGTAGAAGGGGCTGAAGTATGAGAATATTAAGGTTGAGAAGAAGTGTAAGGCACATGAGGTGGTGATCTTGTTGGAGAGGACATGGGTGGATAGTACTTGAGAGAATGATAATAATGAGGTGAGGTAGAGGATGTTGATCCTGTTGGAGAAATAGGGTGTTGAACATAATAAGCATTTGGTGTTGGGACATACGAAGGGTATGGTCTAGTTGGCGGTGGCCTCCCCCACGATTGAGGTTTCTACCACTATGGTTGGACCCAATATTTCTGTACAAAATTTGGATACAACATTCCTTCCCAATGTTAATGTAAATGTGACAAGATTGGGCATTGGTCTTTGGGGTGGATATACATGCAAATGCCACATTGATATGAGTGATTTGTAGTTGAGCCCTTATCCTTATTTTCTTAAACCCTTCTTTTTGATTGTCTAGTGGTGTCCTATCCTATTGCTCAATTTGGCATGGTTCTACCTCTAATAACGTTGGTATATTCTCCACATTTTTCATGTACCCATTTCATCATCTTATCGATCCTTTCCTCAATTTCATCTAGTGATTGTAGTATTGGTAAAGACGATTACACCTCCTTGAGGTAAGTTGATTTCTCTTTTTCATGATCATGGACCTTTGCTATTTTGAGATCTTGGTCCTATTGAAATTTTTCAACAATCTCCCATTTAGCTATTTCTCCTTCTTCTTTTTCCACCCACTTAATAAGCTCTTTGAATTGATGGGTTTGTAGTTCATATAGTTAACTTGGGGCATACATCCCTAGGGTCTCCCTTATTTCATTACGAAGCCCATTCATGATGTGATACATTAGCCTTTCCTTGGAGAACCCATGGCCTAGGCAACTATTTAACAATGAATAGTATCTCTCTAAGGCCATGTCCAAGGGTTCATGTTGCCCTTGTTTCCACTCTTGGATTTTTCTCCTCAAGGCTGACACTCTTGCATAGGTTTGATATCTTTCAGTGAAGATTTCTACCATTTTCGGCCAACTGCGAATTGATTTTGGCTTTAAATACCTGTACCATACTTTTGCTTGGCCAAGGAGTATGATAAGGAAGAGCTTAAGTTTTTGCCACTTGTTATCAATATTATTCCATGCACAGGCATTGTAGAAGGCTTGTAAATGATGTTGTGGATCTAAATCATAGCCTCCTAAAAACTTATGAAAGTTATTTAAATTGAGCCTGGGTAGACAGCTTTCCTTTCAATGCCTGCAAGATATTCAAACAGGATTTTGTATATGCATTAGGCTCTTAGTGGCTAGCAGGGGTTCATCATCACTAGGTAGGTTATGAATTTGTACATTGGGATGATGTTGTCTTCATTCATGTTGGCATTTCTAAGTTTGCCATTGTATTTGATTTTTATTTCTACGTTGGCCCCTTGAAAGATAGTCATTCGTGTCATGACCTGACATTGAAGGAGCAGAGGAAGAGAAGGAACTAGAAGGCTCATCATGATTTTTGTAAGTCTACAATCATCCCTAGATAAATTCTTGTTAACTATTGAGAAGGTCCTAGGCCTTACAAGCCCCCTCATTCTATGGGATGTCCCATCCTCACTAGAGGTGTTTGGTTTGGATGACAAAAATCCTTGAGTATTTTTGGGGCATCCCTAAACATATGAAACTCCTACATAAGATTGAGTACTCCAAATCTCATCTTCATCATAAATTAAGTTGGTTCTCCAACGAATTGCCTCATTAGTGCTTGCAATGTCATAGTCTTGTGAGAGAGACATTGTTGTGAATTGTGTGTGACTTATTAGCAATTTCTTTCTTTCCAAAAGATATATCATTAATGCTTCTTTACAGTGATCTTGGATGATATAACTAATCTAGATAACTAGCACCATCCCTAGCAATAGTGCCAATGATGAGTTGTGAGGTACTCCTACACTCAACCATACAAATATGAGTGTTCATGCATGATCCAATCAAACTCCATGGATGGGCTAGTTGTGGTATCTAGATCATTACACATTACTCGCAATTCGTTGTCTTCCCACCTGGACTAGTATTTGCTTTGTCACGTATAGTTTAGTCTAGAGTGAGGTGTATGATGTGGGCCTAAACTAGTGCTACTCCTAGATGCAATGGAAAATAACTTTGTTTTAGCTAAGAGGGAGTGGGAGAAGAGAATCTAAGCTAGCCTAAGTGCAATGAGCATCTGTTCCTAATCATCCATACACATCTTGGACCTCATGTACTACTTCTGGGCTTACCAAGTGTTTCTTACTTGAGCACTCCTAGATACACTACTTGGTTACCAAGTAGTTACACTTCAATATTGGTGATTAAGTTGTACTCATTCCGCATTTAACAACAGGAATAGTAAATGATCGTATAGAAATATTAACTAAGAAGACAATAAATAAAAATAACAATTAAATAATTAAAACTAAGTGAATGCTACAATGATGGAGTAATCTCAATCTTTATTCCTAATCATGTGTGTGTCCAAGTACGTCACACTTGAATAAAGGTTTTGTACAATTACAAGCATCACATTGTGGGCATGCACTTGGGAAAATAGTCTAACTCCTACAGAAACAAACTGCAAGAGCTTCACTACAACTTCAACATAAGGTTCCTAAATGTAACAAGTGCATGCATATTTATAGCGAACAATGAACTCTGTGTTGATGACGCCACGTTAATGTGTGGAAAGATGCATCGACGGGGTCCCATTGACGCGATCATGTTGACGGGGCTTCGTCGACATGGCCCAGTTGATGCTGTCCACTAGATGCTTCATCATCTAGGTACTCAAGGTTAATTAATTATTCAACATCACCATATGATCTATTCACGTTCAAAGATAGGTTGAATTGCTCTGATGTATCCATAGTTGGACCCTGCATGTTAACAAAAGGATATTAACTGTCATTTGTATGCTAAAATTTTCAAACAATGTTCCAATAGTGGAAAATACTATAATAATAAAGCATAATAAAGTAAAAGAGGATCAAACAAAGTAAAATTAAAGGTAAAATAAGGAAAAACAAGGTAAAATAAGACCCACAAAAGGTAGATTAAGGTGAAACAAGGTAGAACGAGGGCCAAATGATGCAAAATGATATAGAATAATGTTAACAAAGGAATAAATGAGATCAAAAAATGCAAAATGATGTAAAATGAGATTAAATAAGGTCTAAATGATGTCAAATGATGTCAAAATGAGGCTTAACAAGGTCAAAAGATGTGAAAATGATGCAAACTAATGTCAAATGATACCAAATGATATCAAAATAATATAAAATGATGTCAAAATGATATCAGATGATGGAAAAATGATATCAAACAAGGTCAAATGACCTTGAATGGGATCAAAAATTGTGGTAAATAATAATGATTTGTTATTTAAGTTATTTTATGATCAAAACAGGAAAAAATCTAATGAAAATAGGTTGTAAAGGGAAAAAATAATGGGTTTGTATGGTCAAACTAGTTTAAAAAGCCAAAAAAATATTGCATTTCTAGCATCTAAGGGCTATTTCAATAGTGTGTGGGCACTCCAGGATGGATTCCCAGTGTGTGGGACCTAGTTTGATAGTGTTTGAGCACTCCAAACCAAATCTTCAACATGTGGGACCTAGTAGAATAGCATGTGACCACTTTGGATCAAATCTTAAGTATGTGGGATCCACCTTAGTAGCATGTCGACACTCTAGATCAGTTCCACAACATGTGAGGCCTAATTTGGCAGTGTGTAGGCACTTGGGAATACATCCCCAATTTGTGGCACCTAGATTAGCAACTTATAAGAAATTTTTACTAAGTATATGGCTTTTTGGCTTGGTATGTTAGTGTATGGATACTATGGATGGATTCATGACTTGGTTGACTATCGTGGATAACATATGAATAATTTTAACCATCTCAATAATTGGTTCATGCCTTACACATTGCCCCATATGCTAGCACAACATGTGTAACTTAATCTAGGATCATGTGGACATTCTAGGATTAATCCACAACATGTGGGACTTGATCTAGTAGCATATGGACTAGGGTTTAGGGTTTGGTAGTGTACAAAAGCTAATTTCTCTATCAATTTCCCTTACCCAATGTATGGAACTCTTGGTGATTTTTATTAGACTTTGTGGGATCCACATGTTAGCATGTGAAATTAGATGGATAGTGTTTGGAGTGAAGGAAACTATATTGTCACATATTACCAATGTATGGGGTTAATTTCCAGACTAATTTCCCATAACCAACATGTAGAACCCAAGATATTCTAACTTGTGGTCTGTTGGGCCTACCTATTTCAAAATTAACTTGATTGATAGTATATAAGACTTGCAACCCAAAATCTTAGTCAAAACACAACATATAAACTCAATTTCCTCTTCTATTTCCTCTCCCAGCATGTAAGCTAGAAAGCCTAGGAATTTCAAGCTTCTTTCTATAGCAGTTAGATGTAGAACTCCCAAAATTTTGCAATCATGGTAAAGAAGAGTAGATCAATAAGCCAAAATCCAAGATTGGAAGAGGTGGAGAAGGCTATACGAATCTTATCAAGGCATCCAAATCCATTTTTGGGAGAAGAATTCTCATCAATTATTGCCAAGTATAAATTTTCCATTATTTTCTCCATCTTTTGGCCTAATGGTAGAAACATTTTTCCACTCCTAGGCCTATTTTGATGGATATTTTTACATTCAATTACATTGAATATAGGATTTAGGTTTTCTAACTATTAGGGAAATGAAATTTTGTATGTTTTTGGCTTTTTAATAGAGATTGTGATTTATTCCCAAGCACATATGCAACATTTATGCCCTATTTTGGGAAATTTTGTGGTTTTTTCTAGCCTATGTAAGCTAAGAGTTCTAGATTTTGACTACATAGAATTGTTATTTATGGTTTTCCAACCATTCTAGAAGTGGAATTGGATTTTATAGATTTTTCATGGAAAATATTTAGGTTTTTTTCTTCACCCAATGTACAATGTTCTAGCATTATTTTTCAATGTTTTGGTTTAGCATTCTAACATTAGTTTTCAAGGCTTTGATTTTTTCCTATGGTTAAACTAGCAATGTTGGTGAGGTTTTAACCATATTTGGTCAACATCCTACCCCTCTAGGAATGGAAAATGCAATGTAGAATGGTTTTAGATGAATTTTGAATTATTTAGAATTTTTTATGTGTTTTTTCTACAATTAATGAACTACAAACTAGGGTTTTTCTGGATAGATTTGGATGAAATTTTGAATTTTCTCTACAATTGTGAGCCAGCACTATTAATGAATTTAGCTTATTTAGGCCCTGTTAATTGCATTTCTGGATAAAAATAAATTTTAAAAAAATTTTCTAGAGTTTTTCCTAGCCTTGGCAACTTGCATTAGTAAAATTATGGCTTGTTTGCAAATTTTTTGGTTTTTTCTTCATGTGTGTTGATTGTGTTTGGGCATTTGGAGTTTGAATTATGCATTGTGAATTTTTTCTAGTGTCTTGGTAAGCATGTGAATGCTTGGGCTCTACCAAAGTAACATATGACACTCCTTGGACTAGTAGAATATCGTATAAGATAGTTTACAATTTTTACATGAGAAGAGTAGTAGTGTATGGCCTCCTAAAGCCAAGAAAAATTATTTTTTTTATCTCATGCAACTCTTTGACCTTTCTCCTTTGGATTATTTCTCACCCACCAAGCCTAGTGATATCAATTTTGGCCTCCTATTTTGCATAAACTAGGTTCAATGTCAACGATTCATGGAAATTCTTGTTTTGATGTCCTACATGTGAACTATTTGTCAAAATTCCAAACTAGATTTTAACAATGCTAAACTATTTTTTTCATGTTAAGTAACCATGAAAATATTAAAATAATCTTTTTCTTATGTTAAATACCTACTAAGATGTCAAATTTAATTTTTTGTATGTTAGTTGAGCTATGTAGAGGCTGAATTTTGATGTGTTATGCTATGGTGAATACGTTAATGAACTTGATCACTTTTTATATTTTTATTTTTATGCCAAAGCTACCACTTTTGAGGATAGTTATTACTTGGTTTCGTTAATTTTTTAGTTTTTAAATGTTTTAAGGTCTAATGGCTATGTGTTTTGGCTATGTGCAAGGCTCTACTAAAACTAATTTTAATCATTGTGGACTTGGTAGGCATTCTATGCTATACTGGAGTGGATACCTAGAATAGTTTAATGTATGACATTACCATTAATGAGTGAACCTAAGTATGGTTTAGGCTTGGTGCTAGAGAGTTCCTACTGTAGTTGCTCCAGCATTAGAGTATGATCATGTGATCACATTTGGCTATAGATGTTGTAGATGTAATTATAGAGACACTCATTGTAGGGTTCTCTAATTATATCCTACAATACATAGTGGATGATCCTCATACCCAAAGAGAAATTGAGCAAGATGGAAGCTTGTCCTCTATAGGGACTCATAAACTATCATGCATCTACGAGATGCCATAGTATTCCTACTACAATGCAAATAACACCTTAATGCTTTGTCATAGACTGAATACTCTATTTCAAAATCCTCTTGGAACTATTTACTTACTAGAAGTGTAATCTTTATTTTAATTTAACATTTTTTCCTTTCTATATTATTTTTAAGGTTGCTTTTTATTATTTTCATATTTTACTTTTGTATGTTTAATTTACATAACATAGGATTAGTGAAAAATGATGAAACCTTATCTATAGCCCATACAACCTTGGAGGAATTTAGGTAAGACGAGACCATAAGAATGAAAGTACTTAATTAACTTAGTGCAAATTTCACCAACTACTAGATGTGATATTCTTGTGCATAACAAAGATGTGTAGCAACCAAATGTGCACACGAATTTTGGACTCTCTAAAATTTAGGAGCTCTTGTGTAAGTTCAACAAATAGTTTTAGCTTTTCCAATCTAGGTAAGTGAATATTATTCTTATTGTGTCAAAATTTTAGCATATTTTATTTTTTTGTTTTTAGTTTTTAAAATTTTAAGTTTTTATGATTTTTAGTCTTTTAGTTTTAGGCTACATTAGTTGTTCATAGTTTAATGGCTAAAATCCTAACTATGTTGTGTGTTACAAATTTCATGTGCAAGTCTACAAGTACTATGGTTACTTTTAGTCATGATGAGGAGAAGATTCTTTTCAAGTAGTATGAAGTAGATAGATCACAAGAATGGTTGTCAAACAAGGCCTCTATAAATATCTGGTAACATATCATGAATGTAGGCTTCTTTGATTTTCTTATGCTTCCTAGTTGATCAACATCACAAGTTGGAATGTTGAATGTTGTTGATTTATTTGATGAGGGACTTACCAAATTTTTTACTTATGTTCATGGTTTTCCTATTGTTTTGATCATTGATAAGATAATGTTTAGCAATCTTTTCAATGCCCCTACTAGCAGTGTTAACTTGGTCATTCATGCAGGGAAAGATGCCAACTCTAGAGAGGATATGGAGGCTTGACTCAATTCACCTCCTAGGGTAATATTATCTTTTGATAAATGTGATGTTGAAAAGGTGAATGAGTTGTACCTCCTTTTCTACTCTATATTTTTCCTCATGTTTTTATCATAGAAGAAAATCATAAGATTTCAACAAGCTTAGTGTATGAAAAAAATGTTGCCTAATGGTACTAGATTTGATTGGGCTAGTTTGTTGGTTGGTGGTATAAGGGGCATAAAAAACTATAAAATACACTTAAATTAGTTTATCACATACACTTTACATTATTTTATGCATATCTAAAAATATTTTCAAAGTTCTTGATGATCAAAAAATATGAAAAATAGGCAAGACATGACATTACCCAACTTTCCAAGTCGTGTGCTAAGCACATTGCTAATTCAATGCATGCCTAAGGCCCATTCATGGAGGATGTGAGAGAGTTACTATCTATTACTCCTAATAATGTTAGTGGTTTATATGCTTATTTCCCTAATAGCATGGGGGCCAAAACTCATGCTATGCATGGACATCTCACTACATAGACCTCAATTCAGGGGAGATGTCTCTTCACCAAAGGAGACATCTTCGTGTAGACATCTTCTCCAGATATGAGACGTCTACTATTTCAACAAGACATCTTCTCTGATTCTTCTACACTTTGGCCAAGACATCTTCTACTTCTAGGAGACATCTTCTTAGCTTTTGGGATTTGCTTCACAAGGCTTCCTTTTGTTGATTTGTCTCATCCCTAATTTTGGAAACTTCTTCATTTTGGTTTAGTCTTCATCTTTATCTATTGTCCCACTTAAGTCCTTGTAGTCTTCACTTTGACATCTCGATGCAGATGTCATCTCTTGAGTTTTTCTTTAGTCCATGTTCTTATCCTACAACCACATTAACCATACAAACATTCTTGTTCTTCATTTTTCTTAAGGTTTTGACACATCAAAATGTCATCAGAAAGAGTAAGAAGGTCATGCATAGAAGTAGATGGTACTACTAAAGGAAAGATGAAGAGACCATAAGTTGAAGAAAATGCTCTAGTTCCTAGCCACCAAGCACCTAAGAAACTAGAAATCAGGCTTAAAAAAGCTACTTAGGCTTTTAAAGGTATGTATATATTTTTCAATTTTCAATTTTAATTTTTTTATTTTAATGTTTATTTTTTATTATATTTTGTTGATAAAAGTACTTACTAATTTAGTTCTTTTTTTTCTTTGGTTTTCTTATATGAAAGAAATAGAAATTGGCTGCTAAGACTACTGTAGAGGAGAAGCAATGATGCAAGGAAGAAGAGGAAGCACAAGATGTCTTGGATTCCATCTTGAATGATTTTCTTTTAGAAGACAACCATCCAATGAACTTACCTCATGATCTTCCTTGTAAATTTTGGTTTTACTAATTTTATTTTCTATGTTTTTATTTGTTTCAATTTTTGTATATCTTTGTTTTAAATGGTATTGATTGTTATGGCTCCTACAAGGCATGAGCCTCCTCCAAAAAGATTCACATCCATATTCTGGACTAAAACTTGGATAGAGGCACCAAATAAGATGTAGTTTATGGAGGAAATGATGAATAACATGGTTGACAGACTACATCAATGTTACACAAACAAAATTTAGTTGCTGGAAAACCTAAAAATATCTGATGAAATAATTCAACCTTGGATCCAAAGGCCCTCCAAGAAAGAGGATCCAAGGCACCCTGGATGATCTTGTCGATCACCCAAGGACTTGAGAAGTGTAAATAATGTAATTAAATTAAACGAAAAGTGAAAATATAATCTAAGAGAAAGCATAGAAATTAATCATGAAATAAATATGCAAAATAAATCAATTGTAGATTTTATTTCAATAATAAAATATTGAAAGCACAGAGTTCAAATGTGTACAAATTATGTGCCTAAATGCACAAGGAGTTGGACAAATGATGCTTGAAGTTTGTTGAAGTTGGCAATTTGTATTCTACAATTAGCCTCATGATCCATGTGCTCCCAAGCTTTAATTATTAGAACTTCTTACTACTTCCTAGGTTGTATATGCTACATTAGTTGGAGAAGTCGTAAATTGGCTGCTTGACTTTTTTACACTATGCAATTGCTTTGAGAGTCTCTCGTGCTTAGCCAATTGCCAATTTTTCCCAAAAGTCATTTTAACATATCCAAATTCGGTTTAAATAGATTTTTGGTGTCTAATTTGGTGATGTAAATTTTCTACCATGATTGCTAATAGATTATTATAATTTACAAGTGTGGCAAGTCATCAATTTCAGCATAGTTTTTCACTTATGGTAAGTTTCATGCACCTAGGCCATCAAAACTACATTGAGTGCTATAAATAGTAAATAGACTTTGAAAACTATGCTAGATTCATCAAAACTATTTTGGCCTTGAGAAAATACACTCCCATCATGGAAACCATGCTATCCTTACTAGAACAATGCTAGTCTTGTTGAAAAAATGAAAGCCCAACAATTCCAATGTTGGGTGCAGATGATTCCAGCGTAGTTTTCGCTATGACCAACATAAAACCCATGAAGAATCCAAATTTGGTAGTTTCCAAGATATTTTCATCCTTTCCAAGCCCAAATATAGACATGACATAATTTTTTCCACTTGGGAAGTGAGGCTACAACAACTTATGAGGTAATTTTTTTAGCCCCAAAAAGTTAAGGTACGTGAGATTGTATCTCATGGGCTATAAACCTCACATTTTACAATAAAGTTCAACCTCAAGTTATGGTGAAGATTACAATGCTAAAAAGTTATAACATGAATTTTCTTAGTGGTATTTCATTAAATCCTCTTTGTTTATGTTTTGAGGATTGACCTAAGAGACACTGACAAAGAATACAAACACCACTACAACTCCACCATCAATATTTCCTCTTCATGCTTACTTCAATAGCTATTGAATCATGCCAAAGAGTGCTTGTGATGATGCTATATTTCATCATAAGGAAATGTTCATAGGGGTTAATAGTGAATTCCAAATGTTAACATCATGGTCATGGTATAGTAATGACACTTTGGCTAATAGACGTGATCTTCACTTTTTGTGCTTTGAAGTTTTGGTTAGTCGGTAATGTCTTTAGGGAATCAACACTCCACTTCAAGGCTTCTTTGTTTACTAGGCTCCTCCCTTTTCTTGTTTGAAGCTATTGGTATATTTTTTTATCTCATTGGCCTTTCATCTTCATGGCCATTTGCTTCCCCCTTTTTTGTGAGGTGAAACCTTCATTGGGTTTCGGTGCCAAGGCCGAATTTGATTTGGTTTTCTTGTTGAATGAGATGTGTTACATTCAACAAACCTGATGGTGGAGCATGACAAAGGAGATGTCATATGGCTACCATGTATGAGTATCAAACATAGGTCATCATTGTTGTTAAGGGTAAGGAAGGTTATAATTAGGCTAGGGGATTGGGCTTAAGGAATGGTAATGAAAATGATGTGAAAAAAGTACTCTTGGTATGATAGGACAAGCTAACCGAATCTTACAAATCAAGATCACATGATAACTTATTGCAACAATGAGTTGCATATTCATGATAACTTCCAAGCCTCATCCTAAAAGCACAACTTTACAAGAACAAGAAAATAGGACAAAGAAAACATGTTGTTACAAGATAATGCATAGGACCACATGAGATAACTAGAAAACCATGTCACAATAGGTTACCATTGTCACAACATAGAGAGATCTGTGTGATGTGCATCAAATTTACAAAGTTTTGTCATTTATTTATTGTGCCAAATAGAGAGAAATAGAGAGATAGATAGAGAATGTGGAGGCTATCTTTCTATAAAGGTCATCGATGTCAATAGTTTATTTATACTTGTAAAGAAGATCATATCAAATATCATAAGGCTTGAGATAGGAATGATTGACTAAATTGGCTAATTCATTCCCATCCATGTCTACCACTCTGAAGACTCCATTGCCAGAGGCCTTGACGACCAAGAAGGGCCTCTCCCAGTTGGCTAAGGACTTGTCTACATGTTCATGAATAGCCTTAAGCACCAGGTCTTCTTCCTTGATCTTTCACTTATTCAAGTCATGACAATGTTGTTGTTTCTACCTCTCTTGGTATCATTATATGTAAGCAAGCATTTTTACTTGCTTCTCCTCCACCCAATCTAGTTCAATGATATGTAACCCCTTATTCTACTCATCATTGATGAAGTCGAATAGAGACACTTTGAGTGATGGAACTTATAATACAAGTGGAAAAATATATTCAAATCCATCAACCAAGCTATATGGGATTACACTATGGCTCCATAGTTAGTTCAATAGGCCCAAAGTGCATGGAAAAGTCACTCATGCCACTTACGTCTACTATTATTTAGCATATTTATAAGCAAGTTTATGATAACTTTGTTACTAGCTTAGGCTTGTCCATTGGCTTGAGGGTAGTATTGTGATGAAAATAAGTGTTTAATACCTAGGTATTGACAAAAGGCTTGTGTTTCTTGGCTACTAAACTATGGTTCATTATCTATTACTATGGTCAAAGGTATGATGAAATAGGCCATAATGTTATCTAGTATGAATCTATAGACTTGTTGAGATGTTGTTTTTCTTATGGAATTAGCTTCAATACACTATGTAAAGTATTCAATTATAGTGAGGATAAAGTTATTCCCTATGGAAGACTTAGGCATTAGAGTTTTAACAATGTTAATTCCCCATTATTAAAATGACCAAGTTATCTAAGTAGTATGTAAGTCAGCTAATGGTACATGTATCAGGTTACTATGCCATTGACAAGTGTCACAATTTTTAACCTTCTACAGGTAGTCACTTTCCATATAAGGCCAAAAATAACCTAGTTATCTAATCTTGGTAACCATGTCTCTAGGTCCTATATGTTTCCTACATACACCTTTGTGAACTTACTCAAGGACTATGTGGGCTTCATTCTTGCCAAAGCATACTAACAATATGCCATCATAGGACCCTTGGCATAGTGTGTTATTACCTAGAATGACATATTTTTTTGATCTCATACGTACAACATCCTTTTAAGAAGTAGTCAGGGCTTGTGAAGATTCACCATGCATTAGGTAACATTTGATATCATCATACCATACCTTTTGAGGAGTGGTGTTGATAAAGGCTATAGATATACCTTTAGTTTTTTGCATAATGGGAATATCATAGTCACAGTTAAAGAAGGAAACTTTCTAAACACATTAGGTATCACATTTAGGACTAAGGTTGCAATGGCATCAGCTAATGTATTCTTGGTTTGGGATATATGTTAGATACCAATGTCTATAAACTATTACATTAGTTTCTTACCTAGGTCAAAATAAGGTCACACCTCTATTACTTGGTTAACCATAAGTTTTGAATCATCTTTTATCATAGGAGTTTGATTCCTTGGTCATGATCTACCATCATTCCTCTGATCAATCCTTCATACTCTACCATATTGTTGATGCATGGGAACTAAAAACAGTAAGTGAAGGATTGGATTAAACCAAAAGGTGATGTTATGATGATGACATTACTAGTCCCATGGGCAATTGAAGCTCTATCAAAATGCATAATTGTCTCATAGTCCTCAAGCACTTTGCTAATAATGTTGACATGTTCATCAGGGAATTTAGGATCAATGGTTGCATGGTCGTCCACTATGGAGATGGTAAGTTTTGCAACTATAATTTAACCTTCGATTAAGACCTCAGAGATGTATCATGATAGGAACCTCAACTAGAGAGTCTTCAGTAATGTTGCTAGCCTCAATGTCAAGGATCTTAACTAGGTGTTCAGGTCGTTCAAGAGGTTCCTCTATCGAGGATATGTGATCAACTGGGCTCTCAGGCTCAAGATCTAATTAATTGAAGTTAATGAATCATTCAACATCACCATGAGGTCTACTCATGCTCAAAGGTAAACTAATTTGCTTCGAAGTGTCCATACTCCAATTCTTGCATGTTAACCATAAGCAAATTAAGTGGCACTTATGTGATAAAATGAGAAAACAATGTAAAGTACTTTAGTAACAGTGCATAGGTGAGCTAAAATACATTAACCAAAGGCCAAACAAAGTATAACAAAGATCAACAAAGGTTACAAGAGGTAGGATAAAAAAACTAGGATGAAGCAAAAGATAAATAGTGCAAAATAAGGTCAAATGAAGGCCAAACAATGGTCAAATAAGATCAAATGAAAGCCAAATGATGGCCAAACCCCTATTCAATAAAGTCAAGCAAGGTTAAAACATGATCAACATAGTCCATAACAGGGAAGTTAAGGTAAACAAGATGAGCAGAAGGCCACATAGTACAAAATGAAGCCAATGATGGGCAAACGATGATCATATGAGGCCAAATGATGATCGAGCCCCATCAAATGATGTACAAGATGGTCAAACAAGGTCATATTGATGTCTAGTGGTATTAACTAGTGTCAAACTAAGTCAGCTAAGGTTAAATGATGTCGAATGATAAAAACAACTTGGTGTAATAGTGTCAAATGATAATGAAATGGAAAAAATGATGTCAAATTACATTAAATGATATGGAAACAGAGGTTAGTAATGCATAACAAGGTTGAATCAAGTTAAAACACAATAGAACAAGGCTAAACCAGCCAAGGTGGAAAACATACAATAAAACAATATCAATATTGATCAATTACGATCACATTTTACCAATTTTAGGCTTTAGCAGGCCATAGTGGGAGGCTACAGGGTTGATGGAAGAGTTTGAACACTTAGGGAGGCCATTTCAAGGCTATTAGGAAGTAAAATTGAGCTCCCTTTTTAAAACCACATTGGAACCATGCTAGCTAGCATGGTTTTGACAAGCCCCAACATATTTTTGGCAAAATATGAGTTCCAAGGTTTATTAGGACTAGTTTTTGGATTCTGATGATCTAAATTGATATCATAGTAAATTGGCAATGGATATTGGTCAACATTGGCATTAATTTGAGCCTCTAAATATCCCAAATTCTATCAAGAATTGAAAAATATGCTAGCTAGCATGGTTCTCCCTGGTTCCAACATAGTTTCCTAAGAAAAATTGATATGTGATGTCTTAGACCTAAAGTTTATGCTCCATCAGCTTCCTAGAGTAGCTCATGAATATTAGGGTTGTAAACTAGTCATTCGAAGGCCAAAACATGTCACTAAAGATGACGCTTGGAGTCTTGAATCTCAAAACTATGCTAGCCAACATAGTTTTGGGTGGCCCTAGTGTAGTTTGATAGGACTTGATCTTTTCAAGGTTAAAATAAGGTTAAATGGCAACTAGTTCTAGGGTTTCAAGGTTCTAGGATTCCCAACCAAGTTTTAGATCATTTGAAGTGTGGTGATGTTATTAAAATAATTTCTATAACTAAAACTACACTACCTAACATAGTTTTGATCTACCCTAGCATACTTTTACATAAATATTAGCTTCAAGTTAGTTTTGGTGGTCAATTAAACAAGCTTTTGGATTCCCAAGATCACTTGCATTCATGGCTAGGGTTCAGGATCAAAACAATTGATTCTAAAGGTCATTAGAACCTTGATATTGTCATATTCCCCTAAAACTATGGTACCCAACATGGTTTTAAAGAATATTATGAATTTCAACCATTTTTTGATTTACTTTCCAAGGTGTGGCAGTATATGGAGGCTCCAATAGGGTTTTTGGGTTAATTTGATGTATTTAGAGGTTGATCTAACTAGTTTATGACATGTTCTTAAATTTCCTTAGAAAAACCATGCTTGGACCATGCTAGCAAACATAATTTTAGGCTTCCCTAGCATATCTTTGAGGTTAAGATAAGTTTTGAATTATTTTTACCTCTTTATTTAGCATCCCATGGTTACTAAAGGTTTTGGGAAGGTTTGAAGGCTAGGGTTTGTTACTTTAAAGGTTGTTAGAGACTCTATTGATTTTCTTGATGGTCAAGCTTCAAAAAACTACACTAGGACCATGATGGCCAGCATAGTTTTAAAGCCCTTCAATATATTTTCTCAAGAGTAATGAGATTTGACCTCTTTTGACAAGTTTTAGGGGGTTCTAGAGCTACTAGATGCTCTAGCTAGGGTTTTGGGCTTGGTGTGATCATTTCAGAGATAACTAGAAGCCTAGCTAGTGTTGAAAATTTCCCTCCCCCATGAAACTACACTAGTCAATGTAGTTTTTCTTTTAGTTAGTGTATTTTCTCAAGAATGACTGGTTTTGGCTATGGGTTGGCCATTCTTGATGTTCAAGACTTTTCGATAGTCATGGTTGGTTTCCAATTTAGTATGAGGCTATTTTTGCTTTAATTCCTTAAGGGTGGGTGATTATGAAATGATTTTTGGTGGTGGTTGAGGCTTGGAATCCATTCCAAGGATTATTTGGAAATTAATGCTAGCATAATTTGGGTAGAGGTTGTAAATCCTACTGTATTGGGATTTTTGTTTCTTCACTTGGGAGGCACCTAGTGGGACCCACCCAAGTTGAAATTGTAATTTGGTTTAAAATTCCCCATAAACCCAACATAGTTTGAACTTTCCTCTTGTGAACATGGAGTTCACTATGAGTTGTGCAGGTGTTTTAGGCATGGAGCTTGGATTATCAATGCATAAGTATGGCAATACTTCTTACATTGCAATTTTACCAAAATCTATTCTCCTAGCTCATATCTCAAGAAGAAATTTGAATTAAGGATTTCCCATCAATTTTCCCTCCAATCCCATCTATCCTCAACTAGAATTCATGAAGGATCAGTGCAGCTGCAAGGAAGGTGTAGGAGATTTGAAGATTTCCTGCCATTGCTTACCCAAGATGTTCAAAAGAAGGGCTTCCATAAGCAAAAACCCAACCATGAAGGAGGCAGATGCTATTCCTAAGGACATCGCCAATATTCCATGGCCTTTTCTTGGAGAAGGTTCATCAACTATGACTATCAAGTGCCTTTTCCTAGCCATTTTTTCTCAATTTTGGCTTAAAACCTAGGCATTTTGTAAGATTTAAAGCTATTGTTCAAAGAAAATTTAGTTTTCTACCATTTAAGTGTTATGTTTATGTTTCATCCATGCATTCATACTATTATTTTTTCCTTAGGGCCTATCCATGTCAAGTTTTAGATTCTTGTTTTGCCTTGTTCTATGTGTTTTCACTCATTTTTACACAAAAAGTAGCACCATTTTCTAATTTTTTTTACAATAAAATGACATAGAAATTTTCATTTACGAGGTCATGGGATCATTTTTCATTATTTATCTATCAAACTAGTTTTTGAATCACTGATTTCTAGCCTACAATTAATTTTTTATGAATTTTTCTGTAGACCAATGCACAATGAATTTTTTGGTTGTATTGTTTTTACCCTTTTGAAAATGGCAGCATTGACACTTGAAATAATTTTTTCTCTCAATGTCCCAACTTCCTAGGGACCCTTAGGGCTGTCTAAAATGGTTTGGAATTAGTTCTAAATTTTTTTAAAAAATTTTCATATTTTTCCCAAGGCTTTTACTATAGACATTTTCTTACAAACTTTGTTTTGCTCAAATTTTCAAAGTGGTCCTAGGTTGTTATGTTAATTTTTTATATACCTATAATTTCCATGTTGATGTAATATTTTTGTTAAATTTTATGTACTTGTAATGCCTCGAGTTAGAAAGAAAATTTGGATAAAACTTATCAATTTTTATTTTTATTTTTATTTTTTTGTGTGTGAACTGCCCTATACAATTGTAGTTTCAGTTGTTGAAATTGCAACCCTCCCAAACTATACAAGTAAAATCCATACAACTTATGGGATTTTACTATGTATGGCTTGAGCCTCTACTAGTTATTTAAATATTATATGAAGTTTTATAAAGCTTTTTAGCAAGCTAAGGTACATGGGAATAAATATGAACAAGCTTCAAACTTCCAAGGTGGATTGAATAAGGAATTCCAACAAAATCTTATCTTCTATGAAGCTCAAACCTTGGATGAGGCTTTTTATTTGGCTTTTAATACTAAGAAGAAACTCCAAGGCTTCAACAAATATCCCAAGGCTTCCAAAGGCAAGAACTCCAAGGTTTCTAAGAGAGATAAAGGGGCAAAGGAGAAGAGTAATGCTAAGGAAAATATGCATGAGAAGAAAGAGAAGACTAAGGACAAGATTCCAAGAATGACACTTCCAATAAGCAAATAGGTCAAGGAAATGACAATTATTCTAAGGCTTAATGCTTAAATTATAAAGAATGAAGACATAAGAAATGGAATTGTAAGAAACCTAAGTCTTCTAGATGCAATGAACTTTAGAATTTTGAGAAAGAAGAGCCTTTAAATGAAGGTAATTCTAATCTCCTTTTAATTATATGTGCTATTGAAATTAATTCATTTATGAGAAATAAGCTAGATTTCTCTCTCATGGAAAAAGACATCACATCTTGATAGATGGAAGTGCAAAAGAGAATGTTGTTTCTTCTAATATTTTTCATTGAGTTGGATTAAAGAAATTTCCTCATCCTAAACCCTATAAAGTATATTGTCTCTCTAGAGATTATTTCCAAGAGGTAAAAAAATATGCATTTTATCTTTTAAGATTTGATGCATTTTATCTTTTAAGTATAACATGACATTCTTCCCATAGATACTGGTGATGTCATACTTGGTAGACCTTGAAATTATGATAACTGCTACTTATAGTAGAGCTAGGAATATTTTGTCAATTTATTTGATTCCTATGACATTACAATAATACATGAAAAATGTATTTGTTAATGTTTCATTGATTTTCTTAGTAAGATAGAATATCTCAAAGCACATAGGAAAATGGCCATGATTTTGTCATTATTTCTAGAATTATAACAAGTGAAGGAAATCCAAGCTCTTTAATCTAAGCTCTTTTAAACAAAAAATAAGCCAATATTAAACAAGAAAGAAAAGAGGAAACTTTATTCTTACTTGAAAAAAATGAGTATAATAACAAATGAAGCATACAACTTCCAAGGATAGACAAGAAATTCAATCAAATCCTTACTTCACACTCAACACAAATCAAGGCACTTACATACGTGAGGACTCATAAGTCTCTCAAATATGAACTCTCTTCTATATCCACTACACTCTCTCTTGAACACTCATACTCTCTCTTGCCTAATTTGAGGCATTTGATGCCTATTTATACTTTTTCTCATAACCTTTCGTAATCCCATGATACAAAAATCATAATTTTGTTCCTACTTGAATCCATACAAAAATATCTTGTCATTAAACAAGATGTCTTTAAGTGAGAGAAGATAGCTTTCCTAAGTGTTGCTAGCCTATAGAGTAGACATCTTTCATCCAAAGTAGATGTCTTTTTGTGGGACTAGATATCTTTTTTGGCTAAATTACCAAGAACAAGACAGTAGTGTTAAAGCCCACATTCACCAAATACTTCCCAAAAATATCTCCTTAACTCCTAATACCCTAGAATTTGTAAGAATAAGATAAACCCAAGATAACACACACACACACACAAAAATAAGAAACATACATAAGTAATCCAGTAAGGATTACACATGGGTTGGATGATGTCCTCATTAGAAGGACTTCCTCCAATAAGATCCATTCAACATCAAATTAACTTCATGTCTAAAGAAACAATTCTAAATAAGAGGTCTTATTGAATGACTCCACATTAAACGGAGAAGTTTCACAAGTGAGTTACTCTCCAATGATTTTAGTAAGGAATCTATATCTCCATGTGTCATTGCATCTATTCCTATTTCCAAAAATGATATCAATGAAATGAGAATATGCATTAACACTAGGGCTACTAAGATAACTACTATTAATAACAAAGTGATATTCTTGATGTTTTAGCTAATGCTGAAATATTTTCAAAGACTGATTTAAAAAGTGAATATTATCAAATTAGAATTTGATTGAAGAATGAATGGAAAATAGCATCCAAGTCACCTGATAGTTTGTATGAGTGATTATTCATAACTTTTTTCTAACCAATACTCTAGCCACATTTGTGAGGATTTTGCATGATGTCTTAAGAGATGTTATTAGCAAATGTTGCATTGTATTCTTTGATAATATTCTTGTTTACAACTCTAATGAAGATAAGCATGTGTAATACTTAATATTGGTGTTATCAAAGTTGGATGAGGCTTAATTAGTAATTAATGCTAAGAAATATCATTTTATGAAGAAGGAAACTATCTACTTACGTCATGTGGTTTCAAAGAATCAAATCAAGATGGAGCCAAGTAAGATCAAGGCAATCAAGAAGTAGCCTTCACCTAAAGATGTGGGAGAGGTAAGATCTTTTTTTGGTTTGGTTGGTGTCTATAAGAACTTCATTAGAAATTTAAAATTTATTACATGGCCTATGTTATCTTGTCTAAAGGAGAATTTAGCTTTTCTGTGGGATGATGGAAAAGAAATTTTTTTTCAAGCATTAAACGAGAAGATTTGTAGTGTTCATATTTTGACAATTCAAAACTTCTCCAAGCTTTTTCAAGTGAAAGTGGATGCAAGTGAGCTTGCTATTAGAGGTTTTTTTCTCATGAGGATAAGCTAATTGTATTTTTTTTAAAAAAAACATTGAGTGAACTTAAATAAAAGTATAGTGTATATGAGTAGAAATTGTATGCTATATGATGAGTTGTTTTGGTTGTTTGTGTCGACGTGGCTTGGTAAACTGGGCCTCATCAATGAGGCCTAGTCGATGCATCTTACCATGCATCAATGAGGCCCCATCAACACAGTGTTGATTTTTAACTATAAATACATGCCTACCAGCTACATTTATAGCATGAGAGATTGTAGTTGTAGTGAAGCTCTTGTAGTTTTTCCATTTGAAGGTTAGAATTTTCCTCCCAAGTGCCCACAACTAAAGTCCTTGAGTGTATGGATCTTTATTCAAGCATTATTGTACTTGAGCATGATAATGTGTGTGAAAATAAAGATGAGCTTTCTAATAAACCTTGCAACACTTTGGAGAGATTAGTTATTTTCATTTATACATTTAATGTTTTCAATAATTTATTTAACATTGTAATTATTTATTAATTATTTACAGTAATTAAGTTAATGAGGTAATTAAGCAAGATAAATTACACACATAAGTATGATCACTTCAAGAGTAACATGTATTTTCATGGTAATCCCAGTAGCGTTATTGTCTGGTATGCCTAGTAGTGTAGCACTTGGTCACCTAGCAATGGATACATGGGTTCAAGACATGTACGAAATGTGGGACCAGATACTTATGTTAGGATTAGTTAGACATTAGTTAATTAGTTAAAGTAAATTAGTTAATTCAATTATTCTATCTTCTTTTAAGTATCAAAACATAAAAAAATAGAATGATAAAAATTAGATGCCTTAATTACACTTAACAATATCATTATAAATCACAAGTGTAATTGGGAAGACAGTGATTAACCTTAAGGCAAACATTCCCTTCCTAGAGGACTAGTGCACCGAAAATAATAAAGTCCATGGAATTCGCCTAGATCACACATGAACACTTTGTGATTCATATGATTGGGTGTAGGGGCACCTTGCCTCTCATCATTGGCACGGTTGTAGGGAACTTTGCTTATTGAAATGTGTGCTCTTTAGGTTTAGGAGAATACCATTACTATTTTTGTACAAACCTCAAGGTTAATATCATTCCCGCTATACATAGAATTATAAAAGCACACTGACATTTTATTTTATATTGCAAAATGTCTTCTTCTTCTCACAAGCACAAAGATTCCAAACCACCAATCCCACATGAGTGCAAAGCCATATATACTCATCTACATGAGTTTGTGCCAAACTTTGCCTTCATCCTACATCAGGATGAACAACTATGATGGCATGATATGGAGGGCAAAGTTGTTTCCATAGAGGAAGTTGTGGAAACCAACTCTAATGATGAAACTAATTGTGACATTTGTTAATACAAACTTCCAAAGGGTTGTTTCCCTGTGGTGTCACACTTACAAGAGTCTAGGATATATGCATTGAATCCTTGATTAGCATGTAGGCAAGCACCTAGACAATTGCCTTATGCTCAAGGTAATCCAAGGTAGTTCCACCAACAATAATAAGCTCACTACCCTAGTGAAACTCCTCCATAACCTTATGAACAATACTAATAGTGGTACCAACCACAATCATGGGGAATGCCACTGCCAAGGCAGTAGTACCCTTATAGGCAACTAGATCCATATGGGTACTATGTTCAACAACCTGTCTCCCCTAGAAATTTCACAAGTCATACATCATTTCAGCATCACTATTACCCTCTAGAGTACCATTGAACACATTCATCATCTACTCAAGGGGAAAATCCATATCCATATCCATATCACCCTTTGCATCCATCTACACATACACCTCTACCTTCAACTTATTTACCTTCTACTCCATCCATCCAAGGTGAGATTCCTTCATAGATGCAACAATGAAATGCTACGAGGGTTGTACATTTGCAACTAGCTTTCTAGCCAAGTTGTCCAGATAATTGACAAGAAAAAGACCTTTCTTCTAACCCAGTAATCCTCTTCAACCCTCACAATTTAGTCTGGCTAATCGTCCTGCATCTCTAGCACCCTCATCCTCTGCATCAAACACCTTAAAGTACTCTTCAAACCAAGTGCTACCTAGGATTTGCATTATAATGCTAACTCATGCTATTTCTAACTAGATCAAGGCTAGCAATCTTCCCATGAAAAGATCTAATCTAGGAAGTCTACTCATTTACTTGAAGATTGCTAGACATGAACCATGAAAGGCTCTTCTTGACTCTAGTTTCAAAGTTAATGTCATCTCCCATGACATGTACAAGGCTTGGAACCTACCACCTCTTAAGAAGAGCCACATTCATCTAGAATTAGCATATCAGTCGATTACTATCCCTTTGGGATTAGTAGAGGAAATTGTGACCATAGTTTTTGGGTGGTCCTATCCTACTAATTTTCTAGCAATCAAGGTGGACAACTGAAAAAGTGACTTCCCCATCATTATGGGAAGAGCTTGTTTAAGCACGATCGATGCATGCATGGGAATAAGGAACCTATCTTTAGAAATATCCAAGAAAAATGAACTAGGTAAGATTGAGAAGAAGCATATTCCATGCATCACGTACAGTGATAATAGGAGCAATTGTGTGCAAAATATTTGGTTAATTAGAACTACATATATTAAAACATGTAATCAGTTGATGAATCATGGTTTCTGGGGACTATGTATACGTGGCCCCATATACACGGCCTCGTATACTAAGCCTGCTGTGTATACTACTCCCCGTATACGTAGCCCCATTTATGCAACGTTTATTCTAGCCTATCAATAAGTGGCCCTCTGCCACACCTAGGCATCTTTTGGAGTAGTTGTAGCGAAGCCCTTGCATTTTGTTTCTATAGGAGTTAGAATATTTTCCCAAGTGCATGCCCGCAATGTGATTTTTGTAATTGTACAGCATCTTTATTCGAGTGTGATGTACTTGGACGTGCACATGACCAGAAATAAAGATCGAGATTACTTCATCATTGCAGCATTCACTTAGTTTTAATTATTTGATTGTTATTTTTATTTATTATTTTCTTAGTTAATATTTCTTTAACATCATCTACTATTCCTGTTGTTAAATGCGGAATGAGTACGACTTAATCATGAGCATTTAAGTGTGACTACATGGTAACCTAGTAGCGTACCTAGGATCTACGCTTGGTAATCCCAATAGTATTCATGCACGAGGTCCAAGATGTGTATGGATGATTAAGGAACAGATGCTCATTGCACTTAGCTTAGCTTAGACTTCATTTCCTATTACTCATTAGTTTAATCAAGATTATCTTCCATTGTCTCTAGGAGTAGCACTAGTTTAGGATCACATCATACGTCTCACTTTGGAATAAACCATATGTGACAAAGCAAATACTAGTCTAGGTGGGAAGACAATGAACTACGATCAATGTGTAACTATCTAGATACCACAACTAGCCTGTCCACGGAGTTCGACTGGATCATGCATGAACACTCATATTTGTATGGTTGAGTGTAGGGATACCTCGTCACTCATCATTAGCGCCATTTCCAGGGATGGTGCTAGTTATCTAGATTAGTTATATCATACAAAATCGCTGTAACAAGTATTAACGATATATCCTTTAGAAAAAAATTAAATTAAATTCAATAAAGTCACACACAATTCACAACACTGTCTCTCTCACAAGACTATGACAACACAACAACTAGTAGGGAAACTCATTGGAGAACCAACAAATTATATGATAATGAAGATGAAGTTTGGAGTACCCAATTCGATGTAGGGGTCTCTTATGAGCATCAACACAAACAACATTGTCCCAACTCACAACTGCATAACATACCTAATGATGATGAACGCCTACTGGCCACTACAAGCTTAATGGAAATACAAGAGGCTATTCGAATAGCCCGTAGGCATCGTAAGGAAAGTTGTCTACCCATGCTTGATTTAAACAACTGTCCCAAGTTTTTAGGAGGCTATGATTTAGATCCACAACAACATTTACAAGCCTTCTACAATGCCTGTACATGGAACAATATTGATAACGGTTGGCAAATACTTAAGCTCTTTCCTCTAACACTCGTTGGCCAAGCAAAAGTATGGTATAGGTCGTTAAAACCAAAATCAATTTGACGTTTGCCGATAATGGTAGAAATTTTCAACAAAAGATATCAAACCTATGCGAGAGTGTCAGCCTTGAGGAGACAAATCCAAGAATGGAAATAAGTGCAACATGAACCCTTGAACATGGCCTTAAAAAGATATTATGCACTGTTAAACAACTACCCAAGCCATGGGTTCTCCGAGGAAAGGCTAATGTACCATATCATAGATGGGCTCCATAATGAAACAAGGGAGATCCTAGGGATGTACACCTGAGGTCAACTATATGAGCTACGAACCCATCATTTTCAAGATCTTATTAAGTGGTTAGCAAAAGAAGAATGAGAAATAGCCAACTGGGAGAATGTTGAAAGTTCTCAACAGGACCAAAATCTCAACTTAACAAGGGTCCATGATCATGAAGAAGAGAAATCCACTCACTTCAAGGAGGTGGAATCATCTTTGCCAATCCAACAATCACTAGATGAAATTGAGGCAAAGATCAATAAGATAACGGACTGGGTACATGAAAGATGTGGAGAATATGCCAACATTATTAGATGAAGAACTATGCCAAATCAAGAAACAAGATAGGACACCACGCAACAATAAAAATAAAGGGTAGAAGAGAATACGGATAAGGACTCAATTGCCAATCATACGTATCAATGTAACATCTATCTATACGATCACCCCAAAGACCAATGTCTAGTTTTGTCACATTTACATGAGAATTGGGGAGGAATGTTACATCCATATTTTGTACAGAAATATCAGGTTCAACCACAATGGCAAAAACCTCAGTCATGGTGGAGGCCACCACCAACTAGACCATACCCTTCATATGTCCCAACACCAAATGATTATTATGTTCAATACCCTGTTTCTCCAACAAGATCAGCATCCTCTACCTCACCTCATCATTATCATTCTCCTAAGTACTATCCACCCATATCCTCTCCAACAAGATCACCACCTCATGTGCCTTACACTTCTCCTCAACCTCAATATTCTCATACTTCACCCCCTTCTACATCACAGCCAGCTATGCCAGAAGATTTTTTACCACAGCACCAACCCACAAACCTTACTTGTGCTACTACTATCAATAGTAGTGGAGGTCCTTCACAACATCAAAGGCATCCCTTCTTTAGATGTGACTATCGAAAGGGACACCACAGTTTAGAAACCACTGCATCCACCAACTCAGCACAAACCCAACACTGTGGTGCATCTTCCTCTTCAAACCCAACGCCTCATGTTACCTTATCAAGGCCACCACTCAATACTCCAACAACCATGGGGCCCAATGAATATTTCCACATGGGGAGACATGTTGATCCTTGCATACCATCTTATGGTCACAAGTACCATAGTGGGTCAACTCCTTATAAATTCACCACATCTTATAACTTGCCCCACTATGTCAACTCTAATCAAGTGTGTGAACCCCAATGGGGTAAGTATGAATAGGTCCCAATATTTTCAACATGCAAGGATCCCCACCTTCCATTTATTAATTCTATCCATGCTCAACCATTTAGTTATGGGGGGCACCCTCCATTCTAACAACACATAATTAATAAATTTTTTGCTATTTCTTTAATTTTTTAACTTTTTGTTTTCCAGTTTTTCACCTTTTAATTTATTGTTTTATCTTTTTGTCTTTTTATCTTTTTATGAGTAATCTCATCTACGAATAAAACAATCATGTGACTCGTTGGTTGAGGTGTTATTCTATGCTATCAAGTCCTAGATGACTAATTATTTGAACAGTGAGCCCATCACATCCACCCAACCATTCTATTAATAAGAGGTTCTACTCTGGGTACGATGATATTCTTGACATCATTAAAACTTAAAGTAATTTTGTGCTCATTATGCCCAAATTGAAAGATGATGGAATAAGAGGGAATGGCCAGGGTGTGACATCAAGGGAAGTTGTGGATTCTTTTTGGTGACATCTGTAGGTGCTATCATGCAACTTGGTTGTACTAAGATCCTTGTAGATCTAACGGAAAATGGGAGTAAGAGTATTAAAGGCATCTAATAAAGATAAGATTTTCAAGAAAAAAAGAGACAATAAAAAAAGAGAGTGTGTGTGCCAAAGTAGCCAAAAAAAAAGTATGTTGTAAAGAAATTCCAAGTCACTCCTCCCTTGCACAAAACGCCAAGTGATCATATGCCTTGTTGTCATGGTGCTCTTATGGTTGTCCATCATTGGATGAAACAATGTGATGTCACTACTTGAAGGAATGGACTTGGTCTTGATTTTGGATTTATGGGCTAATGACACATTAATCATTCTCTGCACTCAAGATTCATTATGCCCTAAGTCAGTTACCTCACGTCCCAATCTCTGCAATCTCTTCTCTGATTCATCCCATCTCGCTATTCATGTATTTGTGACTCGTGTCTTGTGTAGCATTGAATTCATACCTCATCATGGTGATATCTACATGTGTGTGTTTTTTTGCATTTTTATAGATTACATTTAATCCTTCTAGTACCTACAGACATTTTAAGGTGTGGTTACGCAAGGGCATTATAGGTTGGAACTTGCTTTGGGGAGGACCCACTTGCGTGACTTTTGTAATTTGTACTTGTTGCACACCACCACATCATCTTATACCCTCCGAGTACTTCATTTCAAAATCTATTCTTTTCTTTGTCATCATTTTATCAAACATTCCTCAAAACCAAGTTCGACATTAAGCTTTTAGGGCAACTTCCTTGAAAAATTTCTAACTCTAAGATCACACTAAGTAAAGCATTCAACATTTATTAAAGGCAATGAGTAAGGTATGAAATCATTGAACATTTTTCAATAACCTTACTAACAATTGATCTTTTTGTGATTATAGATAGCCCCTAAAAGAAGACAACAAGGAGGACCTTCTCACGATGCAACTGAATGACGTAGGGGAGGCAGAGGCTAAGGACCTCATGCAAAACATGCAGAGTAGAAGGCATAATCATTTAGCATCCATCATGGAACTCCTGTTATTGCACTATCTATCCAAGAAAAAGGAGGATAGGTCAGGGCCCGAGCCTATGAAGAGGAACGACAGCTATCTGCAGCATGCGTGTCATGGCCAATCAAGTGTTCCCGCAGCTGCAGTGCCCATGGGAAATGTTGACTTCATCAAACATTGAAACATCAGCATGGACGGCTCATAATCCTCACATAGAAGAAAAGAAATGTTAGGCACTTCTTCAATGGTATCAATCTCAGAAGCCTAGTGTGCAGGACAAGGGAAAGACACCCATGGAGGAGCCACCACTACCGGGAACCCCATGAGTTCCACAAGTTTTGTGTCTGGGTCCAAATTTTGTTTAATCCTCCACTACAACATGAATAAATTCCTAGTCAGTCAATAATCCCATACCTATCCACTATGTATTCAATTGAGCTTGTTCCTCACTTTCTTTGACTCGAGGATGAGTTGTTATTTAGTCGTGGGGGTATGATGAATCATGGTTTTTGGGGACTGTGTATACTAGGCCTCATATACTAGGCCCCATATACAAGGCCTCGTATACTAAGCTCGCTGCGTATATTAGGCCAAGTATACGCAGCCCCATTTATGCAACATCTATTCTAACCTATAAATAAGTGGCCCTCCGCCACACCTAGGCATCTTTTGGAGTAGTTGTAGCAAAGCCCTTGCATTTTGTTTCTGTAGGAGTTAGAATATTTTCCCAAGTGCATGCTTGCAGTGTGATGCTTGTAATTGTACGACACATTTATTCAAGTGTGACATACTTGGACGTGCACATGACCAGAAATAAAGATCGAGATTACTTCATCATTGCAGCATTCACTTAGTTTTAATTATTTAATTATTATTGTTAATTGT